>BSBM01000100.1:2282500-2882500 GCA_027924585.1 Larix kaempferi
GGGAATGATTAGACGACGCTTTTGAAGTTGACTTCAACAAAGGAGTGTTATATGAATGCAAGAATTCCAATTCCACTCTAGTCCACCATAAATGATTCAATGGCTGCTGTAATTCAAATGGAGGAAGAGAAGGCTCTTGTTGTGGCTTCAATAGTTTTATAAGGTTGCTAACACACAATGCATGGTAGCCAACATGTTTGATGTATTGGGTGTTTTTCTATCAACATCAACTAAAATTTTTTTTGCTCTATGAGTTCACATTGCTTACTCATTGTTTTCAGCCTAGTGTACTAAATAAGGCTTGAAGGTTTCACCAATTGGAAGTTGAGGCTAGCGCTCATATAGGGGACCTTGAATTATGGATGAAGTTCATGGACTTCTTCATTGTAACCATCAAGGCTTGCACCCATATATGAGACCCTGGTTTATGAATGTACCTCATAAATGTAAGCATCAAGGGCAACACCTTTTAAAGGACGATGGAATGGTGGGATTCCCCTAGTGATGTAATAAGGGCCAAGGCCCCATTAGAGTTAATAATGGGATATGTATGATGGCCATTTGACATAATGTGAACTAGGTTCAATATGTTAGTTATTAAATAAAGTAGCATTCAACCAATGCAATATGTGTTAGTCATTAATGTAGTGGCCACTAGTGGTTAGGGTAGATATAAACTATTTATAGAGGTAGACAACTACGTAATCTTTTGTCAAAGATTATCATTGTATTATAGCTTTGCTCATTTGAAGGTTGCCTCCTTAAAGAGGCATGTGAACATTGCTCACCCTTTGGAATATGAATAAAAAGTTTGATACCCTTGTTTGGTCTTATGTACTTTTTGCAATTTGAATAATCTTAATCACCAAGGGCCATGACAAAATCTAGGTTCAAATCTTGATAGATAGGATACAATAAAATTCTGCATATACTATAGGGTGAAAGTCTCTTGCCAAGTCAAAGTGTTGGTTAATGATTCAAATTCAAATATTGAAATTCAAACATTCTATGTAAAAGAGTAAATGAAAGTCCCACCAACCTTACAACACATAATACAACATACCAACTTTTTTTTCCTAAAAAAAAGAGTGCAATTTATATTAAGTAAAAATCACATTTTACGTAATTTGCTGGCACATAGGCTGCCATATAAGTAAAAAAAAACACATATAGTCTGGTCTATGGAGAGACCATATAGGCAAAAGAAACAATCTATAAACTATAGATATGGACTTATTCTTAGCATAAAAAGATAGATATAATAGATATGACATTAAATCCAAAAAACCTTTTGGGATATTCATGCAAAAGGATTATAAAATAAAAAAGATTGTCCCAAATGGGTACCATGATCATGCTCCTTCAAACTGTCTCGATCCAATTATTCCTTGAGAATCCAATAACCTTCTTTGACCTCAAGACCTTCCTTGGAAAGGCGATTTGCTACTCGATTTCTTTCGCTATATATGTGATGATAAGAGATCTTAGTGAACATATATGAAAGTCGAAGGATCTCTTAAAAAATAGGCAGAAGATGGATATTCTTTGAAGCCTGCTGCCTTTTCATCCATTGAACAACCAATAAAGAGTCCCCGAAAATCTGAATATTTTGGACATTCTTAGAAAGAGTAAGCAACATAAACAATTTGAGAGCCATCAACTCCATGCGATTATTGGTGTTGATACCAATACCAACTGAAAAATTAATCCATTGAGAATAATTGAAATAGAGAATGCCTCCCGCACCGCCTATCGCTGGGTTCCCTTAAGAAGCCCCATCAAAATACCCCCAACATCCAAATATGTCAATGTTCTTAGCCACAATGTTATGGATTTTTTATTGTGCTGAAAATTGAGGAAAAAGATCTGAGACAACCATACTTTTTGATGCTAGAAAAGATGGATTAATGCATTTCTCTTGAAATATCACATAATTCCAAGCAATCCAAGTATGGCAAATCAGGATAGCAGGGAGAGCAACAAAGTCCCAGGTAGAGACATTATCAAACCAATTCCGAAGATCTTCATTTAAATTTGCACCATGCTAAAAGAAGTTTACCTTTTTTACCTGAGAGACAAGATCCACCATGCCCTGGATATATGAGCAGAATAAAAAGAGGTGGTCTGCAAAAATTATCAACTTATCAACCCAAATTATTTATTACAAAAATTTTAATTTTTTATAATATAATAATATATACTAATATTAGGCACTAAAGATATTGTATTTGTAATTGTGATATCTTATTTTAGGCACGTGAGTGTGGTCTAATGACATTGGGTAGTGGTTGGCCCCCCATAGGTGCTGGGATCCATTCCGGGGATGCCTATGGAGTGACCCTTGATTCCGGGAGGTGGAATATTAAGGGCTTGCTATAAAAAAATTTGATTTTTTTTGGGGGATATAATAATAAGAATAGTGATAGAATGTATGAGTGAGACAATGTTTCTCAAAGTTTATATTGCCAAGTTTGTGATGTAGTAATAGTTTTAAAGGTTTTCAAGGGTTATTGATTTCTATGATTAAAAAAACTATGCTAAATGAAGATTTTCAAAACTAAAATATAATTACTAATTTTTATATTTGGAAATACCATGTTAAATGGGTTTTTTCAAAACTAAAATACAACACTCCATATTTTTTATTTTTTCAAGGAAAAACAAACATACTTTTGTTATTTCAACGAAATCAAAGAGTACAAATCGACTTGTCCAAAACAAGGACATATCAAAATATACAGTTCAACAGTTCACATGCTTCCCCAATCAAGTTGTTCTCGACAGTAACAATCAAAACAAAACTGATCAAACAATCCTAAAACATAAAAATTATCGTGATCCACCCTAGATCATTAGAATGCCCAAAAGTATTTGCATATAATGTTACACTTCTTGCTATTTCAAATTCAGCAACACCACATTAGTAAGATTCATAAAAGAAAGACGGATAAGAGCCTGAGGAAACAAGTTGATGATCCTCCCACTCTTCCCATAAAAGTAAACCTGGATCTCCATCAATAGCAGATTTTGACAATGCATCTGCCACATCATTGTTCTCACGATATGTGTGTTAGATGGAGAGGGAATGAAACCTGTTAAGTAGAGTAGAAATTCTGCAGCACCAAGGTTGAAGAGTAATGTTTTTGAGATTTACACATTTGTTGGCCCAATTGATGACAACTTGTGAGTCCCCAAATATTGATATATTGTCCAGACCACAAAGAAGGGCCACCTTCAGAATACCCCACGGTCCCAAAAGCTCAACTTTTGTATTTGTGCCCAAGCCACCATACAATATGAAATTTAGTGTAAGATTTAAACCACATCTGAGAAAGAAACCTGCTCCACATTTCTGAGAAGTAGAAGCACCATCAAAAAACCCCACAACCTTGTTAAAATCATTTAAATTAATAAGAATCAATCATCTGATTTTATGTTTCTGAGTTGATCCTCTTGCATAGGAGTGAAAAAGATTCCAAAAAGAAATCAAAGTCTGCTTTAGAGAAGGAGTGCAGTCCTGGAAAATAGCACTATTACGAACCTTCCATAGAATCCACGCCAACATACCTGGTAGAAAATTTAAATGTCTGTGCTTTTGATGCCAAGAGAAGTATGCAGATTCAAAGTCTAAATTAGACCATTCTTCTTGGATATTAAAATCTTGACAAATACTTCTCCATGCATTTCTCGAGAAGTCACAATAGAAAAAAAGATGGTTCGTTGTCTCCTCATTTTTTCTGCACAAAAAACACAAACTCGGACCCTGCTTGCCACGGCGAATCAAGTTCTCCCAGGTCAAGATTTTACTGTTAAAAACAAGCCAAAGGAAGCATCTAGTCTTCAGTGGAAGAAGCCACTTCCATAACACCGTATACCACCATTTCCTCTGATCATCTGTAAAAAATTCAACAATTACTAGGTATGTTGTTTTGGCCATCACTTGACTTGTAGTAATGTTATTTTCCCATACCAACCTGTCTTTCTCAATGGACAGACGAATCCCATATTGATTTAAACTCTGAACATAACCTAACCATTCATTTTTCCAGCTTCCATCGAGTCCTAGATCAGTAGGAGAATACCAATATGAAGAAAACGTATCCATATGCCTCGTTCTCCTAAATTGATCTAAAGTTACCAGAACAATTTCAGAGAAATATCTTTGCAAATCTTGAGACAGTTGAAAATTGTTTTTGAAACCCAAAATAGGGTCGACTCCAACAAAAACTTCTTTACCCTCACCAACCTTCCATGCCAATTGGGATTTTATCCAAGGAAATATTTTCAGGAAGCCGCTCCAAATAGAAGAAACATTTGAAATTGTAGCTGGTGGACTTCTGATCCATCTGTACAAGTCCATCTTGATATATTTTTCATGGAGAATCTTAGACCAAAGATGATTCCCCAGCAGACCGCGCCAACAACTTTTCATCAAAAGGGCAACATTAAACCAATAAATGTTCTTGATATTCCAACCACCATACTTCTTTGGTAAGGATAGAGTCTCCCAGCTGGATAAATGAGAATGTCCACCGTCTTTACTTCCAGACCAAAGAAACTTAAACAATAAGCTATTAATTTTATGCAGAACCGATGTTGGGATCTTGGCCAACAGTGCCCAATAGACCGGGATACTACTTAACACAGAACTCAGAAGGATTAAACGACCTCCCAGAGAAAGATATTTGAATATCCAGAGATTTATCCTTTTTTCTATTTTGAGAATTAACCATCTCCAATCCTGAACTCTATAACAGTTTGGTTTAATGTAGTAACCTAAGTATTTTATCCCGTCATCCAGTAATGAAGTCTTATATGGGAGGAAGGTTAATACCTCATTTAGATCTAGAGAGTCCAATATATTGTTGATGAAGATCGATTTGCCAGGACTAATTTGCATACCCAATGCAGTGCAGAAGAGAGTCAAAATATTTGCATAAGCCCGCCATTCCTCCACTGTATCAGCTCCAAACATAATAGCGTAATCTACAAATAGTAGATATGAAACAGATAAATTCTTAGAAATCTTAACTCCCTTCACCATCCTTTCACCTTTAGCTTTACCAATCAACAGGCTTAATCCTTCAATAACCAGCAGAAATAAGAGAGGGGAAAGTGGGCACCCTTGCCGAAGACCTCTATAACTCTTAAAGAAAGGAGTGGGATTGCCATTTATCAGCACATAATAATTCATTGTAGTTACACACGCCATGATCCAATTGCATACATAAATTGGAAGCCTGATCTGTAGGAGAATCAATTTAAGGAAATCCCAATTAACTTGGTCATATGCCTTTATGAGGTCAATCTTCAGGATAATTGACTTTTGTTTCTTGATCTTATCAGAATGAAGAACCTCATGTGTGATACCAACCGCATCTAAAATCTGTCTATCCTCCAGAAAGCCAAATTGCTTCGTAGAAATCCATCTGGAAAGATATGGCTTAATTCTATTAGCGATAATCTTGGAAATTATTTTGTAGACTAAATTTCATAACGCAATAGGTCTAAAATCATTGAAGGATTTTGGATTATTATTTTTTGGAATGAGAGTAATAAAGGTCGCATTAGGACTACCTGCAATCCATCCTCCAGAATGAGTAAACTCCACCATTTCCAATAAGTCCTTGCTCATAATGTCCCAGAAGGTGGTAAAAATATCAACCGACCAACCGTCCAGACCCAGGATTTTTTCTTTTTTGAAAGCTTTCAGCACCCCTGCTAATTCTTCCAGCATGACAGCTCTGCCAATTTCAATTCCTTCCTCGACATTAAAAAAGGATGGAAAGCATTTTATTAAATTTAATTGAGCAGCAATATTGGAGGATTTAGGATCCTCAAAGTGTGAATTGAAATGTTTAAAGGCAACCTCTCCAATTTTCTTTTGATCCTTAATTTCTATACCCTGGATATCATTAATTGCCCAAATAGTGTTAATATTTCTCTGGTGAGAAGCAAAATTATGGAAAAATCGAGTATTATTGACACCAAGTTCTACCCAAAGAGCACGACTTTTTAGTCTCCCCATACTTTCTTCATTCTTCAAAATATCATTCAGTTTTGTCTGCAGCTACTGAAGCTCCAATTTATCTTCTTTTGACAAGAGATCATCTGAATGTAACATGAGAAGTTGATTGATCTTCCCTTTGATAACAATTTGATCTTGTCGATCCCTTACCTTCTTCGACTTTTCCCATATTTTAGTTTTCTCCTTTAATCCCTTTAGTTTCTATAACAGTGAGTCAACTGGGTTATAACCCGTGGGAATCACAACTTGAGACCAAAAATTTCTGGCCAGCATACCAAATTCTAAATCCTTTAACCAAGAGTTGTTGAATCTGAAAGGTTTCAAGAATTTATGTTGAAGATAATCAAATTGCAAAATAATGGCTTGGTGGTCTGAAATGCTAGAGTATTCTGTCCAAGTCCTGTATTCGACAAGCAAATTAGCCAAATTTTCTGCAATAAGAAGCCCATCCAATCTTTTGCTCACACAACCAGAACCCGTATTCTTATTGCTCTAGGTATACCCCAACTTTATAGGCATGAGATCAATCAGATGTGTTCTCTGAAAAAGGCTAATAAATAAATCAACAAATTCATCAATCAAAATCGATGAACCACAAACCTCGGCCGCAGAAACCGTCATGTTGAGGTCACCTAGCACGATTAGGTTTGTAATATTGAGTAAACCAGAATTCTCCAAAGTTCTCTAGTAGGACTCCCTATCTCTTGTAAGGAGCATAAATATTCAGTATGGCCAACTCAATGTTACTATTAAGAAAACAACCTTTCATAAGCAGACCCCCCAGGGTTTTAAAGGATGAAGTTGCAGGGTTCCAACTAGATAAAAGACCTCCTGAATGTCCACAAGAATCAATGGCACTGAAATGCTAGCCCGACCAGTGTCTAGTGAAGAAGTCAATCGCTTGAGCCGCTGAGCAGAGGGTTTCTTAAATTAAAAAGCAATCAAGACTAGTAGATTTGATAAAATTGACCAGGGCCCTAGTCTTCGTAACCTCGCCAATTCCACGAATATTAAAAGACATAATTGACATTATGAATCCAACTGTGGGGACGACACTGCTCTAAGGGTCCCAAGGGAGGAAGGAGAAACAAAAATGGAATCATCACAAGCTTGATCAAGTCGCACAGACAGAGGAATAAAAGTATCCCCAATGTCCTTATGTTTAACTTTCTTCTTTTTGCGAATTGTCACATTTTGACAATGAATTGATGGAATAACCAATTCATCCGAAGGGGGAGGATTAACAGCATAAATTTCTAATGGTGAGCCATCGATACTTTTCATCTTAAAGAGTGATTCAGGGAAAGTAGGCAGTTTAGAGACCCCTTGTAAACCAGTGGGAGCCAAGTCAGAAAAAGTAGTTATACCGTCCTCAATTGTTTGACAAGTCTTAACTTCTAAAGAAGACGATACAACAGGAAGAGAAGAAATGTCAGGAGGTGATACACCGGATTCCCCAGGACAAAAAACCGGAGTTTGACCTACAATAGGAAGATCCTCAGGCAATGTAGGAGAAATAGGGTTTGTAACTGCGGGGTCATTAACCATAATAGCATTATCCACGGAGTTTAAATATTAAAAAGACTTCTAGCTAAGGGCTTAGTGTTAGAAAGACGAACATCCAAGGCTCTCTCCATATATAGATAAAAATCCAGTTCCCCTTTAGTAATTCCCTCATAAACAAAGGGTTTGTCTTGTGACATACCTGGAATTCCGTCGGCATCCCGCAATGGCTTAGGAGTGGAGTCCATGCATCCTAGAGGAGAAGTTGACTTTGCCTCATAATATTTCCCCAACAGAGGGCACTTTTTCTTCACATGTCCCGTGCTTCTGTAGTGAAAACATCGGAAAGGGAAATTTTTGTAATCAATTTTTTGCTTGTACACCTTGTTCCTCCAGAAGATATCCACCGATGCCGATAATCCATTCGTCACATCGAATTCAACCAAAATGGACGCCAAAGAACTCAAATATGATGAAGCCTCATCTGTTCAGTTGCAGGATTAAAATTGATGTGCCACCGTTTTAAAATCAAAGAGCCATCCTTTAGTAACCAGGTTTGGTCCATAATTGTCTGAACGAAATCTTCACAAGGGAGAATAAAAGCCACCCAGCCTCGAGATAACAGGCTTGTGCGCGGAGGTAAACCCGTAATGGGCATCCAATTCAAATTTACCCATTCAACTAATTCAGATTGTGATAGTTTAGTGCCTTCAATCCTTCCCAGAATACATCGACGAGAGAGAATATCAATACGGTCCAGGTTTACCCCATCATCCAGGGTGAATTTAACAACTTTTGATTGGGCTTTGAAAGTTTTATGTCTTCTTCTCTATCTAGTTGCCTCACCAAAGATCCTAAAACTCGAAACACGGTCCCCAGAATGCCCTAAAATATCACAGGATAAACCCTTATCTGTCGCCGCAAATGAAGAACTTTGGTGAAAACCCAGAGAATGCTGATCAGTTTTTTTTAAAACCTCCAGATGAAATAAAGGGTTCATGAAACTCCATATTCACTTAAGTGAAGTGGCGCATTAGAAAAGTAAAAGGTAGCCAGGTGTCCTCCACCCAAAACCCTAGCCACTGCCAGAAAGTGATAGAGGGAGATACCCAAATGGGAAAAGGTCAACCCTAGATAAAAATAGTAGAGACGACAGAAAAGCGTGAAAAGGGAAAAGGAGTAGGGTAAGAAAACTGCAGAAGTATGAAAAGCAACCCCGAGACAAAAAATAATTAAAAAAATTCCCACTTTTTGATGCCTTGGTTGGTACTAAGGCCAACTGGGACAGTTAGTCGGACTCCAAGGTGTTTTAGAGTACCTTCCTCATCCTGTAGAAGACCATCCCCACCTCACGACCAAAAACCCTAGCCTCAACACTCCATCTAATACGTATAGCTTTTCAAAAGAATAAATTATAAATAAATTTCCTTAAATTAAAAATATATACAATTTATAAAAAAAAATATTTAATTTTGATCACTAATATTTTTAATTATTTTTATCCATATTTGATTAGAAATTAACAATAATAAATATTAATGTTACTTTAACAACTGAGTTGATAATTTTATCATCTTAAGTTTTTTTGAAAATCCCACTTTGAAATCAACTTCACAGCGACTACTTGAAAAAACATAATTCTTTCTATAAATAGTGTGCACTTTTCTAGCTAAGGGATTCCTTATCATTCCTTATCAGGTTTAAGTTCTTAGATTAACTAGTTCATTAACGTGAAATTGAATTAAATAAATCACTATATAAGCACAAGAGGGAGGTGTATATATACCCTCGGACAAAATCTTTTGGTTCATCTCCAGCTGTAGTTGGCGCGATCGAATGACATATAATTCCTTCCAAGAACATATAATTCTGTGCATAGCAGCTGCTGAAGACCGTAGCTGAATCCAAAAAAACATCACAGTAAGTGCCATTTGTTCGTTCTGAAGTTTTTTTGGTTTTCTTCATTATCCCATCCCTGTTATTTCGCACATCAAGGCATTACAATTATAACGTTTTGTTTGGCTATTGAATGGGAGATGTGTGGGTGTTTTCAGGTTGGTCTGAGGCCCATTCTCCAAGATGCCAGTCAGAATGGTGGATAACCCCTTCTACAACACACAATTATCGGGTAAGTAGTTTGCCTGCCAATGGTCGCCAGTTCGATTCTCACGTATTTATCAACGTGCACGCATAATATAAAATCCAATTAAACAGCAGACTTTGATTAGTCTTCAAAGTTCATCACACAAGGAGCTCAAAGTACCGTGCCTCGTAGTTTTCTCTCGGATTATATAAATTTCGTATCCATCCCACTCGGCAAATCTGCGTAGTTAGGAATCTATCTTGAATCGAAACCTCAGTTTGTTTTTTGAACAAAGCGTGGTCCATGCCTCATGGTTCAAGGGTTTGAATTTGTAATTTAATGGCCGAATTAGCTAACTCAGTTTTACAGATCAGAGAATGGCTTAATTGTTTTTAGCTTGTCAATCATGAAATCTAGCTCAATCAATTTCTTTGCTGTGAAATTCTGGGTCAGAGTATTGTATGATGGGTTTTAATCAAAAGTTTTTGGTTGACAGGTGGGCATTTTGAGGCAGATCCTGTCTATAAATTTATAATGATAAAAGGGGTTTATCTATTTTTTTCGGAGAAATAGTTTCTCTCTCTCACTCTCACACTCTCTCTCTCTCACACACACACATATATATACACATAATAGGCTTTCTGAATGCGGGCTTCCAGTACATCCTTTGTAGCCAGTCCAGTACAAAATTGGGACTGTAACTGTTGTTTCTATATAAATATCTTTACATACATATGCTGAACTGGAACATCTAAACATACTTAGTAGTCTCAACCAAAATTCAGAAGACTAAATGCACTGCTATCAAACTACTCAAATATTTCATACTGGTGGCTCCTATTAGCTGGTCAACTTGGAAGTTTCAGGCTGGTATCCATTCCCTGATGTGATTGGAATCAAGAGTTTTTCTTCAGCAAGGACTGATAACTGTATACCTAAGTTGCCAGGAAACTTGGGTACAGGGATGGGTGCTGGGGCCGGGACACCACTTTTTGAAACAAGGGACTTGGGTACGTCGGGGGTACTATACATATGAAATTTAAATCATTTTCACTGTACATATATATTCATGTGCATCCATATGAATCCAAAGCAGTATACACAAATATGCAAAGTTTCTCATGTATATAGCAAGCGTGTATACAAATAAAAAAACATCAAGTGCAATCCATATCTGACCCAAAATACATGAACAAAGAGGCTAAATAGCCTATAGAGTCCAAAAAACTTCATGCTACAACAAATAATTACATATAAAAATTCTTGCCTATATTGGGATTCTATTCATCAATAGCACCCTGTGCCCCCTCCTCTAGGCTCTAGCCCTTGCCTCTACCTTGAATCTCGAAGTTGGCCCTCCAAGGACATTAGTCAACATCCTACAGTTTTGATGAAACTTCCTAATCCAAGTGTTAAAATAAGGTAGAAAAAGCTTCCCATGCTTAATAAGTGATTTTGCTTGAGAGAAGGGTACATTTTTGTTAAGGTCATGGCATAGGAGTTCAACAATGAGCACCACCAACGTCAAGGCACGTAGATAGGTTGATGTGCTTGATTAAATGCCAATCCCATACCCTCATACATGATAGAATCCAATGGAAACATTGCAATCCTGAAATCCTGAAAACTGTGAAGTCTATTGAATTCTAAATGGGATAAAAAATTATAATTTTTGCATATCCAATGAGTTTGGAACCACTCCGAAACATCCTAAAACAATTAATGGTAATGTTAAAAATTTAAGTAAAAGGATAGAAAATGCAGTGTTCCACCAAGTTTCTGAGACACGGGAACGCAGGAGCGAGGAAACGCACATTGGGGACATGTGGAGACCACCCCAAATTTTGGGAAAATTGAGTGGACGAGGGGACGTCGAGGCCTTTAAAATTATTAAAAATATATAATTTATATAGATTATATATGAGTGACCAATGGCACACCAACCAAACCATGCTCCATCCTTCAAAGTTCAAACCCCTTGCTCTAGCATTCAAATCCCCTGCTCCAGCATTCAAATCCCCTGCTCTAGCCTTCAAGCAAAGAAATCGTTCTTCCCTTTGCAAATCACTCCTTCCCTTTGGCAAATCGGTCTCTCTTCTTCATTGTCGGCCGCTTCTCTCCAAGGAAATCCGTTTGCATAAGATAAATGTTTCAAATGTGAGAATAAGGGATGGGTTGGGCTTTTAAGAGAGGGGTTGGGTGGGGTAGCTTTTAAGTTTATTAGTTTAATGATTTTTTTTTGGTTTTTTGAAGTCATAAAAAAATGAAAATTGCGTGGGGGCGTATAGGCGTTCCCCTTTTCGTGAAGGGGCACCTAGATGCCCCCACCTCTCCGAGATGTTCCTTGTGTGTTTCCTTTTGTTTCCGGAAAAAGGGGACTCACAAACGCACCAACCACTTTCCAATATTGCATGAATCATACATTTAATAAGCAGTTGTGTAAGTTCCTTCTGGTATTCTTTGATGACATACTGATCTACAACAAAACATGGGAGGAACATCTGTAGCATCTAGATGAGGTATTGGGAATTTTGGGTGAGCAGTCCCTTTATGCAAAAATGTCAAAATGTGAATTCAGGATGCAGGAGATGTTATACTTGGGGCATGTGATAAGAGCCAATGGAGTACAGGTGCATCTGGATAAGATTAAAGCCATATTGTAATGGCCCACACCCCGGAATGTAACAGGGTTGAAAAGTTTCTTGGGTCTTTGTACTTATTACAGGCGGTATTACTTGGGTCTTTGTACTTTTACATTAAAGACATCTCCCGAAGGAGGAATAATACAAGTAGAATATTCTTTGAAGTTACATTATTTCAACACTCCCCCTTAACAAGAAGGGTATTCTACTAACAACAACAACAATATGTGTGGCTCTACACAACATCATTGGAAGGAGGGAGGAGGAGGAGGCATCATCAACAACATCATCTGGAACATTGGTTGGTACATCTATAAATCATTGGAAGTTCTTCAACAATATCAATATCAGCAACTGGAACAACTAGTTGTAACATCATCAACATCTGTAGCACGGAGCTGGAACATCATCATCTGCAGCACGGAGCTGGAACACTATCATCTGCAACATGGAGCTGGAACATCATCATTTGCAGCATGGAGCTGGAACATCATCATCTGCAACATGGAGTTAGAACATCATCATCTGCAACACATCAGTATAAGACCCGATACAACAACAACAATGGTGATCCTTCCTTTCGGAACTATGGGATCATGGACAATCCTTCCTTTCGGAACTACGGGATTCAGTCCAACAACATTGGTGATCCTTCCTTTCGAAACTATGGGATTCAGTCCAACAACACTGGTGATCCTTCCTTTCGGAACTATGGGATCATGGACAATCCTTCCTTTCGGAACTACGGGATTCAGTCCAACAACAATGGTGATCCTTCCTTTCGAAACTCTGGGATTCAGTCCAACAACACTGGTGATCCTTCCCTCGAAACTATGGGATCATGGACAATCCTTCCTTTCGGAACTATGGGATTCAGTCCAACAACACTGGTGATCCTTCCTTTCGGAACTATGGGATTCAGTCCAACAACACTGGTGATCCTTCCTTTCGGAACTATGGGATTCAATCCAACAACATTGGTGATCCTTCCTTTCGGAACTATGGGATTCAGTCCAACAACACGGGTGATCCTTCCTTTCAGAACTATGGGATCATGGACAATCCTCCCTTTCGGAACTATGGGATTTAGTCCAACAACACTGGTGATCCTTCCTTTCGGAATTACGGGATCATGGACAATCCTTCCTTTCGGAATTACGGGATTTTAGTCTATCAACAACGGTGGTGCTCAGACAATCCTTCTTTTCGGAATTACAGGACCTAGTCTTTCAGAGCTACCACTACAACACATTGGACGATCCTTCCTTTCGGAATTACGGGATCATTGTCCACCACTTACATCTTAGACAATCCTTCCTTTCAGAATTATGGGATTTTAGTCTAAGGATCAACATTTAAGACTATCCTTCCTTTCGGAATTACGGGATCATTGTCTAAGGATGATCAATCCCAACTACTCCACCATAGTATCATCAACACTACTCCCCCTTTCGAGGGAAGTCCTTATGGACTATACCAAGCTTGTCACGAAAGTGCTCAAACTTCACACGAGACAAAGGCTTAGTTAACACATCTGCAACTTGCTCATCTATGCTCACATATTGGAGCTTTACAGCTCCCTTCTGCACCATATCTTGGATCTGTATAACCATACAGTCTGAAGTCATGATCAAAGATCATAGTCTACCGTACCTTTTAGGTACCTCATCACATGCTTTGCAGCTACAAGGTGAACACGTCTGAGCTCAACCAAATACTGACTCAAGGTGTTCACAGCAAAGCATATACATCAATGATCGAATAATCTGTCTGTATAGTGTCACATCCACTAACTCTGACGAAGCATCAGTCATCAACTTCAAATTTGTATCCATGGGTGTGACAATGGCTTTACACTCCGACATATCAAAGATTTCTACTGCATACTTCCCTTGGTTAAGGAAGATTCCTTCTGGGCTCTGCCATACTTCAAGACCTAGAAAATAATGCATGAAGCCAAGGTCTTTCATCTCAAATCCTGTAGCGAGCTTCTTCTTTCATCAGTTCTGCAACTCTGAGAGCTACATCTTCTTCATATACTTCTTCAAGCTGGCGCATTTGGTTTTGTGTAGAGAGTTATGAATTCTGGAGGTTAATTTCACCATCTGTCTAGCGTAATATACATTATTTGCCACTAAGGCAACCTCTTGTTATAGTCGACTCACTCTCACTTTGTTCATCTGTAGTATGCTTTATAAGTTTTCTTGAATGCCATCGTCACTTGTTCTTTGGAACAAGTCTTATCATTATTCTCTTGTAGGAGATTATACACGATATTTCCTACAAATCAAATTTAGTTTCATGATTAGAAACATTTCATAAAAACCAATTCTTATGTATAAAGATATAGGTCTCACAGTCATACAACTATCTTAGCCAATGCTTCAACACATCATTCATCCATATCCCGTATTCATACGGTAACTTTATAGATGCCTTCCATCTCTACCAGAACATTATTGAGAGTGTGCACTACTCCCAATATGTTAGCAAAGAGGTTTCACTCTAGATAAGTAGCAATGGAATGTGGTATAGTACCATAGGCCACTTACTCATTACATGCATATTGTTCATTAATGCAACTATTCTAACATGCATACTACACTTTTAGGAATATAAATATGTACTCAACTGAACAATATCATTTAAACAATTTGATAAAAATGACAATTCAAATACTTATCTTTGTTTGTTTGGTAGGATCTCTTTTGATCCTAGTCTCCTTGCAGGGATTACTGGAATGTCTGATGGTGAGCTCTACTCCATCATCTGATTCTGAGGTCCTGTGCCTTTCTTGCTTATGATCTATAATGTTGATCAAGTCTTCTACCATAGATCAAAGTTGTTTCTAAGTGATCTTATGTGAGCCACCTTCTTTTGTCCCAATAACAACTACATCTTCTATAAAAGTAATTCTAAACTCTTTCTATAGTACATCCTCTTGAATCAAGCTTGTATGTGGCTTCTTTTATTCTCATAGTGAGACTTTCTGAGGGGAGTCCTTTTCTTTCAATATTTCAGAGAATGCTTTGAAACACCACCATTATAGGACATATTCTTCAATTTCTTCCTTTGGTAACTTCTTGGGAGGTCCTTCTTCTTCTTCTTCTTCTTCATCTTCGGCAAAATTAACATGATATCTTTTGTTATTCTTCTTTTCTTACTGGACAATCTTTAGCAATATGTCCAATTTTATCACAATAATAACATTGATAAGAAGAGAAGTCTTTCTGCTTGTAGTTTCCTTTCTTGTACTTTTGAAACTTCTTAGGAGGATGAAAGTCCTTATGAGTTTCCTTCTGGTAGTGAGATTTTCCTTTTCCTCTTTTAGTATGGGTAGCTAGAGCTTGATCATCATCTCTGAGTAGTGCTTCTCGATTTGCCACTCTAGCTTCCTCTTGAACACATTCTTCCCATACAACTTCAAATTGTAGACTTTCCTTTCTTGCACACATTGTTTGGATAAAAGAATCCCAAGGTCTACTAAGACCATTGAGAGTGGTCATCACTAATTCATCTTCATCAAGGTTGTCTCCAATTGCTTCAAGTTGTTCTTTGAACTGAGAAACCCTTGTAAAGTATTTTTGGATAGATTCACCCTGATTCATCTTTGTGCTTTTGAGTTGGGTTCTCAAATTCATCTTCCGATTAATGTTCTTTCCTTCATACATCCTTGATAGGGCATCAAACATTTCCTTAGGAGTTTTCTTGGTGGATACTTGAGGAATCAAGTGATCCTTGATGGAATCTGCTATGATCCTCTTGGCTTTAATCATGTCCTTCTTATGCTTTTCCTTTGCTTCAGCTTCTACGGGTTCTGGCATAGCTTCCTTAACAAACTTTGCAAGATCATTCTCTTCTAGAATGAGTCCAATTCTGTATTTCCAAGCACGAAAATTTTCTATGCCTTTCAACTTGTCATCAAGCTTAGTGCTTGGGGGCCATCTTATCCCAGAGAGCAGAAAAAAAAGACCAAAAATTGAAATTTCTCAAAAATGAAAACTGAACTCACCAAAAGATGTGCTTGATTGAGGCAAGTATGCTGTTACAATCAGTTTCTGAAGAATCCAAGATTTAACCCCTGAAACCGGACTTGCGAAATTTTGGACTGCAGTTTTTTGGTTTATTGGTTTTTCTGGTCCCAAGTCAAACTAGGGTTTGACTTTTTGGAAGATTTAGCCACTGAAAAATTTCGATCTTGGTGCCAAAAGATGCACCTAGGAATGGTGCATTTCCCAATGCCACTTATACTAAAAAATGCCACTTCCGTAGGAAGCCCTAATTTTCTTGTCCGGAGACGGAGAGAGTGATTTACCTTAGTGAGAGATGCTCTTTTTAGTCTAGCTCTGATACCATGTTAAGTTTATATGCTGCAATAACTTAGATTCCTACAATAACAACATAAAGAGGATCTCTGAAAGACACACAATTACAAGGTACACAACAATTTATCCTGGGAAACCCTCAAGGGGAAGAAAACCCAACAAGAACTTCCTCAATATAGATTACCAAAGTACAATGCCCAAAGAAATAAGTCTCATAAGAAAGAGAGACAAAACCCAAACTCTAGAGCCAAGAGCAATCCTCCTCCTCCTTCGCAATCCTTCTTCTTCCTCTCTTGCGCAATGCTTGAGTGAGTGAATGGTACAAATGAGAGGGAGACACTCTCTATTTATACTGAACTTTTCATTTGACCTTTAACCTAACTAGGTCATCCTCACCAACTTAACTGGGCCGACCTCTCTAGGGAGACTCAAAATAATAATAATAATAAACTCTTTTGGGTACTATTGACCTGACTTACAGCAGAGGTTTTACCTCATGACTTTTACATGACCTTTTACATTAAAGACATCTCCTGAAGGAGGAATAATACAAGTAGAATATTCTTCGAAGTTACATTATTTCAACATTAAATTCAAAATTAAAACAAATCATAACAGTTTGAGATACTTCTTGGATCAGAAAGAATTAAATGAGGCAATAGAAGTGGGTCAGTAAGGTACAGGCATATGATTTCGAGATTGAGTATGTGAAGGGTAAAAACAACGTGGTAGCCTATGCTCTTTCTAGACAACCAGCTGCATTATCTCTCTTGGAGATTTTTGCAGATTGGAAGTCTCACCTCCTGGTAGAGTACTCAAAGAATAAGTTTGCTTCTGAATTACTGGACGGACAGGTACAGGTTGACAAGTACAAGGTAGTCAACGATATCATCTATTACAAGGGCAGGATTTACTTGGTACCCGAATTAACACTTAAGAAAAAGATTATGCAGGCCTCACACGATTCTCCATTAGCAGGACATCAGGGATTCTTAAAAACTTAAATGCAGATATGAGAGAGGTTCTCATGGAAGCGCCTCGAGGACGACGTAATCAACCATGTGAGAGAATGCAGCACGTGCCAACAGAACAAAGTAGAGCACACCCATCCGACAAGACTACTTCAGCCATTACCCATCCCAGAACTGAAATGGGAGAGTATCTCTATGGATTTTATTACAGGTTTGCCAAAGGTACAGGGTAGAGATTGCTTATATGTGGTGGTCGACATGTTAACCAAATTAGCTAATTTCTTTGCCATCCCTTCAGAGTATACAGTGGCACATGTAGCAAAGTTATTTTTCAGGGAGGTATTCAGACTACATGGTTTACCTAAGACTATTGTTAGTTACAGGGATAGCATGTTCACAATTGCCTTTTGGCAGGAACTTTTCAGGTTAGTTGGGATTGAATTGGCTACTAGCACGAGTTACCACCCTTAGATCGACGAGCAAACAAAAATATTGAACAAATGGATTGAGGAGTATTTGAGGAATTATGTAGTAGGGCAACAAAGGACTTGGATCAAATGGTTACATCTAGGGGAATATTGCTACAACACTACCTACCACATGTCTATTGGGATGACACCTTTCAGGGCACTTTATGGTTATGCTGCTTTAACTTTTGCCGACTTGGTATTTGGGGACAACATTGCACCTAAAGCCAAGGATTGGATTCAGGATCGTCAAGACATTCTCAAGGTTCTTAAAGACAACTTACAAATAACTTAGAATCAACAAAAGTTGTATGCAGATCGACACAGGGTTTTACATAGCTTTGAAGTGATAAAAATGACAAAACTCAGACCTCTGCCTTACACACAGTCACTTAGAATTTTTGTCAAACACTTAGCATACCTCTGATTTCAGTCTTTGAATGGTCATTCAATTAAAAACAAATCACATGCACATTAACCAATGAATTGTAAGCTGAAACACTGATACTAAGTCACATTTGCAGCGGAAAAATAAACTTAATAGCAGACTGTAAGTTAAATGCACAGTAAATTTTGGTCAATCACAGACCCTGGAAAAACCCACAAGGGGCAAACCAATCCAAGAGTATTTTATTCAGTGCATTCTCAGGCAAAAAAAACTAGATTTTACAGCATCATTAAATCAACATTAAATGATTGTACCAACACCTCGATTTTTGTGCAGCACCTCGATTTCTGTGCCCAAACAGCAGTATGGCCTCCACTACAGCAACCCTCAATTTCTGTGCCCATCACCTCCATTTTTGTGCCCAACAATTCCATACAGCTTGTAAGATCTCCACCTCGATTTCTGTGCAGCAGAGCAGCCTCGAACTGCATGCTAAATAAGGTAGCACATCCCAACAGGAAAAGTACTGACCAACAATTAAATGCAACCCTTGGGAATTGTGCCCCTCTCCTTGGGAATCATGTCCTCTCCTAGGGATTTGAGCCCCCTCTCCTAAAACTCAAATCTGATGCAGAAATGCACACGCTTGGAAAACTGAGTCTTGCACACTACCCTAGGCTTCCTCTTATAATCTGAAAGTGACCTTTTACCTTCTCCATCCCTAAATCCAATGGCCAAGATCTAATCTTGTCATTACAAGATCAAGGGACATGATTCATTCCCTCCAAAATGAATCATTTACATTTTTAATAAAGTATTTTCTCACTTTATGAAATAAGTGCACTTTACAAAATAATAGGACACTTTACAAAAAGTCACTTTAATAAAAGAGCCACTTTATTACAACTTTATAAAAGACTCATAAAAAGTCAAGTGCCTAGGTAATGTAACTTCATGGTCACTTCCGCATACAAGACAAACATGCGCAGTGCCTCCTGAGCTAAAAAACTAACACGAGGTAGGTAGGGGATTTGGTGTATTTGAGACGACAGCCTTACGACAATCTTCCCTGAAGAAGAAAGGAGCAGAAAAATTGAAGCCTCGCTTCTATCGCCCATACAGGATTACCAGGAGAATGGGAGAGGTGGCTTACGAGCTTGAGTTACTGAAGGGGAGCAAAATTCATAATGTGTTCCATGTGTCTTGCTTGAAGAAGGCCGTGGGCTTGCAGATTACCACATCATCCAAGCTACCCCCACTCGATGAGGAAGGACAGATAGTATTAATTCCAGAGAAGATCTTGCAGGTAAGGGAGAGGAAATTGAGGAACAGGGTCATTCGGGAGTACCTCATCAGATGGAAAGAGTTCCCATAAAAGATGCCACATGGGAAGTGGAATAGGTACTTCAACATCTAAGCCTACAATTGCTTGAGAACAAGCAATTTCGAGTGGGGAGGACTGTAATGTCCTCTTCTGCCTAAGCAACAGGAACCAACCTGCTAACCTGTTTAATTCCCGTAGGTATCCATTGTTATTATTATTCGTTGAGAATTGGTTTGAGAGCTCCGAGAGATGTTTAGGATTGAGGGCAAGTGCCTTAGCCAATATTGGTTTCGACGGTGAAATCTATCTGTCCTAGTCAATACAGAGGGTAGGTCATCCAGACTTATCTCCGTGCTTCAAGACAACAAAGAAGATTCGAGTTTCAGGACCGAGATTGATCTTATAGGAGGTTGGGCGCATTCTTCTTGTGTAGGGCAGCGAGACTCTTTACAAGTGCTGCTCATTTATCCCTTGAATTCGTGGTCACTGTCAAGAAGGTGAGGCACACCCCTTAGAGTGTTTTTGTGGCAGAGCAAGAGCGTGATTATTATATATTGGAGGCAGCAATCCATTCATGAGACGGGCGTAATCATTATAGCAGTGTTGTGTTACTCAATCTAGCGTGTAACTCTCTCCACAGGCTGCAGATCAGACGTCTTTTGTCTAGGGCAGAGCAACCCTTACGTGTGAGCAGCAATCCTTTACTGTTTCGTGGTCTCTTGTAGAGGGCACCAACCTTACAAATCTCTGAAAGGTGACAAATTAACCTAATGATAGCAGCGTATTCCTCCTAAAGAACTGCATATGCAACGGAAAAAGCATGGGTTGAATGAATGATATTCTCCTTCTTATAAGACAAGGTGTCAATCTTTGATCCACATGGGTGTTCCATACATTGGTGCAAACAATCAGTACCCTAGCAACGAGATATTGTGGGAGTCTTGATCCACTTAGGAGCAGAGAACGATTCCAAATTGAAGGAGGCGTCATCAAGGAGAGTTCATGCATTCATGCAAGGGATATTACAACCTATACACTGTTCAGATTTTATATACGAGCTGCTACAGTAGACCTCTTATCAGCAATTGTTATTACAGCTGTTGCAATCATCAACAGTCAACCTTCACCACTGTTCAAGATTTCAAGGTTTAACACAACTGTGGCTTCCATCTCCTATTCCTTCACAGCGTTGCTCAAGGTCAGATTTATACCTTTCTGAGATCTGATTGTATGGGACAGCTTGAATAAATTCCATTGTCCATTATTGCATAATACTCTTAGTTTGAATTCATTGGGTTATCAAGTTGAGACTATTTGGTCTATTACATTCTAGTTATATCAGCTGTCATGTTTGATGAACCGGGGGTTATGTTGTCATTTCAATATGGCACATAACTTATGAGTTATAAGTATTCATTGGGTTAATAAACTATCATGCAAAACCATGCAAGCAACCACAAGCCATTAAATTAGCAAGTGCAAAAAAAGTGAAAGAAACTCAGTTAAGAAGGCAGTTATCACTACTTGGGATATTACAGTATGCTGATAAAATAAATCTTTTACTTAACAAAAATTGCTGGTTAATTGATGCGTTTTCGTGAATCTTAAAATCTTCTCTTATTTTCCCGTGTTTTAGTCTATGCACCCTCTGTATCTTGTACTTGTTACCTGGTACTATGCTGCTGTCAATATAAATGCCTTTGGGGATAGCAAGTGTGCTATGTATACACAGTCTGCAGTGGTACAGAAGCAAATAATGGCCAATATGTCATTTCTTGTTGACCTCCCTGGTATGAGAGTGGAACAGTTGGAAACAATTAACTGTTTCTTTCTGGTATTTAATGGTTTCTGTTTCATGATGCCTGACTTGACAATATGCTGTCCTTACACGACATTATCTCATTATTGATTGTCAGTAAAGCCTTAAATGAAAGAAACCATGATTTACTTTTTCTAATTTTTCTTTCCGAAGGGAAATCTCACGGGATCTCCCCTCTTCCTTGGAATATCTGGGTGTAGGGTGATTCAACCACCAGCCAAAATACTGGCTGGTAACCCAATGGGACTCAGCTGGACTTGAACCTCCTTTGAACTAGAACTGGATACCTCATGGTGAGCTCCACCTTGAAACAGTCCATTTGAACCGATTGAGCTACCCATTGGGCTATTTGTGCTTTACTTTAGAATCTAGATAGATGTTCATTGGGCTATTTGTGCTTTACTTTAGATAGATGTTTCCGTTATTATTGTTTACTGATTTATATTGTACTTATCTTTTTGTGTGACAGATGATCTAATACTATTTGTTTTCTTTCTGTGCAGGTACGATTCCTGGACATGCACTTCCTCCTCCTTGTATGCTGTTGAGTGTGGGTCAAGTAAGTTGTACTAGTAGGAGTTTAATTTGGATGAAACTTTAGCTTTCATGCAATTCATAGAAGTTAGGATGTAGAACGATTCCTTCTGAAGAAGCTAAAAGAAAAGTTATCTCACAATTACCAATTTAATGTTACAAGTTCTTAATCTTTCTATGTTTTTTGCCCAAGTGTTACGTTGCAGTGCTTTGCCTCTTTAACGATGATCTTCTCCGACCCCATAACACATTAAAGTATATTGTCAATTAAGTTGGGTGTTTGTCTTTTTTTGCTCATACTTGTGGCAAGCCTGGTTGCATATGTTATCCAGTTACTTGTGAGGAACAAATAACATTACTTTAAAGTTTAAATTTTAAAGTTCTGTCATACCTCACTATCTGTTTTGTGCAGATTGCATCATTCAGCTTCTTTACTTTCAATTTGGATAGTATCTGATGCCACATTGTTCTCAGGAAGCCTAAGCTTATTAGATCAATCCATGTAGAAATGTGATTAATTAATCTCATAGATTATCTACAAAGTAGGGCTTATGTCTGCACAGTCATTTCAAAGGTGCCTTCTGGAAAGGATTCTTAGCTTCTGAGTTTTGATGTGTATCCGGTGAAGTATCCATAGTTTTTTCTTTTCTCACTCTTCCCTTTGTTATCAGGCTTTTGCCGGTACACAGAATGTATCAAATTCACAGAAGGATGAAGCTTGGAAGGTGAATGTACGTCTTCAAGGTTGTGATCTGGAACATGGTTATCTATGTGGCAGCATGGAAGCTCTTAATGTGCCCTCAGCAGAGACACCTGTAAGACAATCAATTGCCATTCACTATCTTGTAGAAGATTAACCTATCAAATATTTTTGAAAATTCCTTTGAGGTGCCATTACCATGTCTTCATTAATAGTCCAAAAATAGAATACTCATGGCATCCGTGAGTTAAAGTTCAAGACTATGACTGTAAAGTTAAACAACACAAATTTTGATTTTAATATTTCACTTTTTTATGTGCTAAATTTTAGACAGTTCCTTGTATTTAAATTTTGAAAATTAAGATTTTGAAATCTGAAATTTGGTTTTTAAAGCTGGATATTAAGGAACAGAATTTTGCAGTAGCCTGGTAGCCCATTTTCTCTTTTGCCTTATTTTTTTCTTTCCTCATTTGAGCATAGTTACCAGCATGTTTAGAAGTTTTTATAAAGTATCTGTTTTATACATTGAGCATAGTTACCAGCACGTTTAGAAGTTTTTATAAAGTATGTGTTTTATATATTTCTGTAATGTCATAGAGTGCAGATAATCAATTCAAGAACATCTTTCACGTGCCAATAAAAATGTGTTACATGCAAAAATAATATATTTGCATTTTGAGAGTGTTACCGCTCAAATTAGCACCCTGATGAAAGTCCTGAATCGTGGCGCTGCGAGGATAAGCACAAAAGGAAATGTGCCCAACTAAGTCACCTGACATGAGGACATGGGACATGGAGGACACAAAAATACAAGTGTCCGACACGGACACGGTGACCCCTGGAATCAGGACACGGAGGACACGTTTTATATGTATATATTTTAAATATTATATATATTAAAAATATAGACATATAGAGCTAAATTTTTTTAGAAACTAGAACATTTACAAATATTCAATAGAAATTACTAATTAGAATCAATACACAATACACATTTTGTCATTCACAAATCACAATGAGACACAAAGATGATAGCTCAAGATGTCGAAACCATATTTCTCATTAAGTCATCAAAATGAAAATGTATTACATAGATGTCGGAATGCCAATGGCAACTTGTAGTAGTAAATAGTAAATACAAAAAGGGGTAGATCATAGATGAGATCAAGATGGAAGAATCTCATCTGTCAATAGTCCTCCTCCATGCCTGAATCAACAAACTCATCACTGCCCTGACCCTCATCTTCCTCCTTCTCCTCCTCCTCCTCCTCCTCCCATCTGAGGGTCGGGACACTGCTTCAACACGTGTCGGACACGTATTGAAGCCGTGTTCGTGTCCGACACGACCCCACGGGACACGGGAGGGGATATGGACGTGCCCGGTGACTTAGGTGCCCCATGTCACCACAACACAACTCCTTACACTTTAGGCCAACTCCTAGAGACTAAGGGGGAGTCCCTAATGTAGGTGAAACAGACCTGCAAAACCCGCCAGGCAATACAAGGATACCTCACGAGCAATCTCTTAACAAGGATCAGTGCCTTATGGAGTCAAAGCAATGAATGCAAGGATGTCTACCAGGTATTTTTAAGAGGAGTTAGAATAATAAATGCATACAATTAGATAATTATATAAGATAAGATAATTATATTAATGTCCAACTAAATGACCACAAAAGTAGGTCAATGGGATTGTGTGGTACCATGATGTCAATGCAAAGTGGGAGCGCTAAGACGGCTCCTATAAAAAGTAAGAAGCAAGATTCTAACCTAGAGAACCAAGTAAAAAATGCGTTAGCTCCACAGATGGGGTGCCAATCCAGAAGAAAGATATACAAAGAGATCAGATCCAGAAGAAAAATGTATAGAGAGAGTGGATCTGGAAGCTATGATACAAAAATGGTGAGCCTGTCATGGAGCATTGGAAGCATCTCTCCTACCATCTGAGGCTGATTGGAGGAATCCCAAAAGACTACACTGTCTGGAAGAGCTGGAAGAGGGGCTGCAATGGGTAGTACGTCGCTGCCTGGAGTGGGTAGCCTGCTGTTGTGACCTGGGTGAGACAGCCCGACTGCTGTGATGGGGTTGAGACTGGCCACATCACTGGTGTTGAGTGATGACAAAAGGCTCGCTACTGTTATGAGAGGACAGCCAGCAAGACGTGAAAACCACTTAAAACAAGCCCAACTTATCTAGGAATGTGTGCCAAGCAAAAAGAGGTAGAGATCATACCATTAGGGCAGCCAAAGGAAGACTGAAGTCAATCTGGAAATGATGTACCAGATCTGGTTGAGGGCAAGTAATACCCCTAACAGCATTGATAATTGTGCAAGAGAGCTGCCAATGATGTCTTGGGACACTAGGCACTTTGGAGATGCTTCCAAATTGCTTGTAGACCTTGAAAAGTGGGCCAAATGATGGTTGTAATTGAAATTGCAGACCTGGTTTATGCCCTTACCAGTCTCCAGAAATCACAAGAACGTCAACTCAAGGCACTAGATGGAGGCTCATGTGACTAAGGCTGGTAGTAGGCGTTGTCTTTATCTTGTAGGTCCTTCAACCTTGGATTTAGATGGCTGCACCTGTTTAGATCAGATCTGAAAATACACCAGCATTTGCACAAGTTGTTAGATAACCTAAACTAACCACCAAGAGGAGACGCCCTTGGAGATTAGCCACAAAACCAAGGTACCGAATCACTTTTGCCGGATTAGTTTTTTCACAAATGCTATTTTTTGGATTTTTCTATTATGCAATTTTTATGGCTTTTTATATATTTGCTTTTTATATTTTGCAAATATAAGGTTTTTTGGAATATAATATTTTTTTGTATTTGTCTAAATATAGATATGGAGTTTTATAAATTTTGAAGGATAAGGGAATTAGATCGTAGTCTTATTGCTAGGGCAACAAGATATCAAGGCTACTGCCCCTTCCTCAAATCAACAATTCAATATTTATAAATTAGGGCAAAGACTACTAACACTAGGAGGGTCCAAGTATTACTTAGCCTAATTAGGGCAAAATATGAATACCAAGGTCCACAAGGAGAGTTCCTTCAAGAGGAAGGTCTCCACTAACAAGGTTAACAAGATATAGAATAAAACTCTAATTGATCTTGCCAAGGTGCATTAAAAGCAAAGCTAGACAAGAGATTAGAAATCTTACCCTAGATCAATGAATAAAAAGAGTAGAGAAGAAACCCTAGAAATCCTTTCCTTATGTAATGTCCTCTTCTACTTAGCACCAGGGACCATCCCACTAACCTATCTAATTCCCATAGGTTCGAGCAAGTACTGACATCCATGGAATTCACAAAGGACTATATGATTCAGAACAAAAAAGATCTTAATCAATGTTATTAGGTCAATAGTAGATAAAAGAGGGCCATAGGAACTAGGAGCAACTTACATGCATTACATGTGGGCCATATTTCATGATGCATGCACATGAGCACCTTAATTAAGCCTGCATGCATACAGGAAGCACTGCATGCAACTCAACTAAAAAATAGAAGAGAAAAGCGACTTAGGGCATGCAAAAGCTAGGGCTTGCAGTGTCAAAGTGATAAAAGAAGGAAAAAGCGAATGGCTAGGTCTGCTAAGTTTATTATTGATTATTGAGATTCGAGTTGAGAGCTCTGCGACCAGAGTTAGGGTTGAGGGCGCATCCCTTAGCCATCCAGTGTATTTCGACAGTGAAATCTATCTGCCCTCGTCACTTACAGGGTTGGATCATACAGATCCATCATTTCTATTCATTGGCACACATTTTGGTAGGTTAAATTCCACAGGTTGAATCTAGAAGAACTCGCCTTCTCTGCATGTGCGAATTGGATAAAGGAAGGGATCTTCATATGTAGACCTACAATTGCTATTTGGTCTGCATGTCTCTTCCATTCTTCCTAGAGACCATCGTTAGCCTTGTTATTGAATATAGGTTTCTACATCTTCTTCTGGAGAAAGATATCAGTGATTTGCATACCAAAAGGGCGCCTTTCCTTGCATGGACGACTTTCCTTGAGGAGATTCATGCTTTATGACCTAGAGCTATTGCATGGCTTGCATGCAGCTGCCATATTGATCAGAGGGCCATTATAACCCTAGTGCACACCTTCTTGGAGCTATCTCACATATCTGGAGCATTTATTATTCATTCTGAAGACTGGAGAAGGCGCCATCCTTGCATGGGCGAATTGTTTGAAAGAGGACATCTCATATCTTGGACGATTCTCAGTGCATGACTTGCATGTCTGCATTATATTGTTCTACAACTCAAGCATAGTCCATTGGTACATACATGCATCATTTCTAGTTTGATCTTCTTGCATATTTGATTACATGGGTTTTTAGAGTTTATACAACCCATGCATTTTTGCATGCATTGTCATGCAATCATAGTTTTGTACATGCATTCATATTTTCTTTAAGTATTTGGTAACAAGACCTCAAGCAACAAAACAACCACATCAAAAACTCTACAAAAAGACAAAAAATATCAGCTGGGATATTACTGTGGTATCAGAGCATATTCCTCGCCAACTGTGGGAGCATGCGATTATAAACAGTTCAATGCACCCAGGAGACTTGCATGATATTACTTATAGAAGGCAGAGGCAGAAATGAGGAAGAGGCAGAGGATATAGAATTGGAAGACATAGAGACTCAGTTTGGGAAGGGCAAAGGTAAAGAGACTATGGCAGATGAGGATAAAATAGCTTTCAACAACCTCATTATTGCTTTGAAAGATTTAACTACGGGACAAAAGGAAATGCTGATCGCTTGTTACCAACTATTTTGTACAATAGTTGAACCTCCATTGAGCCGCCAGTGTTTGAACATGATAAATGTTCACTTCCAGAGTATCAGGGGTTCAGTTTGTGATGACTAGCCACTTTTGTTTTTCTGTTGAAATGACCATGCTCCATGGGGTCCTTGTAATAAGTGTGCTAGTAGGGTTTTGAGTGGCTCGGTTCCCCAAGACTTGACTATCAACTAAGGTATTCTAGGGAGTTTTTTGCCCTTGTCAATTATGCTTTGCCTATAGCTGAGCAATAATCGACGAGGTTTTCTCCCGCTTCCTCCAAAGCTGGAATGTCCGATTTTGAAAGTTTGGGCCTTGGGGGGTTATTAGAGTCCAACTGATGTATATGAACCTACTAGACACTATGTGTATGTTAGATGGTAATTTCCTAGGTCCCTTGTCCATTTAAAACATTGTCCGAATTTTTTTTACCGAATGCGTTGGATAATTTTATTATTAATTTTTCCAAATATTTAATTGGAAAAATTCAATTTGTAATAATTGAGTGGTTTGGGGGTGGATTTAAAAGATTGAAGGCTCAATTCCTAAGCCAAAAATCCCAGTTAAACCCCAAACCCACTTATTCTAAGTTTCAGATAGTCATTCAGCCATTTAATTAATATTTTATCAAAAAATCAATAAAAGAGAAATATTAATTAAAAATAATCAAAAAATAATAATTTGGAAATAATCCAAATCTCTCCAAAATAATCCAATTGGATTAAATAAACAGGCTAAATGACATGGCAAGAGGCATTTATGAAGATTCCAATCAACTCCAATCACTTTCAGTTGAGTATCCAGTCACTACAGGTCTATTCACTCAAGGAAATTCGCCCTCCTCATGCAAAATCACGAATTAGTGAGATGGCAAGCAATTAATGGATGGTTGAGTGTGTATTTATGATATGGTAGGAGCCAATGTTGCATATATCATCTCGGGGAAAGTATCGGCGAGGATCTCGAATATAACTTCTCGGCGGTATCGGCGAAAAATATCGGAAGGCCACAAAAAATACAAAAATACTCATTTTTTATCAATTTTTAAAACATATAAAGCAACAACAACATCAAATAGACACATTGTTACATAAATATGATGATACAAGTAATAAATAAGATGCATAAGATGTCAAGTGGTCACATATCTTCACTAAACTAAAAATTCTGAAACATGTTCTTGATAGAATGATACAAAATCACATCAAAAGCTCAAAATAAATGTATCTCATGAGATGAATCATCATGAGGCATCTAGATACTAAATAGTACATAATAAAATCAAAATGATAGATCATAGGAATCCCAATCATCGATTCCCTCTACCCCTTTTACGGGTAAAGGGCACCACTTTTCCTCTGGAAGTAGTAGGTGGTCGTGGAGGTACTTAGGATGAGGTTGGAGTGGAAGATCTAGAGCCTAAAATTACTCCAACTGAGGCAGGAGATAAAGTGGGTTGTCTCCTCCCAACTCCAACTCCAACTATAGGTCTCTGTGGTGGTGGTGGTGGTGGCATTGGCTGCACCAGAAGATCAATCTCCTCCTGAACATCTGTAGACACTGGAAGTGGATCATCCTCCTGCTCCTCCCCACCCTCCCCCTCCATTGTGGTCTCCTCCCCCAAATCATCTGCATGATCCTCCCCCTCCTCCAACCACTCGGGTGCCTCCTCCATCTCAGGCACCTCCAACTCCACCCTCACTGTGTTTATTTTGGTGTTTATGAAAATTTAAATTGTTTATATTTTTTAATTTTTAATTTTAATTTACTACAATTTGCCATTACTAACTATGGCCCTCAATGTTCATACAGGTTAGGTACCCAACGCCTTAATGACATGATGTATGTCTACTACAATCTAAGGCTATGGGTGAAGCAACTTGACACCAAAATAAACACATGATAATGGGAACTTACAAAGCTTAAAATTTAACTAATGAGGGTTAGATGAATGTGGAAATGGAATGGTTGAATCTTCCATTCAAAAGCAAGAAGAAGAGGCACACTGCAAATGCAAGCCCTAACCTAAGTCTAGAAAAACAATTGGAAGTAGCCAAAACGTTTTATACATATACCTAGAAATCTTGATGGTTTGAACTTTGAATCCCCACTCCACCATGATCTCTCCGCTAATGGCAACAAAATCCTTGGCTTTCTCCTTGGATGAATGCACAACGTTCTCCCACTCCTCTCTTGCTCTCTCACAATATAGAAAACACAAAATGAATGATTAAAACCGAACCCGTGGACTTAAAAGACACCCTAAAAAAAAATAAAAAAATAAAAAAATTGTATAGCAGGGCGATATTTTAGGTCAACTCGTGATATATTCGGAATATATCGCGATATATTGAATATATTGGATTTATCGCGATATATTCAATCCGATATATCGGACCTCGGAAAATATTGGCGATAAATCCGATATATCCGATATATCGGCGATACGTGCAACACTGGTAGGCGCCTTCCTTGAAAGGAAGCCACATCACAAGCTTGGCTCCTTTTTAAACTTGAGTTAACACATGCATCATGCTCCAAGCTTATCTCATGAGGATTCACGCATCCCTTTGCATACTTCACGACTTATGATGTGGCATTCACGTATTTGTTGGATGGAGGTTCCAATGGAGAGTGGGGGGCGCCTTGCCTAGGTGGAGGCCACCTCCCCACTCCTATCTACCACAACTCGGTGTTGATTGGATTAATCTACACTCCAAGCTCTCATTTGATTGGAGTTAACTCTCCCTTGATTGGAATTCGACTTCACTCCTTACCAAGTTCGAATTAGGGTATTGATGCTTAGTTTTTGTATAAAGAGCAAGCTCTTGGGCTCTATTAGGATGAATATTTTGATGTAAGATTACTCTGCACATTTTTGTAACAAGCTTTTGGTTCATATTGGAGATAAAGAATTTGACTTTGGAGGTCCATGAGCTCTCATTCTATGTGGCGATTTCATCTCTTGTTGAGGTGACATCTTTTCTAAACTCATCTCTCAATTTTGCAAAGCGTTTGATTAATTGCTAGCTCAAGAAGGCTATTGTTAGCACATTAGAATAGCCATTTGTAGTCTCAAGTTGGTTATTTATGCAAAGTTTATCAAGATCTAGATGGATATGAATAGTTAGTTATACAAATTGTTGATTTAGTCTTGATTTTCCTAGCATACTAGCATTTTTTGATCTCACTTGTTGGTTGAGTTGTGTGTATTGTGATTAGGTGTTGCTAAAAGTGAAGAAGGGCAAGAGTTCAGTTGCATCGAACCCATGCTTCATCTTCAAGTTTTGATCTAACACTTTGTGGTTGCAGGATCTACAAATCTCAAATCTTTCATCTAAAGAAGGCTAAGAAGAGCTCTTCCTCAAATATCTCATCAACAAAATCACTTTAAAACTTTGGTTACCGGTTACTCAATAAGAAGCCCTAAGCTCCAAGTTCCATTCTTTTGGCCTCTTCACCTTCTTTCCTTGTTTGGCTTGATCTCCATTCTTCTCTTCGTTCTAGCCTTCTCCCTTTGTCCTTTCGTTTTAGATCTTCTTCTCCTCCTCTTGCATTCGTTTTTCCCTAGCTTCTTCCTACTACTTTCCCTCCTCATTCTTCCTTTCGTTTTTCTTCTAGAGCTCCTCCTTCCTTTCTTTTTTCTCTTTAGATCTTCCTTGCTTTCGTCCTTCCTCCTTCCTCTTCTTCCATTCGTCTTGCACCCTATTATCTCTTCTTCCCTTCGTTTTTTGCCTCCATCCTTCCTTTCGTTTTACTTTCCCTTCTCCTTTTCGTTTCTCTCTTCTTCTCTTCTTTTGTTTCCCCTCCTTTGCTCTCTTCTTTGGTTAAGTTTTAGATCTCATAAAAGTTAGCATTTAAGTTTGCATCTTAGCTAGTTTCCATTTGAAGTTTTGCATTTAGATCTCATTTCATTTTTGTAGTTTGCATCTAGTTTCTTTGATAGTTTTACATTAGATCTCATCTTCTTTCAAGTTTTAACTTGGCATCTTAGATCTAGGACTTGCATTGCATTTTAAAGTTAGCATTGCTCTTAGTCTTAGATTTCCATTTTGTAGTTAGACCTTAGGTGTATTTTGATTTGATTAACAATGATGGGTACTTGAGCTTTGTTGTGGCTTAGGTGCTTAAAGAAGAGATCTATAAAAGACAAGAAGCAAAAAACTTGAAGAGGAAACCAAGAAGCAAGAAACAAACAAGTGCAAAACCAAGAAGCAAGAAACAAACAAGTGCAAAACCAAGAAGAAGTGCAAAACCAAGGAGAAGACAAAACAAAGAAGTGCAAAACCAAAAGAACCAAAACCAATCTCCTTTTTTTTGTAAAAGCTCTTGTTGCCGCCTAATACACACCTGGGGGGGATGTGGCAGGAAACCTTCAAGCCGCTCGGTGTGTCCTTGGGGGCAAGTGAGAGTCAAGTGCTGTCACTTGATTACTCGACTCTTCCATCTAGGCTTACTCCTAGCGAAGCCAAGGGGGGTGGTCCCTATGAAAAATAAACTAAGGCTTTTAATCTACAACAAAAGAAAAAATTCTATTCTAGGAGTTAGAAGATAATGAGATGGAAAAAATACAACTAAGCACTGCTTGCAAATTAAATCAATTAAGTAACCCTACACAAGATGGATATGCATTCACGACATGTATGATTGAAACTTAAAACATGGAAAATTAATGACCAGTGCCGAGAATGTGAAATGCGTGCGATTGCTGCTGTGTAGGGTTGCTTGAGTGGTCTCAGTGAAAGTATTGCAGTGTCTTAGTTGGTAAATTTTATGATTATTAAATGAGTGGATTAATTCTTGGTTTGGCCCAAAAGAAACCTAAACTTCGAACTGAGTGCTCTAGCAACCTTATCAAGTGTCCAACCAGGCGAGGATGAACCCGCTTAAGAACTTGCTGACTCTGTGGATTTAGTCCATGCAACCTCCCGAGTTCTTAGGATTGGATTCTAATGGATTGTCCTATTAACACTAAGTACCTTGCACCCGTTTCTGATTGAGCCAACTGTTTCGACCAAGCTGCAGTAGTCAAGAGCATACTCCGGGTTTGGGGTGTTGTTCGTTTTATTAAAATGTGCGAGTGGATGATTAATCTACACTAAACCCCAAGCATGTAACAAGGGGGGTTAATTTTAGGATTAAATTTTAAGAACAGAATAATAATTGAATAAAACACAAAAGCATATAAAATGATAAACGGGTCCTTGGAGGACGTTGTGTGCTTGAGTGAGTTGTTTAATTACTATTGCTCAAATGAAAACTAATCTAAAATGAAAAACTAGAAAAAAGTGCAAAAAACTGAAAAAGGTGCGGATCCCCCCTGGGGGGATTGGGGTCAGGCGCTGGAATTGCCTGCTATACTCTTTTTATTCTTTCAATTACAACATGAAACTCAAGATGAAACACTGCTTGCCCTTTATGCTTAGGGAACAAGACAGTTTACAAATTATTGCCCAAAAGTAAAACAGTGCTTGAGCAGCTGCTTGACAGGGTGGTTCTAGGAGCTTCCAAATGTCTTTCTTATGAGTTTTTTGGCTCCAACCTGCTAAGAACATGAAATAGACCAGCGAGCTAAAGTTGGTTATAAATTATGATCAGAACACTTTAAGAGTGTTTTGATAATGCTACAAACTGTCAAAATCACAACTAATGCAACTAGTAAGTAAATAAAATGTTTTTTGTGAAATTTTTGGATCTTAGACTAACTTTTAAAATGAAATTAAACTCTAGGACTGATATGAAACAAAACAGACCAGCAAGCTAATAAGAAAGTAAAATGCCTAAAAACAACTTAAAACTAAAACTACTTCTTGATGCAAACTAAGCCTAAAAAAAAAGATCTAAATTATGCAATAAAATGAGACAGGAAAGTAACTAGTAAGACAAGCTAGGGAGCTTGCCTTGCTAGGATCTTTGGCTGCCCTCTTTCAAGTTGCAAGCCAAATTACAAGCCTAACAAATGCTAGATATTTTTTTTATAAGCACTTTTCCTTAGCAAAACTTAGATTTTTTTGAATTAGGTGCAAGCTTAAGGAAACTAGATCTATTTCTTATGATATTAAAACTTGAGATCTAAAATAAATAGAACCGTAACCAATTTAGATTAGAAAGATGGATCTTGAAGATGAACCCTTGGGGGTTTGAGCATTAATTTTGGGGAATGGAGTTGTTCCCTTGAAGGACCGGAGAGATGGAGCTTTGTTCGAAGATTCTAGAAGGCGAGCAAGCTAACATGCTTGGTACTTCCTCCAGCATAGGTTACCTGCAAAAAGATTTCACAACACTTGTACAAGGAGATTAAAAATACTTGTGTCTGCAAATAAAAAGAATAATCGAAGATGTAAGTTGAAACAAGAAACTATAAATCTTTGTTAATCCTTCTACCATTCAACAACGACAAATAATCTATAAAGCATTATATGATGTTCTTACTGAAATTAATTTCCTTCCAAAGACGGATCGATCTCAACAATATATAAGACATATGAAATCAATACAGATTACCTTATAAGAAAAGCTTAACACATCATGCCTCCACAAAACACTTCAGGACTAGCCTCCAAAGCTTTATTTTATTACTCAAATATTCAGAAAATGATACAACAATACCAGAGCAGAGGTTCCACCTTTAGATCTCTTACAATGGAGCCAAGCTCCTCAATTTATAGCAAAAGGAGAGTAAGCTAGGGCGCAAAACCCTAAGGAGACAAAGCTCCTAGTTTGTAGAGCAAGCAAACTTAATGGCCAATGGCAATGCACCATCAAACTTGGACAAAAGCTCTTCGAAATGGAAGCTGCCCGCTTGTGGAAGCACTCACGTGTGGAAGATGAGGGCGAACTTAGATGTTTCCATGCTACGTTGGAAAGGTGAGTTGGATGCATTAATTAGAAACAAAAACCAATGGGCTGTGCCATATCACCATTGCTGCCCCACCGAATCAATCACAACCACTCAGATTCGTATGGCTGCGTGGAAGATGGCCCACGCGAGGGAGTGCGATTCACTTCATTGGTATTTAAAACTTGACTTTCCAACATGATGCTACAACCATGTGATGTAATCGCCCATCATTATGAACTAATGCCACGTCACAAGGTGGTGGCTGCCCACACCTTGAGCCTGTTCTTTATGGATCCGTACGGCCATACGGCTGGGCCCACGTGAAGGGTATGGTGATTCATGTGAAGGAGATAATGTGATTTTTTAAAATATATGCTTTTCCACTTAAAGCATAGTCTCCCACCTTAATAGTTTATAACATAAATCACTAACCTTTTAATCGCCCACCATAATGACTTATCATCCAAATCGCAAATGGCCATGGAGAAGTCAGCCACGTGAAGGTTGGGTGACTTGGAAGTAAACCATATTCAACGTTTGACCTCTTAATTCAAATTTTAACATATGCTTTGTCATTTTCATATAATCGCCCAACTTATGAGATCATATGCCATGTCATTTGACATGTGACATAATCAATTTTTTAATATTTTGACTTTTAGCTTATGGTGCATTTTGATGCTCTTTTAGCATTAAAGTGCCATTCTATAGCTCTGAAAGGCAAAACTGCTCCACGGGATGCCTTGGTCGCCCGAAACCTAGGAAAATCGGGTACCAGGGTAAAGAGGATGCTCTGAGCTTGAAAAGGAGCATCCCTGCGTCAAATTCCGACTCCGGATAAGACTTTTATCACCATTTGAAATTTTTTAATTAAACCATTAAAAAATGGCTTAAAAAAGCGGGAAAATATTTTTTGTCAGATTTGATTGAAACTTCAGGGAGACCTAGTACATGACAAAACGATAAAATTCTAGAGTCTAGCATGTTTATACATGTTACAAAATGGGCTCTAATAATCCCCTAAGGCCTAACTCCCACTTTGGGCATTCCAGCTTTGGAGGTGCAGGAGAAAACCTCACCGATTATACTCGGCTAAAGGCAAAGCATAATCGACAAGGGAAAAAAACTCCTTGGAATACCTTCTTTGGTTGTCAAGTCCTAGGGAACCGCGTCACTCAAAGACCACCATGCTAGTACGCTTATTACAAACCCCGTGGGGCACGGTCATGTACTACAAAACATAAGAAAATGGACCCTGAACAGGCCAAACTTGGAACTTCTGAACTCTGAAAAGCACAAGTGATTGTGCAACACTGGCGGCTCACTGAAGTCCAACTAAAGTGCAACTTTAGGTGGTAACAACTCTTAAGAAGCTTCTTCTATTTCTTTCAAGTTATCTTCAAAGGGTTGAAATCCCAAGTATTGTAATCTCATAATAAAAAGAGCAAGTGGGATTTAAGGCTCCCACACCCAACTTCCCCATTTGGGGAAGTTTGTAGTGTCTTGTCCTTTGTTTGTTTCATTGCTAGCTTAGTTTCACTTTAGCAAGTAGAATACTAATTGCTAGTTTAGTTTTCCATTTTGCAAGTAGTTTCATTTCCACTAATTGCTAGATTAATCTTGCATCATTTCATTTGATTCACTTGTTGTGTATTCTTGATTATAATTGCTCAATCTTAAAAAGAACACAAAGTCTCTTGAACTAGTCATAAGACAAGTCAGGAGCACTCTCTATCGGAGAGCATTTTGTTGCATTGCATTTCTCATACTAGTTTAGATAAGACTCTTGAATCTCGCCATAAGGTGGATCAAGAGCACTCTCTGTCGGAGAGCTTTGTTTTATGCTCTAAGTAAAATCATTCACAACTCATCTCCCCTAAAAATTGGAATTTATTGTTTTCCACACCACGTATGCTCTGCCCATCCTTGATAGGTTGGGTTACTCAGAAATGGTGTTGGGTTATTTAATTTCTCACATTAATCCAATTTGAATCATAATAAAATCTTCACCCCATAACCAACGAATCCGACGTTGATCGATAAATATTCGAAAGTGGGCAAATTCCAAATGGGGGTGCCGGGTAGCCATATCCCGTTTTCAGTGTTGGTTAGTTATTGAACGCCTCGCTGAAAACTTGGGTGGTCCGTCATGTCTTCAAACGGAGCCACTTAGAATATTCCCGGACAGATTTCCAGTACTTTGCGTATCGGTTGGAAATTCCCCTTAGCCATAATAATCAAGATCATCTTAAAATACACAATAAAACTTACCAAGAGCATTGCAAAACGATCTCACAAACACATTTTTGAGACTTGTATTTCAGCATCCCCACACATTTGACTCCATATTGGCACTGGTCTTGAAACTTATATATGCATCACCTAATTTGGACCATTTGTCCTTCATCTATCTGAGTTATTTGTTTCTTGTGGATGCTTTTAAATTCAGTCATCATATATATTGTTTATCTTATCTTGTGTTTTGCAACAACAACTTGGATTGCTTAATTGATATTGTGTATCTCATAAAAACTCCTAAAATTCACACCATACACCATAAAAACACCTAAAAAACAAGAGCCTTAGACAACTCTTTGTTAGGGACAACCCCCCTTGGCTTCGTTAGGAGTTTGCCTAAACGGAGGAGCTGGGATTCAGGTGATAGTACCTGGCTCATTGCTTGCCCCCAAGGCCACACCTTTCCCACTTATAGTGAGGAAACAACTTTTGAAAGATTTCTGCTCTTGGTGTGCATCTCGGCGGACAACACCGCCATCAACAGGTTGGCAGATAAAATAGGGTCCACCCCAAACATCCCCATGTTTCCCAACAGTGACCGAGTATCCACTAGTAGTAGTGGAATCCATTTACATACTAATATGCAGAGTCACCCTCATATCTACAACGCGTCCTCCAGACTTACCATGCCACAGTTCTTGGATAGCCACACAACAGTGCTGATTGTATAGGTAGAGCCGAATGAGCCATTGGGGGCATATCTACAAGAGTATAGAGCACTTGGAGATGATTTTTCAGTCGTCCATGTCCTTTACAGACTTCTGTCATTTAAAGAGTAAGAATAGGCCGAGAGGATACAACAGGGCCTTCAACCAGAATTATGAATTACAACAAACAGTAGGGAAACTAACTATTCCTACTTTTGATGGGACTCGCAGTGGTCCAGCACGGAATTGGGTACAAAAGTTGGACACTTACTTCCAACTTAACCCCATGATGGAGGTAGATGCAATCAAGTTGGCCACCTTGCATTTGGATGGGGAAGCCCATGAGTGGTGGTACCACGGTCTAGTGACACTGGGTCACAACACTATCACATCTTACACTGATTTTACACAAAGGCTCATTGAGTGCTTTGACAGGAAAGACCCCGAGGTACACTTCAGAGAGCTAGCCTAGCTCAAGCAGAGGTACACTTCAGAGAGCTAGCCCAGCTCAAGCAGACAAGTAGTCCCAAATCTTTCATATTCGAATTTCAAAGGGTAGCAATTATGGTGATAGATATTTCAGAGAGCAGGTTAATTATGTTGTTTACTGAGGCTCTCACTGAACCCTTACGTGGATGGGTTAAGGCTTATAGACCCACCATCTTGTCTGATGCCATCAGCCGTACCGGAGATTTATAGGTGGAAGGGCCTAAAAAATGATGTAATGCAACATGTGAGGGAATGCAGTGTGTGCCAGCAAAATAAGATAGAGCATACTCATCCAACAGGTTTACTTCAGCCATTACCCATTCCCGGGAAAAAATGGGAAAGTATTTCAATGGACTTTATTACAGGGTTGCCCAAGGTACAGGGTAGAGACTATTTGTACGTGGTGGTTGACAAGCTAACTAAGTTCGCTCATTTCTTTGCCATTCCTTCCGACTATTCAGCAGCACAGGTAGCAGAGTTGTTTTTCAGAGAGGTATTCAGGTTGCACGGGTTGGCTAAGAGTCAAGACTATTGTCAGTGACAGGGATAGTAAGTACACAAGAGCATTTTGGCAGGAGCTTTTCAGGTTGGTTGGGTTAGAATTGGCTATGAGCACGAGTTATCATCCTCAAAGCGACGAATAGACAGAGATAGTCAACAAGTGGATTGAGGGATACTTGAGGAACTATGTAGCAGGACAACATAGGACATGGATTAAATGGCTACACCTAGGGGAATACTGCTACAATAGTACCTACCATATGTTCATCGACATGACCCCTTTTAAAGCATTGTATGGTTGTGATTCCTTATCTTTTGCAAACTTAATATTTGGTGACAACAGGGCTCCTAAAGCCAAGGAGTGGGTGCAAGAAAGTCAAGATATTCTCAAGATACTGAAAAGTAAACCTACAGACCGCCCATAATCAGCAAAAGATATATGCAGACAGACACATGATTGAGCGCAACTTCGAGGTAGGGGATTTGGTATATTTACGGCTACAACTTTACATATAATCATCCCTTAAGAAGAAAGGAGCAGAGAAATTAAAACCTTGCTTTTATGGTCCTTATAAGATAATCCATAAAGTTTGAGAGGTAGCATATGAGCTTGAGTTACCAAAAGAAAATAAAATTCATAATGTATTCCATGTGTCTAACCTCAAGAAAGCAGTGGGCCAACAAATTGTTACTTCATCAGAGCTACCCCCCCTTGATGAGACGAGGTGCAACTGATTTTGGTTCCTAAACGAATTCTGTAAGTTCGGGAAAGAAAATTAAGGAACAAGATCATACGAGAATACTTGGTTCAATGGAAAAAATTACCAATAAAAGAGGCCACATGGGAAGGGGAACAGGTACTGCAGCACCCAACATTACAGTTGCTTGAGGACAAGCAATTTCGAGCGGGAAGGACTGTAATGTCCTCTTCTGCTTAAGCACTAGGGACCATCCCGCTAACCTATCTAATTCCCATAGGTTCGAGCGGGTACTGACATTCATGGAATTGACTGAGGAATGATACGATTTGGAACAAAAGAAGATCTTAATCAATGTTATTAGGTCATCAGTAGATAAAAGAGGGCCACAAGAACTAGTAGCAACTTACATGCATTACATGTGGGCCATATTTCATGATGCATGCACAGGAGCACCTTAATTAAGCCTGCATGCATATAGGAAGCTTTGCATGCAACTCAACTGAAAAATAGAAGAGAAAAGCGACTTAGGGCATGCAATGGCAAAGTGATAAAAGAAGGAAAAAGCGAATGGCTAGGTCTGCTAAGTTTATTATTGTTTATTGAGATTTGAGTTGAGAGCTCTGTGACCAGAGTTAGGGTTGAGGGTGCATCCCTTAGCCGTCCAGTGTATTTCGGCAGTGAAATCTATCTGCCCTAGTCACTTACAGGGTTGGATCATAAAGATCCTTCATTGCTATTCATCAGCACACCTTTCTGCAGGTTGAATCCAGAAGAACTCGCCTTCTCTGCATGGGCGAATTGGATAAAGGAAGGGATCTTCATATCTAGACCTACAACTCTATTTGGTCTTGCATGTCTCTTCCATTCTTCTTGGAGGACCATCATTAGCCTTGTTACTGAACACAGGCTTCTACATCTTCTTCTGGAGAAAGATATCAATGATTTGCATACCAAAAGGGCACCTTTCCTTGTATGGGCGAATTTCCTTGAGGAGATTCACGCTTTATGACCTAGAGCTATTGCATGGCTTGCATGCAGCTGCCATACTGATCAGAGGGCGATTATAACCCTAGTGCACACCTTCTTGGAGCTATCTCACATATCTGGAGCATTTATTATTCATTCTGAAGACTGGAGAAGGCGCCATCCTTGCATGGGTGAATTGTCTGAAAGAGGACATCTCATATATTGGCTGATTCTTAGTGCATAACTTGCATGTCTGCATTATATTGTTCTACAGCTCAAGCACAGTCCATTGGTACATACATGCATCATTTCTAGTTTGATCTTCTTGCATATTTGATTACTTGGGTTTTTAGGGTTTATACAACCCATGCATTTTTGCATGCATTGTCATGCAATCATAGTTTTGTACATGCATTCATATTTTCTTTAAGTATTGGGTAACAAGACCTCAAGCAACACAACAACCACATCAGAAACTCTACAAAAAGACAGAAAATATCAGTTGGGATATTACACCTTACCAAGAGTTATCAACAACCATTCTTTGGATCAACCTTGAAAGTCACAAAACTCTAGAAAATCCACAATTCGTCCTTAGCATCAAAAGAAACATGCCAAGAGAGAAAGTGCGCTAGCCTTGAAAGCTCATGTATACCAAGGGAAATAATAATAGAATCATAATGAACCCTTGTTCTTTCTTACAAAAGGAGAAGGATAGGTGCTTTGTTTATACTAAGCCACCTCCTTTTTAATTTTGAGCCAACCTAACAAAATGACATATAACTTAAATTTGTGACTTGTCACCCACAAAATCCGGGGACTAAGCCCAAAAGACATTCTCCTAGTTCATCAAATCTTAAGGGTTCCGATTTAACTTTTTCTTGATAGATTGAGGCTTGTTACAAAAACTTGGAAAGATTGAGGCAAATTGTGAAGAGTGATGGAGATAAGATCCATCTTTCCATTGTTGTCACACAAACATCTGTTCAAATTTTATATTTTCGAGTGTACTGAGGTGGTATTGGACTGACTCACCTTCTTCCATCCTCAAATTGTACAACTAGTTTCCCAAACAGAGAAATCCTAGTTTTATTAGAAGTCTTGTACAAGGCCTTTAGCGTGTCCCAATCTTCTTGAGAGGTCTCTGCATTACATATTTGGAATATTATTGCCTGAAACTGAAATGCCAATTATTGTCTGAAACTGAGGTTTTCTCATTCACCTGAATTTCTGGGCCTCTATTCCTTTCTATCAACAATATTCATTATTTTCTTAATACAAGAAAATTTTGGACAGCATAGTTTCTTATAATCAAGCTTGTGCACCTTGTGGTTGCGCAACAGTTTCTTGAACATTTCCAAGTAAGTTATAATTTAAAATCTAAGAAACAAACTCTGGCCTATACTTCTCAGATAGATTTGCTGTCATAAAATCAAAACTTTTAACATCCATTGTGCAAAATAGCAACCTCAGATCAAATACTGATCACAAATCAAACCATGAAACAGTTGTTGGTCATAAATGCAGGTTGGGATGATGTATCAGATTGCCAGTTGTGCATAAGTTAGCTTACAATCCTCCCCACAATTGTTTATATATAAAGATCAGGTCATAGGGCATACAAATTGCAGATGAAGCTACTTTTTTGGACCTGACACTGCCGGTCACTGCTGAGAACTTATGTGACAGGAATGGCAGAGTCTGGGAATTCATTAATAATCTCTTTGGACTTTTGAATATGTTAAGGCTGGCATTCTTTTCCCCTGGAAAGCAATCTTTCTTGCAAGTTCACGGTCCTGATGATTGCTGTGACTTATCTGATCACACATGCATGAGACAATGCACACGATCAAAGAAAGTATAAGCCGCTTCCTTTCGTAAAGATAAAAATAGATTGTGAACTTTTCCTAAAATAGAATGCCCTATTTTAATATAGCTTTTATAGTTTCTGAGTTTTTCTTGCATGTGCATAGCTTTTTAGATTTTTCTACTACGTTTAAAGCATATAAACCACTTATATTTTCACATATATCTCTAAGAAAATAGACGTTAATTATTCTAATAACTCCCATAAAAACTGTTGGTGTCATGGGTGATTTTGATGGCACGTTACTGAAAGTGCAGTTGCTTAGCTGAAGGACCGCTATAAGCTACTATAAGTGGCATTACCAAAACAAGAAAGAAAACTGTTGGTGCCAATTCCCGAAAGAAATAAATGTTTAGTTGTCGTAGACCAATCTTATTTGATTAAATCTTTAAAACCCAACTATTGTATTCCTAGATTTATAAAAAAATATTGTTTTTGGTTCACAGTTCAATGCCCATTGATTGTTATGCATCTTGCTTTGAATATGCAATTGCTATTCAAAGGTTTAACAAAACCTATGGTCTGGGCACATCCTTTCCTATAGTAGCCTTTGAATGCAAGCACAGAATGTTGTCATAAATCCCTTGTTTCTTCTTGACCTAAAGTGTTTAGAGTTAAGATGTCTTGACTTTATCTCTATATTAAATGGTTTTGGCCCTAGGCATTTGGATTTTCAGTGGTTTGCAGTATTGTACTTTTGAATGTGCTAACATGGAGTTCATCTTTTCCCAGGTCGTGACATTTTGGGAGGGTGAAATTGTTGACAACAGGAACTATACATTTTTAACTGGAAAATGGGAGGCAACGTATGTCACCGTATTAGCATCTGAGTTCTGATATACAATTAGCATCTCAGTGTATTGCTGTAATGAGCATTGAAAGAGTTGCACATTTACCTTTATGGTTATTATATGTTCAATTTTTCTTCTTCTCTTTTTCTCTGCAGTAACTAATCTTTGAATTTTTTTTACTGCTGTACCTAATTTGACAGTAAACTAACCATCAATGAAAATTCTCAAATTCCGGAACTCCTTTAAAGTTTATGGACACCCTTTATAAATATATTTGATTTTTCAATTTCAACTAACCATGGGTAGTTTAACTTTAAGCTGATCCTTTTCTTGTTAACAGGAAAGAGACAGATGTGAGACATTGGTCAAAATTTCCTTGCTTTGGTCCACTTTCCGTAAGGCTTTTCTAATTATCAACTTTTTCAGTGTGTTTCAAAATACTAAAGTCTTCGAAAAATTGGGCAATGACTTGCAAAATCTCTTGAGACAACTGCTCTTTATCACCTTCTCTTCTATGGTTGTCCCTTTGCTATATTGTATTTTGATTTTTCTATACTGTCACAGAATCAAGTGGAGCTAGATGGAGGCAGATCAGTGGACCTGAGCAATTATCCATATATTTTCATGGTATGATAAATTGCTTTCCTAGATTATTGAACAAATAGCTTTCCTAGATTATTGAATAGTTTGGAGGATTATGGCAGCTCACTGTTAGAATTTATATCGTCAAAGGTAAAAATAATTCTTTTAAGTCATCAGATGTTTACATTTGAAGACCAGAATTTGATATGCAAATTTATTAAAGAAAAAGCTTTTATGGTTCTTGATATTTATTATTGACCCAGAGCTTGCAAATAATCCTTAGATTTAATACAGATAGTGAAAACTATCAAGATTAGATCTGATGTATTGTTTCCAGATAAATACTTTTTTTGTTCCTTGGAATTTTGCATCATACTTTAAAATTCTTATCAGGGTTCAAAGCTGAAACCTATTTCCTTGATATGTTGTTTGTTTTGTACTCAAAGCAAACAACTCATAATATTAATGTAGCAATACAGAGAAGCTAATATTATATCGTTGGAAATACATACCAATTTTCTTCGGGAGAAAAATAAAGTTTATTAATTTCTTCAAATATCACATCCAATCAATGTTTAAGCTCATTTGACTGAGTTAAAATTGACTGAATCAACCATAATTTCCATTTGATCTTGATCTCTTTGCCCTATTCTTCTTCCACAACATCACAGTTTATTTATTAGTTAAAATTGACTCATTCAACCATAATCTTTGTTTGATCTTGATCTCTTTGTCCTATTGGCTATTCTTCTTCCCCAACACTGAAGTTTATTTACCCTTCCTGCCTCTGATAATCTTGTCGTCTAATCAAGTATAACTTCGGAGTTTGTGATGTCATCAACTTGGAACTAGCTTGAAATGTTTTTTTCCCTCGTAAACTTGCCCTGTAACTTTGGCATTCTCCTTGGAACAGAAGCTTTTTTATTCTCTTGCTTTAGCTCCTCTGGCCTTTGAATTTTCACTTCTTCCTCACCTTTAGTGCCTCTCTTTTTCTGAACACTGTATTTCTGAATCTTCCTAAGTTTCAGAAGATGATCCCATGGTGAGCCAAGATTCTCTTTTAAGTTTTGACCAAGTCTTACTTTTCCTTTTGCCCAGCCCATTTTTGCCCCTATTTACATAGGAACTAGCAAGGTGTCCAAACTTGTGACATGATCAGATCTAAAAGCAGCGATTTTATAATCTAACTTTTGCTTCCACAAAAAGCTGTCAAAATCCAATTCAATATCCTCTGGGAGTCCTTCCTTAAGATCTACGCACAAATGAGCACATGGAACCAAACAATCCCTGTTTTTTGTATCTGCTGAAACAAATCTAATTTCACTTCAATTTTACTGTGTACTAGAGGGGCAGAAGCAGGTTTGGAAGCCTCACTAAATTCAGGAAAGATGTAAGTAAACAAGCATCTGGATCATGTTAGTTTTTATACCAAGGTCGAGTTCCCCTAGTGACTTAGCCTAAGTCACTAAGTATGGGGTGGTGGGACCCTCACTTTAAGTGATTAATTAATAAGACATGATGTCACTTTTTTTTATCCTAAGTCTAAAAGGTACATGAGAATTTATTATTTAAGTGAGTTATTTAATAAAGTGTACTCTCATGAAATCTGGGCCATTGATTAGATTTAATCACAGCCCTTGATCTAAAGATGCCTTTAGGGTTGGATAAAAAGGTAGAGGGAGGCATACCTTTTCATTATTGATTTGTGTTGAGGTGAATGAGAGAAGGAGGTCGAGAGCTAGAAGGAGGTCGAGCTTGAAGGAGGCGCAGGCACTGAGATTTGACTGCAGGTTTCAGGCACAGGTTTCCATATTCTGACTTCAGCATTGGCTCAGAATTTGAGGTATGCTTCAGGCATATTACACCAGCACTTTAATTAATTTGCAGGTGGCTACAGTACACAACCCGTGGAGATGAAGGTACAGCAGGTACAGGGTACGGAATGCTAGATAAGCTGGGCACAAGTTTCACATGATACCAGGGCGCATTTGTTGAGAGTTTCTGGGCTCATCACCCGTGACAGTCTGCACACTCCTGCTGTGAGTGAATCTGGGCACAACCCATGACAGTCTGCACACTCCTGCTGTGAGTGAATCTGGGCACAACCCATGACAGTCTGCACACAGGTGGAGGTAAATCTGGGCACACACTTTGTGGGTTTAAGCACAGATTTCGTGGGCTGCTCTCCATTTGAGTTAGCATTTGAGGCTAGGTGATTGAGACTGCTGAAGAACAGTTTGTCCATGTGTTTAGTACAGTTCTGGGGCTGTCTTTCCTGCACATTTTTTGAGGCACTTTCAGCACAGTCAGACTGCTGATTTTGGCACTGTATTCGAGAAATCTGCTGGGTGAAAATTCACTGTAGAGATAAGTAAAATATTTCTGCTATGACTTTATGTACTGAAGATTAATGAAGCAATAAGAATCTCTCTCTCTCACTCAACTGGTTTTCCCCGTGGGGGTTTTTCCAGGGCTCGATTTGGCCAAAAACTACTGTGTCAAATTTTGTGTGAATGCTTGTAAATTAGCTTGCAGCCTGTTAAATTTCCTTTACTGTGTGTTTAGTGTTATTTGATTTTGGCATTAAGTAGCTTACAGCCGATGCACAACAGGGCTGTAAGTGAAAACCACTTGTAAATTGGCATTAAACCAGCAGGGCAGTAAAGGCAGAAAATCTTCAGATCAAAACCAGGTGGAAGGAAGAAGGAACAGCCTTGACTTAATGCCAATGATCACTTCCATAACTTTTCTCGTATTTTTCTTATCTTGAAAAATTATAGTGAAAAATCCCCTAGTGCAATGTAGAGGTAAAATTTACTTGAGGAAAAGCCCTCCCCAAGCCTTATTGATCTAAATAGTAGCAAATCCCTGGGACCAAAATCTGGTTAGCCTCCAAATGTCCCCACAATGTGATAAATGCTGAAAGAAAAAGTTTGGATGGGGAGGAAAAAGTTTCAGGGAGAGCAGACTGTTTCTCCTCAATATTATTCCAAAAATACAAATCTGTGAACACCACGAGTACACAGAAAGCAGCTTCTTAACTAAACTTCATTCTTCACGGAAGCCAAAAGTTGATGGCTGCGTGCAACTGATTGATTCTCCTTGTTACCGTTCGAACTAGCAGTCTAGGTTTTTGTAGGACAATTCAGGGGATATGCTAGTGAATGGTAAGCATGGGAGAGATTCAACCACTGTCACCTTAGCTCTATCTCTTGACTTCTTTGGGAACTCCTCGACCCAGGGGAGAGCCCTAACCAAGATACATGTCAACACAACACACAGATACCTTCCAACAACCTTATGTCATAGATCAGTGCCTTATATGGAGTCAAACCAATGAGTAAAGAAGACAATCTGAACTATGGAGGAGTTAATTCAACTTGCCACTTGTGGATATCAAGTATTAATACTTGGAGCCAATAGTTCCTTCACAACTCAAATCTTGAATGGTGAATGCAACAGTGCACTAGTGAGCAGCAAAGAAACCAATACTTGACAAGCAGATAAATGATAAAAACAGCAGATAGCAATAACTATGCTTAATCAGAAAATACTCCTAGTTTGTATTCAAATTGTGGCAGTCAATATTGTTGCAAAAATCTGTTTCGGATCCCACCATTGATCATTTATGTGTCACTGAAATAAATCAGCAATTGGGAACAATATTTATCAGTAGTAAAACACAGCGAACAGCAACCCTAAAGCTGCTCCAAAGACCTCAAAAGGGTTCGCTCAAGTGGAGAAGATAACCACAGGTCAAGGCCGAGTTCACTATACCAACCAGGCTTAGAAAGCTTCACTGCCATAATCAATTTGACAGTCAACAGCAGGTTCACTTGGCTTATTTAGAGGTCCAAGTAAGGCCATCAAGGACGCCTCTCAAGATTCATTGAGAAATCAGGTAGGGTACAATCCTTTATGGGTTTAGTTTTGCAAATTTTTGAGTATTTTTGGAGTTTTTGGATTTTTTCAATGTTTAGGGTTTTTCTGATTTTTTAGGGTTTTATAGTTAGAAATGCAGTCCTCAGTTAACATGAAATGCAGCCTAACTATAATACAAATGAATGCTTAGAGATTGAGTAAAAAGGTTGATAAGAGAAGGGATTATGGTATCACCTCAACCCCTAGGGCATGAGGGATCAATGATCAACGTCCCTCCTGAAATGGCTCTCTAAACTTGCAAACTAGTGCATCCAACAACCTCTAGGGTTCATTGAGAGAGCCTAATTATGGCAAACGCAGAAATCCAAGGCCCAAAACAAAGAAAAACTCCTTCAAGAGGACATTTTCCACCATACTAGGTTGGTGAAAGTTTTTTGGTAAGAAGCCCTAATTCAGAGAAATTGCAGCATCAAAACCACCATTCAATCCACATAGAAGCATTAACTCACCAACGTTTTAACAAGAGATGAGCAAAGAAGAGCAATATTTCATCCTTGTGCTTGTGTTATTCCAACAATGCTACCATGAACCATGTATGTGCCAAGAAACCCTAGAAGAAATCGTCCACTTTCACCAACAAGCCAAGAGAAGATCATCCCAAGAGGTGCACATCACATGAGAGCATCATAGAGTAGGAGAATGATAATAAACATAATTTTAACCCTTATGATTTTACAATGAGGAGAGGAGGTATATTTATACCTTTCTCTCTTAAATATTTTAATTTTGAGCCTACAACATAAAATAATATTATTTTTAGGGTAAATTTTACAAAACAAAGGAATTTTGCCCTAAAATGTACAAAAATAATAAAAGTAAGCTAAAATAATCAAAGAAATGGCTTCACTTGATGAAGTAGTGAGCCAGGGGGGGACTTCATGCCCCATCTAACCCCAAAGTGCTGAAAGTTCCTCAACACCCCCCCTCTAAGACACTGTAGGCCCATCTGGTGCGCAATGGCTAGAAGAAGGGCGCACTGGGCCAAGAAGGCTAGAGCAGGGGTCTCTGGAAGCTAAAATAGGTCCAAGTGGGTGCATGAAGGTGTTCTAGGAGGAGATAACAATCCTTTACAAACCGAATCACCTCTACAAGTCAAATAACCAGGATGGGCATGTGCCCCGGTGGGTCACCCCTAGAAGCTCCAAAGCACCAACCCATGGGCATAAAGCCCTGCATGGTGGAGATATCATCACACTGAAGGGGCTGTCACCAAAGCCACTAAGCCAAGTACTTTTGAGAGTGAAACCAAGGGGGCTGGCCATGTCCAATCCAAGGGGTAAACAACCCCCAAACTAAATATTCATACAATAAATCCCACTTTTTTGGCCCCTTGCTCAGGCCTTAGCCTCGTTGGAACACTGTAGCTGCTCAGGCGTGTAACACTCCTAAAGGCTTGAAGGCTTCTCAAACTCCACCTCCCAATTCATCTCTTCAACTATGTTGTAAAATGAAAGATAAAGTTAAAACAATGATATCTAAAAAACAAAGGACAACATAAAAAGGGGAGCCTTGACCATTGCTTCACAACAAAACCTTGCGTTCTGTTTGAATGAAACAACTAGATTTGCAATCAAATGTTAACAACATTACCAAAAAATAAAAAAGTTCGGAACATGTCAACCTCACTTACAACATGCTCAAATATGGTAGCAGTGTGTTAGTTTTTTGGGTCCCTTCAAAAGTATTTGCACCATGTTTGGGGGCCTGTTATCACATCCATGTTAGCTGGAGCTACCATGATGCAAATTGTATGGTCAGGGACCATTATACAGATTTTTTTTTTGATTAGAGCAGAGATTACAAAGGGGACATTATGTATTTTGATGGTCCAGATGTACTACTGAGCAGCTGTACAGAGTCCCTCTTCCTTTCTCACCTTTGCACGATCCCATTGAGAGGGATAACTTAGCCATATTTTGATGAGAGCAGCAGAGTTCAGAGCTGGTTCACTATTTCTTGCCCGCACACAGTAGAGATTAGCCTTCAGATCCACTTACAGCAGCAGGTATATGGTATGGCAGGTATATCATTATTATGGTTATTGTTCATGGTTTTGCTTTGAGGGTTGTTTATTTACATTAGTACATGGACTTGACATATGATGGCTAACTTGGTGATCTCATGTTTTATTTTGGTGATACTTGTGGCCTATGGTGAGGTCAGTCCACCTCTTTCAGTAGAGACTCCTGTATATGCATACTGGTTCCTGTCCCCTTTGGTATACATTTGGCCATTCGATTTGTAGGAAGCTGGCTTTGGTCCCACTTATCACTTTCCTTCGCTCATCCGACCCATCCATTTTTGCCTTTCTCCCCGACTTAGACCTGGATAGGTGGCTTTGAGGACCCCTTCCCCCCAGTGACCCCTGAGTATACCATGGCTCCATGTTGTTTTGTGCCTCGGCTCTTTAGTGTGTGAGATGCATTCTCAAACTTGGGATTTACTCCCGTTGGTTGCCCCCAATGTTGTAATGCAGTATAGGATTGTGTAGACTCACCGAGTGCTCCTTATTAGTCCTCGAACCATGCACACTTGCCCCATTACTTTGCAGTATGTGTATCATTGTTCTATTTGATGAGAAATGTATGAAATGCGAAATCCAAGAATGCTTTTCTTAACACACACAGATCATAAAGCCTATGAAATTTAAATCCAAGAATGTGTTTGTCAACACACACGGACAAAGGCTAGCTGTATGTATTTGAGCAAGTAATGGTTATTCCTCACCGAGTCCAAAAGGACTGGGAGGTGAGATGGAGTAAGGGACAGCTAATTCTAAGTGTCCCCTAGAGTCTCAAGTTACGGTTTGTCGGATAGCCAGTCATGGCGACTCTAGAAAAGATCCTCACGGAGTCTGCTGCAAGCACGGATGTGAGTTGCAAGGTGTGTGTTAGAGGCTAGTGGTGGTTTCCCTGCGCTATACCCATTTGTGAGGCACCGCCCTTCCTTGTGTTTCTCATGGTGTACTTATGTCATTGGGTCCTGTTTTCCCCACGTATCCAAAGGGTCATGTTATCACACAACTTGTAGTTGCCCCTAGAGGTATCCCATCCGGGACGGTAGAGGAGCTAGGCAACTAAAGAGGTGACCTAAGAGATGCCACGGTTCCCAATGCAGGTGGGAGTCACGTCAACCGAGGCACTCTTCGCTTTAGGTCAAGGTGTAACTAGACCAAGGGGGAGACCCTATACCCCAATCACAGTTGATTGGACCCAAACAAAGGTTTCTTAGGGTAGGTAAGCAATGAGTTACGGAAACCAATGCAAGGCTAAGTGGACCTAAGGATTAAGGTATGTTTGAGGGAGGTGTAAGAGATTGTTAATGTTTCAACCTGTGTATGGTTTAGGCCACATGATGGGGTATGATGACAAGGTATAGTACCATGTGTTTACACAAGTGGGTCTAGTTTTCTTGGGAAGTGTGAAGTGATTCTAGGTAGGCCCACAAGGTGAAGTTAGGTGTGAGATAGGTACTATAGGTTAAATGTAGGTTAGATCTATGAGTTGAAGTTGATTTTAAGGATACCCATATGCTAGATCTAGGATTTGACACCAATCCCAAGGAGTGCGATTTGCTTGGTGATGGACCAGTGCCTTGTTAAGTGGGCTAATGGGGTCAAAAAGGTATGTCAAATTGTAGATCGGGACACCTAGAAGCCAAGTCAAGTGGATTGAATGAGATCCAATGGTTGGATCTTATTAGATCTAGTTTTTTAGGTGATGACCAAAAGTGGACCACAATCCCTTAAAACAAGGAATGCAATCCCCAAGGCGGATCTTGACGAAAGGACAGTATAGACCTAGGTTTCAAGGCATGGGCATTCCAAATCCACGAAAATCTCCAACACCCACTTCCTAGAAGTGGACCAACTCAAAAAATCAAGGGGGTGCGATTTACTCAAGGAGGGTCCAAAAATGGGTTTTGGTGGACCAAATCAAGTCCAATGGCCACCAAAATGTAGATCCGGAATGTTAGTACCCCGATCTATGTTTCCTCAAAGTTTCAAGTGAATCCAATGGCCAGATCTTAGTAGATCTAAGTTTTAAGATGCCAAGAAGGTCAAAAGGGGGTTTCAACTCCTTAAAACATGGAGAGATGTCCACAAGGTAGTTTTCACCAAAGTAAAGATATGGGTATAGGTTATCAAATGTCTAGATGTCAAATCAAGTGGGATCTCACCTACCCATGTGCTAGATCTAACCCAACAAGCTTCTCTTAGGAAAATCGATTTAGGCTCAAGAAGGCTTTTTGCATTGGAAAGTGTGTCAATTTTTGGCCAATCACCACCAAACTATAGATCCAACTAGGGGTGGATCCTATAGAGGTGGGTTTTTAATATCTTTTCAAATGCAAGGCTAGATCTAAGTAGATCTAAGAAATACCAAAATTGGGGTTTTGATTTAATTAGGGTTTTATGACCAATGAAGATAGAATGGATGGAAGAGGCACATACCTTGTAGATCTTACCTCAATTGCTTATGGCCACCTTGCAAGTTGATAGCATTCCCCTATGTGTATATTCAAGAGTGAGATCCAAGTGCTCCAACCAAATCGCCCTTCTCCAAGATAGCCAAATCGTCCTCCTCCTACAAGACAAGATCAAAGAAACAAGTCAAGCAAGATGATTATGAAAATGGTAGAAAGATGTAATAGAAAGCATCAACTATGTCACGAAGATACAATAATGATACTCCCTGTCACAAGATCAACCCAAAAGAGAATATGTGGATCCCTCCAACAATAACCCTCATGAAGTCGCCCTCCTCTCTCCAATTCAACTTTCATGTCAAAAGGTTAGCAAAAGCACCAAAATCCACAATGATACATAGAAGAGATACTGTATATTCAACATGCAAGAGAATCCACAATGCAAGAGAGATGTGCTCCACAAAAAATCTTCTATTCCAATATTCCAGAGCTCCAAAGGTGAGCTTTACAATGGGGGGTCTCCTCCTTATATAGGATAATAAAGACCAAAACCCTATACCACTCTACAATACTACATCAAATGAGTGGTTGAGATTATAATATCTCATCATACAATCAATGGCTAGGATGAACCATAACGTAATATCACATGGATCACTCAACATAACAATAGCGCCCTCACTAAATGGTACAATGGAGGGTGACGTCATCCCACTAGAGGGGTAAAAAGTACAATAATCCACCTCATGATGACTAGGACATGATAAAATAAGCACATGGTGGGGCTAGGAGGTATCAATCCTTACTAGCTCATCCCCAAGGCACAATAAAATAATAAAATATGTCCAATATAATAAAAATGACCAAAACTGTCCTCAGAATCCATGACAGTTAAGCAGTAAATGTCCTCCTGTGATCAATCCGGGCATACCCACATGGTGAAAACTGACTGGAAGATAGTGATGCCACCCTGGAAGACCTCTGTGAAGACCAAATGCCAAAACCTTGCCTCAATTGCCCAAATCGATTTCCTCAGTGACCACTTTATCCCATTTTTTAACTGCCTCGGGAACTGTGAAAGTGCCAAAACTGCCTCCTAGGGTGCTAGCGCTGTCCATCTGAGCCCACCAGGCTCTCCGGAAGGGGGGATAAATGGTAATAACAAGTGGCTGGACCACCCCTTCCATCATCAGCGCCCTAGGTGAACTGGCCTCTCGGGGCCCCTGCTGCTCAGGCTGGGAAATCAGCCCCAAATCTGGTCAACAAGTGTAAAACTGCATCAATCACTGTCAGAAGTGCCCGGAACTGAAAGATAAGTGTCTCAATGGATCCAGAAGACCCAAATCCACTAGGAATGAGTACTCATACACCCTGGGTTGCCCTAATGGGCCAGCTGTAGGGTCCACCATATATGGACAATGTAAAATCTGCTGATCAGAAATAATAATAAACCTGCTGAACTGGATCAAACATCATCTGCATCATATGTCCATCATATGATATCATCATCAAACATGTGGGCCCATAAATCATCATCAATAATCATCCATACATGGTCCACATCATCACGGATCCCAAGAATATATAATCAAGGATAAATCACATCAGTAGACAAAGACAATGCTTCTCTAATCACTCTCACAGCTAAGCTCAAAGTATAAATTCCATTCAGTGGCATTAATCAAGTTCACATATTCCGTTGTTATATAAAATTACTTGCACAATAGTTCAAATGACAAACTTACCCATTGGACATGGTCAAACTGCTAGTGAAGGATGAAGGCTAGGAGCAAGGTTGGGCCAAGGGTTTGACTTGTCTAACTTAACTCAAAAATACTTTGGACTGGGAGAAAGGGGAAGCTACAATCTCTGTGCTGGACAAAAGAACACGGGGAATGGCTGTGCCTCACAAATGGATAAGTTGTTTAGAGAGTGCTTATTCAACTTAGGCATCATGTCTACATCAAGTTGATCCAGGTTCATTAGGATCATTCAATTTTACTTCCGTGGCCTTTTTGGCCTACATAACCCTTCGGCTTTCAGATGTGCTGAGAAGCACAACTAGTTGCAGCTTGCATCCAGGGCATGTTTTTCATATATTTATACAAGGTCAGCAATTGTTTAGATATAGCTTTTAAGAACCATTGCTTTTTGGACCTTTATTATACTCTTCGAGGAGTATTTTTAGCTTTTCATTGCTCTTGCCCTTTTTGTTTCCATGGGCGAATTTATTTAGTTTCCACAGGTAGAACATGAGCTTTCAGTTTTAGCCAACAACATCTCAAGTGACTAGGGGGAGTTCGAGCCAATGCCAAACATCGGGACAACCGACCAGAATGATTTAGGCCTACAATCCAACTCACCAAAGGTAAGTTTTGTCACCAACTCAGAGCTGAGACACTGGATAAACAGGGATACGGTCCAAACACAGAGGTAGAAAAATGGGGAAGTCCTCGGTATCAGAAAGTCAAATGAGACAAGTCAGGGCTTAAAGTCAAATAGGAAGGTCATGTATGGATGGAGACAAGTGAATATGGAGCCTACACTAGCAGACAACTGGTGTCGGGAAAGACCATATCTATGTAAGGTGAAAAACCAGTAAGTTTGTTAAATGACCTACATGTGCAAGCAATTGTCCATTTTATGATTTACAGTTCATTTTAAATAACTTGCCACATCAGGAATAATATACCAAGCACGTGCTATGATCATGACTAAATCAACAAGCTAATAATCCACAGTCAGTGAGAACATATCCACAGATCATACAACATCATCATAATAATAATCATCATGTATCATCTGAAACACTACTGCAATACATCTCTAGGCACTGAACTGAAACTGTAATGGGATAAGCGGTCACATCAGTCATCAAATATGAACTCTCAAGGCTCAGCCTTGACACAAGGTCCTATACAAATCTGAATAATGTACTGCTCTGATCATGAGTGATCCAAAATATATAGCCATGCTCTGGAATAAAGGAAGCTCTGGAATGTGCAGATATCTGCTGTACAAGAATAGTAGCCCTGCTACTATGGTGTGATAACATCTGGCTCCAGCTGGGACAAGTGCTCTAAGGGAGAGAGCGCTTGAGAACCTCAGAATCTCTGGTCTCGAACAGCTCTGCGTCAATCTTTAATCCAGCACTGCACCATCCTTGCTTTCAGCTTTTATCTTGCACCTGTTCCTGCTCTCACAAACACTAGAATACCATCATGGAGCATGTATGGGACAAATATAAAATAAAACTGAACTGAAATCTAATCTAAAGCATAAACTGAAATGCACCACAATATAAATGTAACTAACATGGCATATATTATTCATTTATCGTTTTTATTTACTGTGCAGGAGGAAAAGAGTAACTTCTTTAATCAGGCAATCTCAACTTGCACATGCAGCCAACAAATAGAAATGCCAACTATAATTTCTTAAATGTATGCAGGAGAAGAGACAAGCTTAGGAAGGAGCAAGGCTCAACTCAATAAAGGGTGAAAACAAGCAGACACTCCAGGCAGAAAAAGAAAAAGGGACAATACTCATTACATAGAAAAGAAAAATCACACAAATCCTACTGTTCAAGTGAGCTTATTCAGGACCTACCTACCCTACTCTAACCAATTAGCACAAATGTTAGGTAAAATCATAAATCCAGTGCAACCATTCATCAAATAAGTTAATGATTTTTCTTTGATTTTTGTTGATAAAGCAAGTCAAGATTGGATTAAAGATTACTGAATTTAAGAGCACAATCTTCTTGACTTGTTCAGAAATTGAAAAATTTGAATGGTGCAAAATGAGATCATGCCAAGGAGAAAAATGACTAATGCAAACATCCTCCATCCAAGAATTGATAGGATCATAAAATTTATGCAAGTTAATCTTAGAGATGGATGGAGGAAAGACATAAGACATGCGACTCAATTCTTTTTCACACAAATTAACTTCTTCATTTGCTTCTCTCACATATTCAGTTTGATTCTCCTTGGGACTGATGATCAAATAAAAACCAAGTGGGGATAAATTAAAGCTGAGCAGACGAAAAATCAAAACTAGACCTACTTGATGCTCAAAAATAGGGAAAAGATGAAATTGATCTTTAAACACCTTTTCTAGCCACCAAGAATGATTGATAATTTGACAACAAGCATCACTGTTCCAAGGTGACCGAAAAGGGAAATGAAGTGCTTTTTCGCCAATCATGTAATCGTGCTTATGCTTCCTATTGAAAATTTCCAAGGTAAAAAAATGACTAGAGCACCAACCCAAAGATGATTGAAAGAGTTGGGAAGGGAGGGTGGATTGCAAATATGAAAATTCTCCCAAATGGATAAACAAGTTTGACCTTGGACTTTGACAAAAGAAAGCACTCTTTACTCTAGGAATGATTTTAACCTTTTGATCAAGTTTAATATCTACAATCTGAGGATAAGATTGACCACAACTATCTAACTCTAAGTTTTCTTGATTAAGGATGGAAAAATTTAAAGACTCATTATAAGAAGTGGAACAAAGATTAGAGCATCTAGTGTGAGCTACTGGCTCATCCTCTCCTTCTATTGATTCATCATTAAAATCACAAGAGGATACTTGATCATTTTCATTAAATTGATCAGGGATAAAATTAACAAATTTATTTAAAACATCCTGATTATTTGCACAATGATCATGTGAAAGCACTACTAAAGGGTCTTGGTCAATGTTTCCACTTTCTTCTTCTTCAATAAGGTGATAAGGAATTGAATGATTGTTAATGATAGAATGATTAAGGAATTCTTTTTCTGAAGGATCCTCAACCAACACAAAATCAGAAATTTCTTCAAGATCAAAAGTAGGGCTACTCAAGGACTGATTTGAAGTGTCATTATTATTATCATGGTCCTTATTAAACTGATCCTCAACATCATAGTTATTGCTTGATGTCTCTGTTAAGGATTCTTCAATATTACTACCCCATTTATTCTTTAATAACCCAACAAACATATCATATCCAGTGATGGATCCTGGGGCTAAATTATCAAACCATAATCCGACATTTCCACCTAATGTCTCACCCAGGGCCCGCATATAAACATCTTCATCATCAGCACCCCTAACTTCCATATAATCCCAAAATCTTTGTAAGTGATTTTCAATTGACTCAAAATAATTTCCATAGAAACGAGGCAACCATTCAGAGTAATTATTTGGCATAAGATGAGGTGCCCCATGAATTTCAGAAAAGTCAAAAGGAGATGGCTTAGCTGGACTTCTAATAACTTTGGCCATTCTACTAGGGATTAGTTTTGGATGCCTAACTGGAATGCTAGAGTCATTTGACCGAATGCTTTGGTTGTAAGGCCTAGGTTGAGATTGAATTTTGTTTGAATTAATTGGGTTAGTATTTTTACTTGAAGAATGAACAGAATTATGAGAGTCATAAGAATTATGTACATAATCACTCTCATATTGGTATGTTGACTGACTTTCATTACTTTCTTCCAACTGCCCTCTATAGCGAGACAGATTCTCATATATTTCATTCATACACTTTGTCATTTGGAAGAAAATGTCTGAATTCATTTATGATTTACAAATTACAAAATTGAAAGATGGGAATGGGGCCGATCCTCAGCGGAGTCACGAATTGGAGTCGCCAGGTAGACTTTTAAACTCTTCTACCAAGATGTATGTCGTTTAAAGTGCAGGGAGAGAGTGAGACAAAACATATGTTGAACCAAGGTAGGCCTCTACCTCCTCGGCAACGGCGCCAAAAATTGTTGGCAAAGAGAACGGGAGGAGGGCTTGAAAAAAAAATATGTCGAACCAGGGTAGGCCTCTACCTTCCCCGGCAACGGCGCCAAAAATGTTATCACACAACTTGTAGTTGCCCCTAGAGGTATCCCATCCGGGACGGTAGAGGAGCTAGGCAACTAAAGAGGTGACCTAAGAGATGCCACGGTTCCCAATGCAGGTGGGAGTCACGTCAACCGAGGCACTCTTCGCTTTAGGTCAAGGTGTAACTAGACCAAGGGGGAGACCCTATACCCCAATCACAGTTGATTGGACCCAAACAAAGGTTTCTTAGGGTAGGTAAGCAATGAGTTACGGAAACCAATGCAAGGCTAAGTGGACCTAAGGATTAAGGTATGTTTGAGGGAGGTGTAAGAGATTGTTAATGTTTCAACCTGTGTATGGTTTAGGCCACATGATGGGGTATGATGACAAGGTATAGTACCATGTGTTTACACAAGTGGGTCTAGTTTTCTTGGGAAGTGTGAAGTGATTCTAGGTAGGCCCACAAGGTGAAGTTAGGTGTGAGATAGGTACTATAGGTTAAATGTAGGTTAGATCTATGAGTTGAAGTTGATTTTAAGGATACCCATATGCTAGATCTAGGATTTGACACCAATCCCAAGGAGTGCGATTTGCTTGGTGATGGACCAGTGCCTTGTTAAGTGGGCTAATGGGGTCAAAAAGGTATGTCAAATTGTAGATCGGGACACCTAGAAGCCAAGTCAAGTGGATTGAATGAGATCCAATGGTTGGATCTTATTAGATCTAGTTTTTTAGGTGATGACCAAAAGTGGACCACAATCCCTTAAAACAAGGAATGCAATCCCCAAGGCGGATCTTGACGAAAGGACAGTATAGACCTAGGTTTCAAGGCATGGGCATTCCAAATCCACGAAAATCTCCAACACCCACTTCCTAGAAGTGGACCAACTCAAAAAATCAAGGGGGTGCGATTTACTCAAGGAGGGTCCAAAAATGGGTTTTGGTGGACCAAATCAAGTCCAATGGCCACCAAAATGTAGATCCGGAATGTTAGTACCCCGATCTATGTTTCCTCAAAGTTTCAAGTGAATCCAATGGCCAGATCTTAGTAGATCTAAGTTTTAAGATGCCAAGAAGGTCAAAAGGGGGTTTCAACTCCTTAAAACATGGAGAGATGTCCACAAGGTAGTTTTCACCAAAGTAAAGATATGGGTATAGGTTATCAAATGTCTAGATGTCAAATCAAGTGGGATCTCACCTACCCATGTGCTAGATCTAACCCAACAAGCTTCTCTTAGGAAAATCGATTTAGGCTCAAGAAGGCTTTTTGCATTGGAAAGTGTGTCAATTTTTGGCCAATCACCACCAAACTATAGATCCAACTAGGGGTGGATCCTATAGAGGTGGGTTTTTAATATCTTTTCAAATGCAAGGCTAGATCTAAGTAGATCTAAGAAATACCAAAATTGGGGTTTTGATTTAATTAGGGTTTTATGACCAATGAAGATAGAATGGATGGAAGAGGCACATACCTTGTAGATCTTACCTCAATTGCTTATGGCCACCTTGCAAGTTGATAGCATTCCCCTATGTGTATATTCAAGAGTGAGATCCAAGTGCTCCAACCAAATCGCCCTTCTCCAAGATAGCCAAATCGTCCTCCTCCTACAAGACAAGATCAAAGAAACAAGTCAAGCAAGATGATTATGAAAATGGTAGAAAGATGTAATAGAAAGCATCAACTATGTCACGAAGATACAATAATGATACTCCCTGTCACAAGATCAACCCAAAAGAGAATATGTGGATCCCTCCAACAATAACCCTCATGAAGTCGCCCTCCTCTCTCCAATTCAACTTTCATGTCAAAAGGTTAGCAAAAGCACCAAAATCCACAATGATACATAGAAGAGATACTGTATATTCAACATGCAAGAGAATCCACAATGCAAGAGAGATGTGCTCCACAAAAAATCTTCTATTCCAATATTCCAGAGCTCCAAAGGTGAGCTTTACAATGGGGGGTCTCCTCCTTATATAGGATAATAAAGACCAAAACCCTATACCACTCTACAATACTACATCAAATGAGTGGTTGAGATTATAATATCTCATCATACAATCAATGGCTAGGATGAACCATAACGTAATATCACATGGATCACTCAACATAACAATAGCGCCCTCACTAAATGGTACAATGGAGGGTGACGTCATCCCACTAGAGGGGTAAAAAGTACAATAATCCACCTCATGATGACTAGGACATGATAAAATAAGCACATGGTGGGGCTAGGAGGTATCAATCCTTACTAGCTCATCCCCAAGGCACAATAAAATAATAAAATATGTCCAATATAATAAAAATGACCAAAACTGTCCTCAGAATCCATGACAGTTAAGCAGTAAATGTCCTCCTGTGATCAATCCGGGCATACCCACATGGTGAAAACTGACTGGAAGATAGTGATGCCACCCTGGAAGACCTCTGTGAAGACCAAATGCCAAAACCTTGCCTCAATTGCCCAAATCGATTTCCTCAGTGACCACTTTATCCCATTTTTTAACTGCCTCGGGAACTGTGAAAGTGCCAAAACTGCCTCCTAGGGTGCTAGCGCTGTCCATCTGAGCCCACCAGGCTCTCCGGAAGGGGGGATAAATGGTAATAACAAGTGGCTGGACCACCCCTTCCATCATCAGCGCCCTAGGTGAACTGGCCTCTCGGGGCCCCTGCTGCTCAGGCTGGGAAATCAGCCCCAAATCTGGTCAACAAGTGTAAAACTGCATCAATCACTGTCAGAAGTGCCCGGAACTGAAAGATAAGTGTCTCAATGGATCCAGAAGACCCAAATCCACTAGGAATGAGTACTCATACACCCTGGGTTGCCCTAATGGGCCAGCTGTAGGGTCCACCATATATGGACAATGTAAAATCTGCTGATCAGAAATAATAATAAACCTGCTGAACTGGATCAAACATCATCTGCATCATATGTCCATCATATGATATCATCATCAAACATGTGGGCCCATAAATCATCATCAATAATCATCCATACATGGTCCACATCATCACGGATCCCAAGAATATATAATCAAGGATAAATCACATCAGTAGACAAAGACAATGCTTCTCTAATCACTCTCACAGCTAAGCTCAAAGTATAAATTCCATTCAGTGGCATTAATCAAGTTCACATATTCCGTTGTTATATAAAATTACTTGCACAATAGTTCAAATGACAAACTTACCCATTGGACATGGTCAAACTGCTAGTGAAGGATGAAGGCTAGGAGCAAGGTTGGGCCAAGGGTTTGACTTGTCTAACTTAACTCAAAAATACTTTGGACTGGGAGAAAGGGGAAGCTACAATCTCTGTGCTGGACAAAAGAACACGGGGAATGGCTGTGCCTCACAAATGGATAAGTTGTTTAGAGAGTGCTTATTCAACTTAGGCATCATGTCTACATCAAGTTGATCCAGGTTCATTAGGATCATTCAATTTTACTTCCGTGGCCTTTTTGGCCTACATAACCCTTCGGCTTTCAGATGTGCTGAGAAGCACAACTAGTTGCAGCTTGCATCCAGGGCATGTTTTTCATATATTTATACAAGGTCAGCAATTGTTTAGATATAGCTTTTAAGAACCATTGCTTTTTGGACCTTTATTATACTCTTCGAGGAGTATTTTTAGCTTTTCATTGCTCTTGCCCTTTTTGTTTCCATGGGCGAATTTATTTAGTTTCCACAGGTAGAACATGAGCTTTCAGTTTTAGCCAACAACATCTCAAGTGACTAGGGGGAGTTCGAGCCAATGCCAAACATCGGGACAACCGACCAGAATGATTTAGGCCTACAATCCAACTCACCAAAGGTAAGTTTTGTCACCAACTCAGAGCTGAGACACTGGATAAACAGGGATACGGTCCAAACACAGAGGTAGAAAAATGGGGAAGTCCTCGGTATCAGAAAGTCAAATGAGACAAGTCAGGGCTTAAAGTCAAATAGGAAGGTCATGTATGGATGGAGACAAGTGAATATGGAGCCTACACTAGCAGACAACTGGTGTCGGGAAAGACCATATCTATGTAAGGTGAAAAACCAGTAAGTTTGTTAAATGACCTACATGTGCAAGCAATTGTCCATTTTATGATTTACAGTTCATTTTAAATAACTTGCCACATCAGGAATAATATACCAAGCACGTGCTATGATCATGACTAAATCAACAAGCTAATAATCCACAGTCAGTGAGAACATATCCACAGATCATACAACATCATCATAATAATAATCATCATGTATCATCTGAAACACTACTGCAATACATCTCTAGGCACTGAACTGAAACTGTAATGGGATAAGCGGTCACATCAGTCATCAAATATGAACTCTCAAGGCTCAGCCTTGACACAAGGTCCTATACAAATCTGAATAATGTACTGCTCTGATCATGAGTGATCCAAAATATATAGCCATGCTCTGGAATAAAGGAAGCTCTGGAATGTGCAGATATCTGCTGTACAAGAATAGTAGCCTTGCTACTATGGTGTGATAACAGGTCACTCAGTCTTGGTCTTTGTCATTCCTCTATCCTTTGGCCTTCTTGTCCACCTCACCCAAAGCAAGATTAATGACCAAATCTATCAGTGTGCATAGTAGTAGAGCCTTTGTTGGAAGCGGCGGGCCCACCTCACCTTGGGCCCATTTTCGAGATATTGTTTATTCATGATCACCATATGTTCTGTCATTTTATGCTCGTAGTTATTGTACTAACATAAATAAGGGAGCCTTGGCATCCCATGTGCATGCAAAGACATAACAGTTCAGCCATTGCCATTTTTTTACCAGAGTTGACTTGGTCAAACTAGCTTGACTTCATGACATTGATCCTCCACTACATAATCCTCATTTGATTGTTCTTCCATGGATTCATCAATGCTTTCACCCCGTTCATCTTCACAAAGTTGATTTTCAATTACATGATGATCACTTGATTGTTTCTCAAATGCAATCTGACAACCCTCACCTTTCTCCTCCTCTTCAGAGAGATGATTAAAATCTGAGTCAAAATTCGGATTGTTTGAACATTGATTAGGACAATCGTCAACCACGTGATGATGGTGAAGTTGCTCTTCTGGTGATGCTTTACTGGAGTTACAAATGAAAAGGTGAATTAGATCTAGAATTCGGCCTGCAACTGCCTCAGGCAATAGTAACAAAGTATCTCGTATGATTTGATTGATGTCTCTTTTAACTTCCGCACGAGATTTTGAAGCATTATTCTCAAAATACTCTGTAACATTCCTATGGATTGTAGGCACACTCATAATTTGGAACATCTTCGGAGAGGAATGATCCAATTGAGAAAGCAGATCATCAATATATTTATCATCCATAACACAGTCAATGCTAGATTGACATTCTAGAGAATCATCAATGTTCTCACCCCATTTATCTATCAGCAACCTCGTGAACATGTCATACCCAGTGATAAATCCCGGTGCTAAATGCTCTAACCATAATTGGGCATCCCCTTCTAGAGAAACACCAAGGGCACACATGTAAACATCTTCATCATCTGCGCCTCAACATTCCATATGATACCAGAGAGCATCCAAATGATTTTCAATTGATATTGCATTACTTCCATCAAAACGAGGCAAATCCTTAATATATTGATTTGGCACAGGATGAGGCGCGCCATATATTTTAGAGAAGTCAAAAGGAGATGGTTTGGCTTGGTTAACAAGATAGTTCAACCAATTGCTTTGGCTATAAATCCTAGGTTGGGATTGACATCTAGATTCAGGTTGACTGACCAATCTATTAGGTGTGGATGGGACAAAGATTTCATTAGACTAATGAGGAGCATCGCGGGTATCACAAAAATCTTGATATTCAGGCTCATACCCATAATCGTATTCATACTCATCCCCATACTGAAATTGTGCATCCCAATCATTTATTTCCTCTTGTCTCCTTTCAGACCTATTCACTCATTCATTTAATTCTTTTATGGCTTGTGAGAGGCCAAGGAGAACATCTGGGTCCATTCTGATTTATCAATTTAAGAGTTCCCAGTGAAGTCTCATGTGAAGTGTCAGAATGATCTAAGCTTCAAAGGTTGATACGAATGGGTTCGGCCTCCAGTGGAGCCGCGGGGTGGAGTCGCCAGGTGAACGTAGAACCTTGTTCACTAAAGGTAAAATGTCGTGAGGGGAGTAGAATGAAGCAAAAAATGATGGCTGTAATAAATTATGCAATAAAAAATCAGCCAACAAAAATCAAGTCTGAATGCGGTATGATTAAAACAAAATAAAGAGAAAGACTCAATCGCAAAAGACCACGGGGTAAGCCTCTACCTCCCCGGCAACGACGTCAAAAATGTTATCACACAAACACTAGCTGCAACTAAATGAATCCCATCCAGGATGGTAGAGGAGGGCAGCTAGGCAAGTGACACCTGCAAACACCAAGTCCACTGCTCAGAAGAACAGTTGTCACTCTGGACAAGGTGTTTGTCGCTTTAGACAAGGCACGTAGCCTAGTCAAGGGGGAGACCCTATTCAACCAGCTATGGTTGAAACACAAAATCAGACACTTACAAACCCCAAATAAACAAGAGAAGACAAATAAGAAGTGTCTAAAACATCCTAAGACTCTTTCCAACCGGAAGATTGAAATTGAGAGTGAAATTAGACCATCCAATTGATTTATTTGAGATCTGATATGAGCATAAAAATGGTAGAATTGAAGTACTGGATGGATGGAAATTAACTTAGGATCAAAAATCAAATTAGAAGTGAAGGGTGGATCTCTGCCTATTGGGAAAATGAGTTAAATTGATTGTGCATACTTAGCAGAGACAAAATTTGCGATTTAAACAACACTTCTAGTGGTTTTAACTTGATGTAAGATGATATTGGAGAAATACAAATCAAAACCAACAATACCCACAACCCAAAAATGACCCAAACTGCGTGGTAGGGTAAACTGCCCAAGGAGGGCGAATTCAGAAAATTTTTCAGTGCCTATTAGATGGGTAAATGGAGTCGAAAAGAGATGGGGTTTTGGATTTAAGGTTTTCTAAGCAAAACAAAAGTGGGTTTAAAACAAAAATAAAATCCTACGGTTAAAAATGGAGATGTGAATTTTTAGGGTTATTAACTTGTGAAGATTTCTCTGTACCATCTAGAAAATGAAATTCAAGACAAAGAAGTGAGATACTTACTTGGAACTGGGTGATATCTCTGATTTGTTGAGGATATGTGGCCCAAAGATCAAATAAGAGTAATTGTTGAAGTCTCCAGGTGAAAGCGAATTGCCCAGTCTCACCAATTCGCCCTCCTTAGCCTGCCAAAACAATGGACAAAAATCAGATTGCTGAACAAGCAAGGAAAACTACAGCAAGGCAAGTAGAAATGAAAGGAAATACTTGGCATAAATAGCAAATATAGTTCTCTTTGAAGACCAATTCCGGAGAGTGGAGCAGTAATGGTGCCCAAGTGATGCGCCCTCCTCCAAGAACCCTCGCTTGCCACAAATATGGTAAGAAACAAAGTGCTGAAGACAACTACAATCACTCTTAGTGCATTGAGATAACAAGGACAATCAATATCTCAAGAGAAATCACCACAAGAACATAAGAATGGAGTTGCAAATCGTTTTCTCTCTATTCCAAATGGTAAGAGTGTCAAGAAGGACACAAAATGAGTGAGTTCTCTCATCAATAGAGAAACTCAATACACAATCCCTAGCCCAAAGAGATGAAGGGCTGAGATCTATTCTCACCATCACCAAAACGAATGGCTGAGATCTATTTTCACCATCACCAAAACGAATGGCTGAGATCGAATGAGCAAGAGAGGGGGGGGCGAGTTACCCTTTTGCGCCCATGTGGAGAGTGAGGGACCAAGGTGGGGTCCATACAACAAGTGAGGGGGTGTCTAAGGGGTGGCTTTAGGCTGTTTTAGCCCCTTAGACCCTATGCCCAAAGTTTCATTACATAATATTTTCAAAAAATGAAGTTTTGCTTGCCCAAAAACGCCCAAGTATGGGCAAATTCGCCCCATATGCATAGCTGGGCTGGATGGAGGGCCCCACACCAAATAATGTATGTCCAAACTATATAAAAATGCTAATGAGAGACCCTTTTACCTTTGCCCAACATTGCATTTACCATTTCAAAGTTTAACTTAGCTAATTTTGATTTTTCCATTAATTATTTGCTGGTTCACATAGATGAAGATGAAAATTGCTCTTTTGACCCACTTCTTGTGCCCGGATTGATGAGCCGTTTGTTCCAATGTGATCATAAGCCCCAAATGTACTAATAATGGTCACTAGAGCGACCATGATCCATCATCTAGGCACAATTTGCCCAATTTCAAGCATTTTTAAATAAAGTATGGCTCTGCTGGCCATCAATAATTAAAAATCTCATAGATGCTTCACTATTTTGACGATTTGACACTTGGGGGCTTGTATGGGACCCCAATGCATACCAAATAACCAAAATTGAAGTTTTGGTTCCAACTTTTTTCGGGGCCCATTTTTGACCTAGTCAAGCTAGTTCAATTTCATGCCTTGAAAGTCGAGTTTCCTTCCTTTTATCTTTTCTGATTGCATGTAACTCACTTTTGGATGCCGCAACTTAAATGATGCATGCTACATGCAATCTGATTCATGGCTTGCATGTCATGCATGTGACCTGATTCTCACTCAGGTGGTCCTTTTTCACCTACTGATGACTTAATATTACTATTCAAGACTTCTTTTATCCTGTGTGGCATCAGTCATCAGTTAATTCCCTGTTGATCAGTGCCCGCTAGAACCTATGGGAATTAAATAGGTTAGCGGGGTGGTTCTTGGTGCCTAAGCAGAAGGGGACATTACAACCGCCCTTTAGGGCACTATAGGCTCAACTGGTGTGCAACAACTGCAAGAAGGGGGCGCTGGGATGGAGGCATCAGAGGATGGGTCTCTGGAAGCTGGAAAAGGTCCAAGTGGGTGCAAGAAGGTGTGGTAGGAGGAGATAATTGCCCTTTACAAAGTGCAAGCACTTCTGCCAGTCAAATAACCAGGATGGGCATGTGCCCCAATGGGTCACCCCCAGAAGCCCCGAAGCACCAACCCATGGGCATAAAGCCCTGCATGGTGGAGATAATCATCACACTGAAGGGGTAGTCAACAAAGCCATTCAGCTGAGTACTTCTGAGAGTGAAACCAAGGGGGCAGGCCATGTCCAATCCAGGGGTAAACAACCCCCAAACCAAATATCCATACAAGAAATCCCACTTTGGCCTGTATAATAATTTTTTTTGACCCTTACTCTAGCATCAACCTCGTTGGAACACTGCAGTAGGTCTGGTACGTAACATTGGCTCCAACTGCGGGACATGTGCTCTTCTCGGGAGCAAAGTTTTAATAACCGGAACCGGGAATCAAACTGGTCTGGGGTCAACTCGGACCGGAACCGGAGCGGTTTGATTTCAATGAACCGGACTATTAAAAAATACAAAAAAATTACAATTTTAATCATAAAACTACCACAAACATTCCAAGGTATATTTCAAAGCATTAGACTCATTTAACTACCACAAACTTGAAATTAACTTATTGTGTGAGTTGCCTTAAGCATCCATGATCCATGTACATCATCGAGATTTGAGAGCAATGTGCTAGATAAATCAATTGAACTTAACACTACATAAAGATTCCAGAAATACAATTTAAGACACTATGTAAGATAAACTTGTAAAAATGAACCATATATAAAAGATAATCTAGAATTCAGCATGTGATTTGATTAACAAGATTCAACATTGAGCAATCATGAAATATTTTGTTGTTCAAAATTTCAAATGACTTGGGACAGAAATATAAAATCAGAATTTCCAAAATTCTAAAGAAGCCTAGTAGCCAATAGTTCAAGTGATTATTACTGTTAAAATTTTAATTATTTAATATTAACTGCCACATAATTTTCAGAAATAACTCCGTGTTGTCCTAATAAATTGCAGTGAAATAAACCAACAAAATACTTGAAAATAAACCAATCAATCTAGTTTATACAAAAAATGTCCATATAAAATTGCTCCAAGGGACTCTAAGCCATGTGCAACTGATTATGATGTGTCAGGACTCGGGATCTAGAATCTGAAGGAAGTCATCAGTCATCTGCTGGATTACCCCCATACAATATGAGAGCTAACATATTGTATGAAGTCTATTGCAGATTTCATTTTCAGATTATGGGTATGCAGATTTATGTTTGCTAATCTTCAAAATTAAACAAGTAAAACTGGGATGGAAGAATATCCATTCCTAGCTTTTGATCTTTTTAATATTCATGGGTATTCCCAGGAAGAGTATCTATTCCCAGCTGGCCGATCGAGTTATTACGGAACCGGATCGGTTTATTCCGGTTAGGCCGGTTTGGTATTGAACCGGGCTGGTTAGGTCCGATTCATTACCAAACTTGGCCCCCGGTTCTAGTTGAAGGCCAGTTTGGTACTCCACTTCAGTTGACCGGTCAAACCGGCTGGTTCCGGTTTGAACCGAACCGGTTATTAAAACATTGCTCGGGAGTGCATGAGAACCTATTGAATCTTCTAGGTACCTGTAGACCTGCACACATCAAATTCAAATGCATTGGAGGTAGACACTTCCATCCTGCATGCAACTTCTGCAACTGTCCCTTTTTTGGTTGCCTACTCTCTGCCCCCAGTCCACTGTGCCCGTGTTACCTGATCACCCGATGGCAGCACCACAACTCCTTGTCCATGGATTTCTACGCCCAACTCATCTCATCCTCTGCCTTGCTCAACTCCTGTGCGGCCACGTCCCAGCGCCTTCGCCTTGCTCAACTCATGTGCGCCCACGTACCAGCACCTTCGCCTTGCTCATAGTTGTTGCGGCCGTTGTCTACCTATTGGCTATTTCTCCCCGTGCGCAGCCTATGCCCTTGTCTGAGCCTGCGTCCCATGCCATGCCGTCCTGCTGCCTGTTCCGCCTCCTGCAACCTTTGACACAACCTGAGCGACTTCTCCATCACGATCTTTTGTCTGTCGTTGTCTGCTTCTATTTCCGCACACACATTGCGGCTTGAGACTCCTATGACCAACTCCCACACAACACCCACGAGCCCAGCCATAACTGTTCCTCAGCTTAATTCGATCCTCCTTTTGTAGCAACTGGCGGCTGCTTACTTAGCCGTCACACAACCATATGACGATGTACGACGGCTGTACAGTCTCCCCCTTTTTTTTCAATTTCTTTGTAAACCTCACGCCAAACCGATTTCCCCTTCTCAAAGTTTATCGCTCTGATACCATGTTAATTTTATTGAAACCAGATTTGATCTTTTTTCGGATAATTAATTGATTAATTATGAATGAAAAATATATTGATTTCTTAACCATTACGCAACCGAATTAAACAGGAAATCACACACATTTGACACATGAATTTACCTTGGAAAATCCCAACTGGGGAGAAACCAACAACAAATGATTTTTATTAACAATAAAAATCTTGGGCTCCCATATTGGGATAATGGCCCACTGAGGTAAAAGACAATGACAAGATGCTAGCCTTCACACCTCAAGATTAGTCCTTCGATCTTGCTGGTTGCTAATCCTCGACTTCCCCTTGCTCCTTTCCTCTGACCCTGCCCCTGCACCTGCACACTTGGTTGAAGATCCTTCTCCAACCACTCAATGAGATCTCACTCGCTTTGTATGATTGTTGTGTGTCTCATCCTCTCCTTAGTGCTTCCTTTTATATCTTCCCAATGACTAAAACCCTAACCCTAGATCTCGAAAGTGATCAATTGCTGAGATTAGATCTCAAGCCTCACTTAAGATCAATGGTTGTGACTTAATAATAAGTTCACTTTTTAGTCATTAGCCAACATTAAGTTAATAATGTGCTTTTCCTAAGTTAGACTTAAGAAAGAGATACAAAAGTCACTTGCTCTCTTAAGCAAGTCCTTAGAGATGTGATTTGGACGACTCCTGCATGCCTGACACCTGGCATATGCAGAAGTACCTGTCCGAGCTACAATCATCAACATTAGGGACCCTTTCCATTATGTTACTCCCTCTTGTCATAATCTAGCTAAAAAGAAGACGACCATTTAAAGTTATTTTTCTACACCTTCCCCCACCTTTGCAAGTGCCAATGTCTCTCAACCGAGTCAAACTCAACCCTCCTTAGATGAGCATTGGAAGAAGCATTGCAAAGAAGTTGCTTATGAGTACATAGCTGGATGTTGATATGATTTAGATATCCCCTTTAATACTGCCCGCTCACTTTATTACCAACTCATGTGGGATTCCATTGTTCTTGTCAATAAGGGTTTCAAAGGCCCTAGTATGCATGACTTGAGGGGATCACTCTTGATTAAGGAAGTTATATCTATAGATGAATATGTTATCACCTAACTTGTAGTTGCCCCTAGAAATGGATCCAAGGTGGATGGCAGAGGGGATGGGCAACCAAAGAGGTGCAACCAAGATAGCCTCAACTCCCAATGGATGGTTGTCACGCCAATCGAGGCAATCTTCACTTTATGTTATCTAGCCCAAGACAACAAAGGGGGAGACCCAGATCTACTCTCGATAGGAGTGATCAGACCAAGACACCAGATCAAATCGAGTATGGATGAAGTACGTAAGGTGTATGGTGAACCCTAGATCTATGGATGAAGTCACAAGGTAGGTAATGGGTTGGATCAAGAGGTTTAAACAATGTAGATTTGGTCCAACATGTTTATGTGAGTGACTTATGAGGTTTGAAACAAGATCGAGGATCAGGGTACTAGTCAAAAATGATAAAATCCACTGCCTTGGGAACCATGTCCAATGCAGGGTAGTTAAGGACCAAATTGGGGCTAACTAGTACCAAAGATGAGCTTGATGAATAGATATGACAGTGTTTACATGTTCAAGCATGCAAGACAAAGATCAAACCTCAAGCTAACTCAACAATCCAAGAAAGTTGAATTGGTTTGGAGATAATCAGTGCCTTGGGAAATGGGCCAAATGGAAGTCGGATGTCCACAAAATTGTAGATCAGGAAAGTTGAGGTGTCAAGCTAGGTGGATCTTGAAAATTAGGATCATCCAATGGCTAGATCTCAATAGATCTGAGATTGAAATGTATCACCAAGTGACCCAAGTGGGGCTCAACCCTCAAAATGAGGAATGGGGCCCACAAGGTGAAAATCACTGAAGTGACACACTAGGGGTAGGTTATCGAATGTGTAGATTATGGATCAAGTGGGATCTCACCTACCCAGGTGCTAGATCTTAGCAAACTCACCTCACCTAGGAAGTGCGACCTCCCTTGGAGAAGCTAAATTGCCTTGGGAAATGGGTCGGATGAAGGCCAATCCTCACCAAACTGTAGATCCGGATCGCCGTGGATGCTATAGAGGTGGGTTTTAAATTTTATACCCAAAAGCCAAGTAGATCTTGCTAGATCTAAAAAATTGTAAAAATGAGGGTTTGAAATATAAGGGTTTTATCAATGAAGTAGTTGTGCCAATGGATTGGAACCAAGACAAGAAGAACAAACCTGTGGATCTTACCTGGATAACCTTGTAGATGCCTTGATGATGATGATCAATGCAAACCCGATCAATTTGGAGCAATTTGAGGTAGTTTTCTATGAAGTCGATTTGCCCAAGGAAGCCAATGCACCCTCTCTCCTGCACAATAAACGTCAACAATATCAGATTTACTGCGAACAAGAGATAAGACTAATGCCACAAGAGAAATAACAGAAAGATAACATAGATCACAATGATACTAATGATAACCCCTTGATACAAGCGAATGCCAAGTGGAGCGAGTTGAAGAAGCCTTGCAAAAATGCCCAAGTGAAATCGCCCTCCTGTAGACAAGACAAAAGTTTCCAAAAAAGATAGATCTTACCACAAATACCCAAATGCTAGGATGCAATAGACTTTACAATCACCATCGAAGAACACTAGATTCAAAGGAGACCACAAGAATTTCCACAGAAAAGTTTTTCTATATGAAGATTCCAAGAGCCAACGACCCCCTTACAATGAGAAGCTCTCTCCTTTAAATAGGATGGAGATAGGCCATAATCCTAACCACTTTTTGAATGAGTGGCTAAGATTAAAAGATCAAAAGATCTAATCAATGGTTGAGATGAGCTCAACAATACAATACATGGATCAACAATAAAATATAACAATAAGTGGACAAAATCGCCCTAGGAGAGGGGATCCCACCAAATCATAATGATAAAATATAAGAATTAACTCATGGTGGGTCCAAGGGGTAATTTCTAACACCTTTGGTCAATCCCCATAGCACAATGTCATCAAAATAATCATCTAAGCACCAAATCGTGCCTCTCTGGGAAAGTCGTGAGCCTTGGAAGGCTCCAGAAATCATCAAAAAATGCCATAAGTGATGGATGTGGGTCCCAATGAATCTGAAATTGCTGGAGAAGGTGTGGAAGACATCCCACTCATCATCATTGATCATCCCATGCCATAACCTTGCCTCAGTAGCCCAAATCGAATTCCTCTATAGCCATTTTTACCATTTCTGGACTGCCTTGGGAAGTGTGAAAATGCCCAAACTGCCTCCTGGAGTGCCTGCGCTATCAAGGTGAGCTCACCAATGAGTCTAGGAGGGGGGTAATATGGTAATAACAAGTGGCTGGACCACCCCCTCCATGCACAGCGCCCTAGGTGAACCAATAAAATCTCATCACTGCTCTGACAGGCCAAAATTGCACTAGGATAGCCAACTGAGGCTAAAAATCACTATAATTGCTCGGAACTGAAAACAGACTGTCTCATTGGACTCAGAAGGTCCAAATCCATCTTAGGTGTGTACTCATACACCATATAGACCTTTGCATGGTCCAAAATAAATACTCATCATATCCGGTAGACCAAATAATAATGATCTGTAAAAATGCTGAAAAGCACAAATCATCATCATAAGCCTGAAACTATTGCATAAGCCCACCATGGTGACCTGTACCAGACCATATATTGTCTATCTGTAACATCTGAGGTCTGCCACCTCATGTCCTGTGGTTGACTTTTGGTCAAAGTGGGTTTGACCAAGTCAACATGACCAAAATATAACTTAAATTGTCATCAAGCTGCTGCAAGGTGTCAAAGGTTAAAACATGCTTTACAATCCATTCAAATAGCAATTATAACAAGAAGTAATCATTACTGGCGATCTAAATCTAAATATAATAGGTCATTAATTATTTATATTACTCAGACCCAACTTTCAAGACCATACTCACTTCATAGTTGTGATCAATTTGCTAGTGAAGGGTGAAAGCTTTGTATTGCAAAGGCTAGGCTAGAGGGAATGACCTACTGACTCAACACTGTGACACTTTGGAAATGGAAAGGGAATACACACCATAGCATATAGTGGACAAGCAATAACACAGGGAATGGCGGTGTCTCACAAATGGGTAAGTTGTTCAAAGGGTGTTTATTCACCTTGACAGATGTGCACAATCCATAATACAAAAGAGGCCAGCAATCTTTTTGATATAGAGTTTAAGTTCCATTGCTTTTTGGGCCTATAGTTTCCATAGCCTTTGATCTATGTGTGTTTACAAACACATTGCATAGATTTACATTTAATCAGGCTTCTTGCTGCAGGTGTGTTTTTAAGGCACTTGTTTACCTGAGCACTTCTAGGTGTGTCATAGACAGCTTGTTTACCTAGGTATTTACATTTCACAAAAGATATAACATTTGATATTTCATAGCCACTTTCATTTGGCTTTGCCTTTCATTCATGTGTGTTGAGAAACACATTGCATGAATAGGCTAAATCTTAGGAAATAACGAATATCTTATTGTAAAGGAAGTTTTAGCCTCTCCTATAAATAGAAAGCTACTTCCTCATTTCATTTCATGGTTGGATTGTGAGATCTCTCTCTTTTTTGGAGCTTCAATGTCATATCTTTCATGGAGAATATTGAGGTTTAATGATCTTCTTCTCTTTGGTTTCAACTTGGTGGATTTAATTGAGCAATTTTGTAAGTTCTTATCATTGTCAAGTTTATTTGCTTATTTCATTGAAGAGTAGTGCTGCTATGTGGTTAATCATATGCTAGTTTATGTTGCATGTCTAAGATACTTGGCATCGTAGGAGGGGTATCTAGCAAGTGGCATATGTTTGGGTACGAGATAAGTAGGTAATAGAAAGTGTATGTGAATGCTACCTTTCCTTGTTAAGGGTTTATAGAGTGAATCATTGCTTCCATAGAAGCTTTGTCATGCCATTTGTAGGGGTTTTTATTAGGAACATATGAATGAGGCCTAAGGGGGAATTATCCATAGATTACATATGCCCTGGGATTGGCACTCGTCTTCAAAGTACTTTCATCACCCATTAAAACTATACTATGAAAACCTCTAGTTTTGCTAGTGCTAACTCTTCAAATGATCTTTGATCCCTCTTTTCCATAGCCTAGCAATCCTATCCTAGGGAAGCCCCCCTCGACTTGGAGAAGAGCCAACTGAAAGTGCAAAGAGGTAGTTATCGAGGTGACAATGGGTAACACCTCTAGGTTGTAGCTAGGTTAGCTTGTTCTCTGGGGCTTTAATCACACATACCGGTTGAAGTTGTAACACATCGAAAGTAACTAATAGTCCCTCTTTTTAAGGAAAGTGTTCTCCACCAAACCAATTATACTATCCAGTGTTAACGGAACCGGAAAAACCGGCTGGTCTAACCGGTTTACAGACGTAACCGGTCCGGTCGGGGATAAAAACCGGTTGAACCGGATTTTTTTCTGAACCGGGTACTGAACCGGCCGGAATCGGTCAAAACCGGCCGGTCCGTACAGTTGACCCATGAAATTGATTTTTATTTTTTTTTAAACACAATTTTTTTTTTTCGATGCTTCTATGATTAGTTTATTGTTATTCATTAGTACTATGGTTTCCATTTTGAGCCTCTTTGTTGATGTACTTTGGTTCAGAACCTCAGAGATGTATTGCACTGGGTGTTGTTTTGGTTATTTGCCCCCATACTTGCTATATATATGAGAAACTTTGCATATTTGTGTATTAATGGTTTGGATTCATATGTATGCACATGAATATATATGTTTTTTACAAAATATGAATATTTTATGTATTTTTTCGTCGACCGGTTTTTTTCCCGGTTTTTTTCCGGTTCCTGTCTGGTTTCTGGTCCGGTTCACATTTTGGGCTTCGTCGGTTCGATGACCGGTCCGGTTCCGATAACATTGATACTATCACATAGTCTTGAACCTTCCCTTTGCTCAAGGATTTAAAAGAACGTGAGCACATGTGAATTTGAAGGAATGTAAATGCAGACCACTGCTCACTTATATACCCTAAAATCTCTTCAGTATAAGAAAATAATGTAGTAGACAAAAGTCCATCATGTCAATCTCACGGGCCAATTTCTTCTTATGTCACTGTTGTCACACAACTTGTAGTTGTCCCTAAAGGTTATCCTATCCAGGACGGTAGAGGTGTTAGACAACTAAAGAGGTGACCCAAGAGATGCCACGGTTCCCAATGCAATTGGGTGTCACGTTAACCTAGGCACTCTTCACTTTAGATCAAGCCTAAGCAAGAGCAAGGGGGAGACCCTAGCTTAGCCAATGAAGGCTAGCGAACCCAATCGAGACCTCCTAGGGAAATATGATGATGATAAAGGAGAAGATCAAGATAGGATTAGATCTAGATCTAGAATGGATAAGTGGACCTAATGAGCTAGGGCTTGGTTGAAGAGGCTTAAGGAAGGACAAATGTTCAACCAAGGATGAATAAGGGTCACTTATAGGTTTAAACAAGTAGATCTAGATGGATCTAATGCCAAGTGAAGATATCCAAGTGGGGCCCACCCTTAAAATGAGGAAAATGACCAAAAAGGGGCCCACAAGGTGAAGATCAAGATGAAATGGCACTAGGGGGTTTGCTACACAATGGATCTATGAATTTGAGAAAGAAAGAGCAATACCCACAAATGGGATCTAGCAAATGGCCACCTACCCAACAAGTGCGACCTCCCTTGGGGAGGCCCAATGCCTTAGATTGGGGGGCAAATGGAGTCGGATGTCCACCAAACTTTAGATCGGGAATGTTAAGATGATTATTAAGGTGGTTTTTAATTATTAAGCCCAAATGATTGCTAGATCTCCATAGATCTGAAAAAAATGCAAGGGTTTTGACTTTTAGGGTTTGAGATGATCAATGGATGAAAATGCATGAAACAAAATACTAACCTTGTAGATCTTACCTCTAGAGCTTGTGGCCACTTTGCAAAGTGACAACTTTCCACTGTGTGTATATTCAAGAGTGAGATCCAAGCCACCCAAGTGAAATCGCTATCCCTCCAAGGTCACACGTGCGCCCTCCTCTTGCAAGAAAAGATCTATGTAAGAATCATTCCGGCATGAAAATGACTATAAGGATGAAAAGATGAAGAGAAAACATCAACTATGTCACTAAGATACAATAATGATACTCCCTCAGACAAAAAGTAGATCAAAGGTAAGATATGGGGTTTCCCCACAATAGCGTCCCCTTGAAACGTCCTCCTTGTCAACCCACACGGCAAACGTTTGGATAGATAGATCCACAATGATACACAGAGAAACAGTTGTATATTCAAGTTGCAAAGATACCCATCAAGACTAAACAAGCATCATCCTCCAACAATTAACAATAAGACATCAAAGAAAGCATAGATACCTCCTTGTGCATGTGTTATACTAACAACTCTTAGCGTCACCTTAGCAAGAAGCATGAACAAAATATACTCCAAAGAAATTGCTCCAAACCACAAAAATCCCTTCCTCAAGAGGTGCGCATCAATCCAAGAGCCCTATTGGGGGCAAAAATCATCATAAAATGTTTTATGATTTATCCCATAAGTTATGTTAAAATGAAGTGAGGAGAAGTCTATTTATTCTTTCTCACACTCACTTTATAAAAATATAAAAATATCCAGGCCGACATGCCTTTAAAATATCAATTTGAAATTATAAAATGTCAACTTAAAATTAAAACAAAAATAATATAAAATAATCAAATCTGTGGGTAATTTGGGACATTTTCCTTACCCACACGACTGAAAAGATAAAAATGAGCATATCACTCCGTTCTGAAGGCTGGAATGCGGAGGGGGGGTCGTCATGCCCCATCTAACCCCAACAGTAGTGAAAATCCCTCAACGCCCCCCCTAATCAAGCAATGTAGCATGGCCTGGAGGATGACATCATCATTAAGAGGAGCCCAAGGAGAGAGGGCGCTGGTGAACTGGAGGACCAGGAGAGTGTGGAAGGTGGCATGGAGAAGAGACATATACCTCAATGCTGAAAAATGTGCCACTGGGATGATAGATCAAGTTGGGGATATGTGACCCAGTGACCCACCATTGGAAGCCCCGGACACCAACCTCAGGGCTTCAAGCCCTTTCATGAGGCAGTCATCTATGCCACTAAGCCATAGTACTTCCAAGGGAGAAACCAAAGGGTCTGGCCATAACCCCTGCTCAGAAAAAGGCTGGGTAACACTCCTCCTGGTCATAAAAATGACCCTCTCTCCCTGGGACATATTTGCAAGGTGCGCTGGTACTAGTACCACGTAACACTCTCTTTGGTCTTTCTAATCTGGGGTACTCGAGGCATAGAAATGCCCTTACTTTTATCTCTACTTGGCCATAATACTGGCATCCAAAGCCTCAAGTTCACAGGCAACATAATGACTACGTATTCGAGACAGAGAACTGAGATTGGCCTTTTGTCATATTTAAAGCACAGACCACCTATAGTCATAATGAGTAGCTATCAAAACCCTGTCTACAATCTTTAGCCCAAGGTGATAAGACAATAATCGACAGAAGAACTAAATTATGAGTCAAGATTATGAATTCAATGCTTTCAGCACATCGAAGGAAGACTCGTTGTTGGGAAGGGCATCCAGCAGCTTATCATTCTCCCTTACAAAATAAGTAAATTAAGAATCACCTATCTTATCTGAAAGTAAATGTTCTTGATTTATTCTGGAACTTGTACTCCAACAAGTATTCGAATTATTTCAGAAATCAAATACTAGTTTTGAGTCATCTTCAATAATTAGAGGCCTGATACCTAACCTCAATTCAGACCCTGATAATGATAATTCTGTCCTCCTCCACTTGATTGTTAATGGCCTTTTCCCAACATTTGAAATAGTTGAGTATAGCATTTCCTGTCTAATCTCCATGTAGAATGCAACAACCTACACTATCTGGTTCACCTTTAAAGGTTCCATCAAAGTTCAACTTCCACCAGCCTGTGCCTATAGGGGTCCAGCTTTATTACTTTCAGGCTTTTTGATGGATTTATATCCTTTAATGGAAAATATACCCACACTTTTAAGTTAACCTCAATTTGTTTGGATCAACCTAATACATCCTATAATAATTTGTTACTCTATGTCCCAGTGTAATCTATGCATCATACAAGAATACATAGAATGAAAGAGGAAACCAAAGGAGACGGGGATGTTCAAAATATGGCATGAACATGTATATTTTCTTGAAAGAAATTTATCCGATGTTTTTGGTTACTCTTCTTCAGATATACATAATTTAACTTTTTTGGTCCTATTGTTTTCCTTCTTTGAATCTTTTGTCAAATATGGCTACTACTTGTTATCAGGTAGCAGACTAAATTCAATGAGTTTATATTTTGGTTACCATCACAATTATGATATTCATTATGGATGCAGCAATGGCATTGATTTTGTGCTTAAGGCAAGTATTTCTCTGTTTATCGTATAGACATTCCTGTAAAATTTTTTGAATGCATCAAATCAGATGTGAATGAAGGCTTCGGTTTGTTTGATTAGCAATGTGTGGATATGTTCAATATTAATGTTGATGCGGTCTAGTTTACATGGCATGCTTTCCTTTTCTTCAAATAATTCTGTTTCCCCTTTTTGCAAGTCATGCTGACATTCACTGAAGCAACCCACCTTTCTCAATCTTGGATAAAATCATTGTAAAGTATCAGACTATTAGTAGGTGCAGCTATTGCTGTTTACCTGGAAGTAAATTTATGCATTGATCATAATATAGTCCGCTGCTAACATTCCATTCCTAGATGCTTCTAAAAGAAATCAGTATAGGCATTTGGTCATGTATTTTAGGACTTGCTTCAAGATCAAGCAACTGCCATGGAAACATTGATTAGTATGTTTGACAGCAGACCACATGGCACTTTCCTGTGGAGCAACATACCATGTATCATGTGTCAATTAATTTCCGGGAACAAAATATGTGGATTAATATCAATTACATCAAATATATCTCTGGAATTCTATTGTGAAAGTTGATTTCAAACTGATAATATTGCAAAAGTTAACATAAAAGGAAACATGGTTAGTACTGTTTGGTGATGAGATCCCAATAAAATGATTTTCATATCCTCCATATATTTTTGTTTGAAAACAAACCAATGAATCTTTGATCTGCAGAGATGGAAAGAGAAGTTCTTTGTCAATGTTGGGACAGACTGTGGCTTGACCATTGCAGGATTTTACTATGTGTGTTTCTCTCGTAGTGATGGCTCCGTTAATGGTTTTTACTATGATCCAAACAGCAGGTACTTTCAATTGTACTCGGCTTTGTTGTGAGATTCTATCTTTGATTACCTTTTATTTAATTGGCTGTTTGATTATCCTTTCTTTGAATACACACTGACCTATGTTATCTTCATGTGAAAAACTAAGCCCGTTTCAAAAGTTGGAGCTCAAGGCAACAAATGAAGGTCGGGCTGGTTACAGTTTTGCTTCATATGAGTTTCAATGAAACGACGTCTTAACATCCGTTGACTACTTGGAGATGATGACAAGTACACAACATCATGTTGTTATGTAGAAGACTTGGCTGTGAATTATATTTGGTTATTTAATCGAGTAGTATATACCAAATTCAACATGTTTGTCTGCTTGCAAACAAGAAGACCTTATACATACTGGACAAAAAAGATATTATAACATGGCTTCTGGACTGCTTTCTTCCAGTCAATGCATTTATCCGCTGAAGGGTCTTTATATAGGAGTTATTGTGCATGCTTGAAATTTGAAGGATACTAACATGAATTTCTTCTCAAAGCCCATGTGAAAATTGATAGTGTTAATTACTGGGAAATGTAAGTTATTGACAATTTTGGCAGGCTCTTCTCCCAAGTTATATGATGCATTCAATGAAAATTTAAGATGTGATTCTATCCAGAGCTCAGTTAGGGTTAATTTTGATAAATGCTTTCCAACACCACCATTTTAGCTTGATAACCTAGGTCTATGTTGTAAGCTCCACATATTTGATGGCCTAGGATGACAGGATATACGAGGCAGGTGATTGACAAATCTTATCTGGATAAGATAAAGGGTTTAAATTTTATTGGAAGAGCCCATGTTATAGGTGTGGAGGTAGGCTAAGATAGGTTCTTAGAGAGGTCCTTACTCCTTATTAGCATGGTAGATATGCTTATTGTTTTAAATGCTTATGGTGCATGACTCATTTATTCTATACAAAGTGTTCTTATATTTTGAGATGGCAACAATCGTTCTAAACTAACATCGATCATAAGGATGATCTCTTAACATGTTTGTTCATTGACATAAATGAATAATGTGGTTGTATTAATCATCACAATGGGGAAAGTATACAATTACAAATGAATATCGAGACAGTTTTAATGTTCACAAGTATACATTTGTGTTACATGATGTGTGTATATATGAGAGAGATAGAAGCAACTATAATAGTCACTAAATTACATTGATTATATCATCCACTTGTTTAACTTGGTTTAATCTTCACTTGAGGCCATAGGCCGACCTTATTGTATTTATGATAGTCAAGAGCCTAACTTTGTGTAACATTGATTATATTGTAAGTTTGGCTATTTTAGGCTAAGACCGATCTAGTCAAACCCCCTTGTTCCTAGTGCCCCACCCCTGTATAAATACACCATTATTCATTTAAAATATTCATTGGCTCATCCATAAATTATAAGCCTAAAAGCATTTTCTCTATATTTCGCTCTCTTTTGCAGCATTGTTCTTTTGAATTGGATCCAACACAACACAATTGGGCTATCGGCTCAGGTTCTATGAAGATCCACACAAGCAAGGTTCAAGACTATGGACGAGGTAGGAGACAAGGTTGATGGCAGGAAGGACCCCATGCCATCTTGACTGGTGTCCTCACTTGCAGTAATGTTGTACTCTTACTGTAAGCATGGGAAAGTAAATAGATGAAAAGAAAGTGAGTTGATCAAAAAAGAAAAGGAGAAAATAATGAAGAAAATGTTTATTAAAAAAAAAACAAGATAAACTATTCCTCAAGCGCTTATAAGGAAAAGAGAAGAGGAAAAGCCAACTTTGGGCTCGGGGAAGCTGAAGAGTGGGGATGCCTAGCCTTCCAGCTAACCCCCTAGTTGAGCCATTCTCCTATCTACTCATGCACTACAAAGGAATATGGGTTCTTTGGCTGAGATAGGAATTGCTGCCCAAATTTCCATGTGAAGATTGAAGATGAACCAAAGAGCTAGAGGGTACTATAACTTACACATTTACTGAGAAATAAAGAGCCTGACCAAACCCAATTGACTACTGGTTTTTCCATGGGTTTCTTGGGTAAATAATGTGTTCTTGTGTGATGGATTTCTCTGTGGTGTGTTAAATGCTGTGTAATTTTTGTGTTTTAATTGCTGTGTTTTTTTTAATGGCGAGACTCAATAACAACTGTGGTTTGAGGATTTTCCTTCATGGTTTTATTCTCCCTTACCAACAACTCTATTCTCCACTGTTCATTTATTATGAGATTTGAGACAGATCTCTGCCGTTATTGGGCTGTTGCGTTATTTCAACAAGTTTCAAATTCTGTCAAGCTTGTGACTGTTAAAGAAACATACCCAACCGAATTGGTGTTTTTCCCATGACCGTACATTGTCAACAGAATCGGTGTTTTTCCCATGACCGTACACTGTCAAACGAATTGGTGTTTTTCCCATAACCGTATGGCTTCTCATTGAGCCCAAACGCAGGCCTGCTTGTCCTCGAGAGACTGTATGCCGTCTCTGGTTGCTCACTGCAGGCCATACGACTGTACACATGCCTAGGGGGCATCTCATTCATCATTGAAGGCCGATGATTGGTGGGGGCATGTAAGCTGGTTGGAAGTTGATATAATCGTTTGGCTAGAGTGGGAAATCATGCTACCGAACTAAAATCTAAGCAGCAATGCGATTTTTAAAAATTGCCTTTCCATGTATATGGTAGTTATGTGCCATTACATGTGTCCTTATTGAAAGGTATTTAAGTTGTATTGGATTGAGTATAACCACAAAGAAAGCTCGAGTTGTAGATTGAATCCGTCCTACAAATAAGAGCAATGAATGGTCATTAAACGAAGTTTTGTTTTCGCATTTGGGTGGACAAGAAAATGAAATAATTCATTGTTGTCATTAGCATCTTAGTCTTGAGAATTCTTACAGGAATTATAGAATTGTAAATAAAATTGCTCAAAGGATCCATGTTGGTGAGACGGGCAAGGTATAAGCCTACTATTTACGGATTATATGGTATTAGAGCCCAAGTTTGAACATACCTAGTGAGACTTGTATGGTAAACACCCGAAATGACTATAGAAGAATTGGACAAGAATTGTTCTGAGGCTTATAGAGAAGCAAATGATCAACAATCATAGGGGGTTATCATGAAGAAGAGGAAGAGTAAATATCCTAGGGTTAGGTTTAGTCAGCTAGAGTAGAGCATTGCCATGCTAACATAGTTGGTAACATAGGTGTTGGTAATGAAGGGTATGGAAACATCCTTAAAACACAAGGCTAGTTTGGAAGGTCCAAATAAAAAGGAGAGGGACTAGAGCCAAAGTGCAAGATAGAGATAGAGATGGGAGAATGCATCTATATTAGAATGTAGGTACCTTTCCATGTAGAGGTGAAGGTGGGCATCAAGCCATATGGATGAGAAGTTGAAGCCATCAAATTGAACCAATGGCTACAATAGATCGAAGTGTACCTCAACATACACAAAGCCATTGGGAAGCAAAGGATTGCATTTTCCAGGTTGAAGCTTGAAGGGCATGATTTGGTGGGAGAGTAGTAGTAGGCAGAGCACAGGAAAATGAGCCACCAATGATCGATTGGGAAGTGTTCAAGGACATGACCAAAGCCAAACTTTACCCAATTGGCTATGAGGAGAGACAATAGTATGTGGCATTACTTCAGGCATAGGTAGGGGCAATTAGTTAAGGAGTTCACTACAGAGTTCAGGAAGAGAGTTATTTAATTAGGTGTCTCTCAAAAATCCAAATATGTTGATAAAGTATTTGAGATCATTGCTTCCTTAGATTAAGTGACAATTGATATTGATGAAGCAAATGTTCAAGCACAATGCCTTGAAGGAAACAAGTAGAAGCAACAATTTGGTATGCACAAGCAAGCAAAACCACAGGAGCAACAAAGAAGAGGGAAGAACAAGAAGTGCACTGAGAAGAAGATTGTGGTAGCAACACAAGAAGTAACCCCTTCAGTTAAACATTGTAAGGCTTGTTGTTACACCTAAATCTTGCCATCATAAGACTTAGTGCAAACATCTCTGAAGTTTCCATGACTAGGAAGTCAAACTGGAGAAGTTACTGACCCCCTTGCCATAGGGTCTAGTTGGACCGGCGCAGGTTGCTCCCTAACAACTTGCGCCCAACTAGGTCAGGCACAGTTGATCCCTTGATGAGTTGCGTTGTTGGCTCATGTCACCCTTGTACAGCATGCGCCGGCGCAGGTTGTCCTAATGCAACTTGCGTCGATGTCAGTTAATGTGGATAAAGGGCATCTTCGAACGATTTCTCGAAGGTGTGTGACTTGGATCTCTATCCCTAGCTTGTAGTTGAGCTGGCATTCGGTTCCCTAACCCCTTGGGAGGATCCCTTAGTCCTCTCCCACTATTTCTCAACCTATCCTATTCTCCTAGTCCTATATATACGAAGCTCCTCTCCATTCCAAAGGGAGGAAAGCTATAGCATCCATATGTTGGTGGAATAAGCTTAAGAGATCATCATTCATCCATTGGAGGCACCCAGTTCTCCTTAGAGGCATTGGCTTGGCTTGTTGGAGGAAGATTGCAACGTTAGGGCTTCGTTGTAATCTCATCTCTTCTTTGTATTCCCATTTTTATACAGTAATACAATACTCTTTCCATAAATGTTTTGTTGTTCATTTCATATTTATAGTTTACTTCTTTAACCGTTTACTTAGATCAGTTATTGTGTAGATGTACTATTACTGCTTGTTTGTTTCTTGCATGTTTTAACAGGTCTTGCAGCTACAGATCTGACGACCGTGGAGTTTGGAGTGACAAAGGAGAAAGAGATCTACAGATCTGAAAGGTAAGATGTTTACATCACTTAATCTCTAATTTGATCCAGGAAGGTAGATTTGTATTCTGTCCAATTTGTTTTAGATTCGCATTGAACTAGGGAGATCACGCCTTAAGTCCGCTTTCGGTAGATTGTCCAGTAACAAATTTGGTGACCATACTGGGGAGATGTGCATTGTTTTTAAGTTTTCAATTTGAATGTCATCTTCTTTGATTTCTTTGTGAGCCATTTCATTTGCCTCCTAATCATTTTTCGCCACTGGATCTTCTCTTTGAAGAGTCTGTTGACTTCCTTTGAGTCTGTATGCATGATCGTCAAACCTTTTGGTTGCTCATTCTTGGAGATCTTTTCATCCTTGCATTGGGATTTCGCCTGGCACACCTGGGCAGTATAGCCAGAGTGTCCTACCCTAACGGGCGCGATCGGCTTCTCTGCAACCTGCACCTTCGGTGCTCAGTTCAGATTTGCATCCTGCGTCGCCGGTGCAAACCACATACCCATCACCTGCGCTGGCCGTTGTGAGCCTGACCATAGGTTGCGCCGAGCAGTCAACCCTAGTGCTTGGGACATCCTTCCTCCATTTTTGAGTTTGGTTTGATTTGCAGACCTCTCTGTACTGCACTTTCTAATTAGAGATCTTTTGATTTTGCATTGGTAGTGTTTGGATTTGTTTGGATTGGTTTTGGGCTCCGTTTTGGACAAGTTTGAGACTTGGTAGTGTTGGACACTTTAGACTTCCCACCTTCATCCACTTGACCTTGCATTCCCTCCTCTCCTCACCTGATCTAGTCATTGCACTGGGTCTGTTTCCAAACCTCTTTTTGCACACATCATTTAGTTTTTGCTTGCATCCGATTGATTTCGAGTGTCTTGTGTGTTTTTCGGTCTATTGGAGTGCCTTGTCATTTTCTTGAGAATTTCTGAGTGATTAGAGTGCTGCAAGTAGTCTCTTCTTTTCAGCCATTTACATTTAAAAACATTATTATTATTATCAAGTGTCATCTTGGTGCATTCATTGGAAAATCAAGAAGTGCTTCATCTTTACCATTTTTCAAGTTCATTTGAGAATTGTTGTAAAGAGTTGTTTTATGCATTGGAATTCATCATTCATTGATCTTTTGGAAACTTTGAAAAGAAGTTAATTGTTGGCATTTTTCACGAATTATGAGCCATTTATTTTCTTGAAAAATTCAAGTAAAATCAAAATTTTTGCAAAAGTGATTCCATGTTTGAAGAAGTTATATTCATTTTTTTGGTTTTCGTGCTTTTAGGCTATCATAGTGAAAATTGAAGAGTTAGTGGATTCTAAGTAGAATTTCTCCCTTTTAATCACTTAGTTTCATTTTAATTGAAAAGACAAAAAGAAAATGCTTTGATTTGGATTTGATGTGTTGTTGATTTTCATGATTTGCTTGAAAAAACGAAAATAGTACTTTCATTGTCATTTTTGGTAGATTTGGGATTTGTTGAAATTTGTTGTTTTGGTAAAGCCACTTGAAAAAGATTTCTCCTTCCCATACATAGATTTCATCAAAAGAAAAGTGCATTTCCTCATGTAGTTAGGGCTTGCATTATGCTTACGTTTATGTACTCACTCCATGCATTCACCTAACCGTCCAGATAAAATTAACGGTAGAATTAGGGTAAAATTTTTAGTAACTTGTGTGTTAAGTTAGAGACGTGTTCCGACGTCGTAAAACGTGGTAGCTGTCGTTATTTTCCTGCACTGCATTCTGGGGGTATTGTAGTTCTTCCACGTACCAACCAGTATATTGAAGCTCTTTCACATACCAATCAGTATATCAAAGGCTCTTTCACGTACCTTAGGGTATATCGAAAGGCACTTCACGTACTTGGTGTATATCGAAAGGTGTTTCACGTACTTGGTAGTATATTGGAAGGCTCTTGCCGTGCGGTTGTGCATTAGACAACACCACTACGGATTTGAGCTCCCACGTACCTCGTGTATATTGGGAGACACCCATAGGATTCCTGAAACCAACCGAGTTAACCATTTGGCCGTCTTGGCAGAGAACAACACTCGGGGAGCTACTATGTACGTACTATCAAGTAGTCGGGTTATATGGTCAAGAGTACGGTCCTAATCCTCCCTTCAATCCACACCTATCACATAAGTTTGCTTGCGGCCTTAGTTTGTGTAGATTTTTTCTGGACTGTTTTTCTTTTGTTTAGAATACACCTAGGAGAAACTCTGATTCGGTCACTCTGGCTGACTTTCCTTGGAGAAGGTCCCGCAGAATTTTAAACTTACCACCCGAATATCCCCTTAATCAGGAGGTAATTTCGAGGGTAAGAATGGACCCACACGTCATGGTCGTGTCACCTGAAGTAGAAAACCCTACTATGGAGTCGGGAGCACACATGTTTCCTCCAGACTCACCAGCCTCCAACCCCTCAAGGGGCGAAGAGGCAGAACCTTCCACTTCACAAGACACATCTCTCCCCCGCGCCCTGCTGGGAGAGCCTGGATCTTTAGAATGGTTAAATTCATCCCAGGAAGACCCTGTGTCTGCTGCATTTGGTCCATCTGCACCCTTTTGGGAAACATCTCTAGGTCAACAAGTGGCTCATTTTTCCATTTCATCCCCACCTAGTTGGGATACTCTTGACGTGCTTTTCGCACCCATTCGTGATCGCTTGGACCGATTACGTGCCATGGGCGACGAATTTCGAAGACAAAGTCTCTTACTAAGAGCTGAAGACACGGAGATACCTACATATCGACATATCCCGATCCTTTCTTTATCTTATGATTCACCGGAACCATCCATCCACAACATGACCACTTATGAACCTGGTCAACCCTCATTTCCTGCAAGTACACCCCTTAGATAGGAGACCGGTTCTATACCTCAAATGACTCAACCTGTTGAAGGACAACAGTCCAACACGCCCCTTACTACTACGGTTACATTACCCGCCTCTCCCCCACTCCAAAACTCGTGGGGAGGATACTCTTTACCCCATAATTTTCTTATGAGTAATGTTCATCCCGTAGCAAGTAATCAACAACCCATTATGGGTCAATCATCAATTAGTGGTCAGTATGTTGTTACTAGGGGGAACCCCTGCTCCCTAACCATAATTTGAGTGGAGGATTTCTTATCGGTCATTCCGTTAGAACTTCCTTACCCACTGCGGGATCCACCATGGATTTGTCTCATGTTGGGGAACCATCCAATTTAACTCAACCACCATGGAGTCAAGCGTATCCAGGCTATCTTAACCATGTGTTGGGGAAATTCAATCCTGAAAACGCACTCTATGGGATACCTTATCCCGGAAATCCATACACTCTATGGGGGCACCAAAATGTTTTACAACATGGACCCCCACCCACCATCCCTCAAGTACCACCACCCCCGTTTGGTCCCCCTCCACCTCCCTTTGGAGGCAGTGACCCCCCATATAATTCCGGAGGAGGCAGACCTCTACCTTCTAGTGGAGGACCACCTCATTCTGGAAACCATGGCCCACCCCCTCCCGGCGGCGGAGGCGGAGGCCCTCCCCTTTCTGGCGGAGGCAGAGGACCACCCCCCCGGTGGCGGAGGACCCCCACCTTATGGTGGAGGACCACCCTATTTTGGTGGCAGCGATGGAGGACCACCCTATTTTGGCGGAGGTGGTGGAGGAGGACCACACCCTTCCGGTGGCGGTGGTGGCGGAGGCCCCCACCCTTTCGATGGCAGTGGTGGAGGCCCCCACCCTTTCGGCGGAGGCGGTGGAGCACCAACCCCTCCCGGTGGAGGCGGTGGAGGTCCACCTTATCCCATTGGCGGCAACAGACCCCCACCTTATGGTAATGGACCACTCTATTATGGCGGCGGACCTACATATGGTCCGGGCGGCACACCCCCTTACGGCCAGTTTCCTCCGGGAACACCCTACAACCAGTCGATGCAAGGTCCCACTGGTCCATACATGCCATATCAGTACTATCAGTACCCGCAGTCGAATCAACAGCTACCTTTCAAGGCCACTTTGGACCTACCCGACCTGTCTCGTCTGACTAATGACCCCATCTTCCACGGATACAATTGGCTACCAATTTCGGTTAAACTACCATATGATATTCCCAAATTTGATGGCAAACCTGGTGAGGATCCAAAAAATCATGTGATGACATACCATCTATGGTGTTCATCCAACTCCTTGATGGACGATTCGATCCGTCTTAGGTTTATTTCAACGGACTCTCACCGACCCAATTGCCAAGTGGTATATTGAATTACCACCAAACTCCTTTTTAGATTTTCTTTCTCTTGCTATGTCCTTTTTGACCCATTTCCAGTTTCCCATTCACTATGAGACTGGTACGGACTTATTGACCTCTCTTCGCCAGAATACTGCAACTCATATCTCAGACCATATTCATGAGTGGCGGCGAAGAAGACGTCTCATTAAGGCTCACATTCCAGACCAACTCTTAGCTGACTGGTTCACAAAGTCTCTTTTACCTGTCGTAGCTCAAGATGTGGCCATGGGAGGGGCCGTCACTGAGGAACAGGCTATTGCACGTGCCCATTACTTAGACCTGGTCTATGCTCAATCCGACAAGTTGTATGAAATTGTTCCTGACGCACCCCGCCCTACATATGACCCTGCAAAACCACCCAAGGGACCTCAGGCCGTTGGCATCATTGGTTCCTTTAACTCCCAGCCTTCTACTCAAACTGGTGGACTGTCGAAACCCCAGGGTTCTTCCCCATCCCCACCACAAGCTGGCAGCAGCACCACCAAGTCACCCACTCCTGCCTCCACCGAAGAGGTGAATTCTATTCAATCAACTTTGCTCAGAAATCTGGTGGTAAGAAGAAAAACAAAGGTAAACCTAAGAAATCTTCTAATCAGTAGGAGCCCAAGCCCACCTCTGAAGACACCAAACAGAAGAGGAAGTTGAAGTATCCTTGTTTACTGTGTGGTGGTGACCATTTCTCAAAGGAATGTCTTCACCGAGACGAAGTACATAAATTTCTCAAAGGAAACCCTACTCCCGCAGTTCTCAATGATCCCTTCCCCACTCAGAACCAACAACTGATCGCTCAAACCTCTCCTTCGCACGGAGAGGCGTCCTCCACCGTGCATGTTCTCATGATGCGTAGTGAGACGGTTAAATTGAACACACGTTCACGCTCGTACGACTCAGTCCTTCAGAAGGAACCCGTTGGAAGTAATACTGAAAAAGTTTCCACTTCTATTCCCGACGTCACTGTGCCACACGCTTCTCTCACCATTGAGAATCCTTCTTTAGAGTCAGTGTTGCGTCCGCCTAAGAGCACGATTCGGAAAGCAGTTTTCAATGCCAATGCTTGGGTAGCTCAAAACTACAACATTGTAGAGGACTTGGCACAAGCTCCTTGTGCTATGTCGATGCTAGAGGTCTTGCAAAACTGTCCCAACCAACGTAAGACTCTTCTCGCTGCCATTGGCGCGTTTGATCCGGATTCCTCTAACACAATCATGTTCCGACTCGAGTACTTTAAATCGAGGCTTTCCCACCAATTGGCATTTCAAGTTGCCACGAAGATTGCTGGGAAGACAATCCATCGTACTGTATTAGACGAAGGTGCCTCTACCTCGGTCATGTCGATATCGTGTTGGAGAGCCATTGGTTCTCCCGAGTTAAACTGTTCTCCCACTACCTTGAAAGCATTCGACGGTCGTGGTTTCCAACCCCACGGGCTGTTACAAGCCTTAGCAGTAGAGTTGGGGGGTAAGACCGCAACCATCAACGTGGAAGTAGTCACCGTCCCTTTAGATTATAATCTTTTACTTGGTCATAATTGGTTTTATGCCATGACTGCGGTCACGTAATCCGTCTTCCGCATAGTGCAATTCCCCCACGAAGGCTGAATTATCACCGTCTACCAACTGGACTTCTGTACACCGGACATCGCTTCTAATCCGGGCGATAATGTCCCATTGCTTGGACAATCTTCGCAGCTATATGAGAGCGTGGGGGTCGGCCTCATAAAAGATTCATCTCTTATGGACGTCTTTCCAACCCCGAATCCCCCTAACCATGTTGCTACGGTGAACGTGATATCCTCTTTTCCCAACTCCACCGACCAATGGCTTGTACCTGATGAAGCCACCATGCCCTTGATTAGAGATACCATGCCTCTTTCACCTGTTGAACTCACTTACGAGGCTATCCAATCAGCACCCGAGGACCACTTGGCTGTGGCCTCTACATCCTATTCTCTACAGCGGACGTCATCCTTACTCGATCCTCTGCTCCAGACTTTTCCGTCTGACGAGTCCATCATGGAGATTATGAGTGCAGATAACCCTCCATGGGAAGACCTCCACCATCGATCGTCTTTCCTTCCCCCATTGGATTCTGTAGAGAACAACATTACCACCATTTTCACACCGGATGTCTACCCTTGCCCTCAGTCCCCAATACTCACGTGTCATATAGACACTAAGGGAAACTTGGCGAACATTGAACCCACCACTCCAATTGACATCTCGGTTACCCCTGGTGTAGTGGAACATATTCGTTTAGGCTAGAAATGTTCCCCTGAAGAGATTACTACTTTTACGGCCTTATTCAAGCAATTCCGAGATGTGTTTGCTTGGACCTACGAGGAAATGCCCGGGATAAACCCTGCTATTGTTTCACATGAAATCAAAACCTATCCTGATGCTAAACCAATTCGTCAAAAGCTACAACCGGTACACCCTCGAAAAACTGTGGCAATTAAGGCAGAAATTGAAAAGCTCTTGAAGGTCGGTTTCATCTACCTTGTTCCATTAACAGAATGGGTCTCAAATGTTGTCCCTGTGGCTAAGAAGCAGGGCACCATTCATGTCTGTGTCGATTATCGGGATTTGAACAAGGCTTGTCCTAAGGATAATTACCCCACTCCCTTTATCGATCAGATCATAGACAGTTGTGCCGGAAGTGTCATCTTTCATTTATGGATGGCTTTTCGGGTTACAACTAGATTGAGATCCACCCGACCAACCAACACAAGACAACTTTCATCTGCCCTTGGGGCACGTTACTTATCGCAAGCTCCCTTTTGGTCTCAAAAATGCTGGTGCCACATTCCAGTGGGCCATGTCGGACGCTTTTCATGATGTGAAGGACTTCGTTGAACCTTACCTTGATGACCTACCTACCCATTCACGATAGCGTGAGTTCCAAATTGATCATCTAACGGTTGTATTCCTCAGATGCAGGCGATATAACATCCGCTTGAACCCTCACAAGTGTATCTTCTGCGTCGAGTCTGGACGCCTCCTAGGTTTTATTGTTTCGAAGGATGGGATCCGCATTGATCCCTTGAAGGTGGAAGCCATTGTTTCCCTCCCACCTCCTACTGACGTTACGAAACTACAAAGTTTACAAGGGAAGGCAACTTACCTACAACGTTTTGTCTGTAATTTCGCTTTGAAGACACAGGGCTACATGAGATTACTGAAGAAGGACATCCCCTTCATTTGGGACGAACAAGCGCAACAATCCTTCGATAGTCTGAAACATGCCATTACGCATGCCCCTGTGCTCCAACCGCCAAATCACTACAAAGATTACATTCTGTATCTTGTCGCTTTTGCCACCACGATCGCCATGGTCTTGGTGCAGGAGGATAACAACGCTCAGGAACATGTGATATATTACCTAAGTAAGGGTCTTATTGACTCTGAAACTCGTTACTTGCATGTCGAGAAGCTCGCTCTCGCGGCAGTTATCGCCGTCCAAAAGTTTTGTCATTACATACTGCTCTGCACCACCACCATCATCCCCGACTTGAACCCCATGTACCACGTTTTGACACGTTAAGTACTTGGGGGCAAGTATTCACGCTGGATCGTGATGCTTCAGGAGTTCGACCTCCTCTTTGAGAAAGCCAAGTCTAAGAAGTCTTTGGTGTTTGCCGAGCTCATTTGCGATCTTCCCCGTGTTGATTTAGGATTTGAACCCAATGATTCTCTCCCAGATGAATTGTTGTTCCTTATCAGCACGTCTGACCCGTGGTATGGAGATGTTACCTTATACCTTCAAACCCAACGTTTCAACCCCCAACTGTCTCGTAACGATCGTCGTCGTATCCGTCACCACACCAAGTATTACTTGATCATTAGCGATACCTTGTACCGTCGTGGTATTGATTTTGTTCTTTGACGATGTCTGACATGTGAGGAGGCTAAACACGTCTTGAATGACTATCACACCGGGGCTTGTGGCGGTCATCTCTCTGGGATGGCTACAGTCCAGAAGATACTACGTGCGGGATATTACTAGCCATCCATCTTTAAAGATTGTATAGAGGCCGTTAAAAGATGTCCCCCATGCCAACATTTTCAAGCGAAAAAGCGCACCCACCCTGCCCTGTTACACCCGGTTATTGCCGTTGGCCCCTTTGCAAAATGGGGCATAGATTTCATGCACTGTAAGCCTACCTTGGTTGAGGGGCATGGTTACGTCATAGTAGCCGTGGATTACTTTACTAAATGGGCCGAGGCTATGCCTACGTACAACGAAGATAGCAAAACCGTTGCACTCTTCATGTTCAATCATGTTATTGCACGGTTCAGAGTTCCACAAGCCATAGTCACTGACCATAGATCTCACTTTCAGAACCACAAGATAGATGAATTGAATGCCAGACTGGGTTTTCGTCATGAAAACTCAACCCCTTACTATCCACAGTCCAACGGACAAGTAGAGGCAATCAACAAGGTCTTGAAAACCATGATTCAACGCATGGTGGGTACGCACAAGTCTAACTGGAACAACATGCTCTTTTCCGCATTATGGGCATACCGGACCTCCGTCAAGACTGCCACCGGATTTACACCGTTCCAGTTAGTTTACGGATTGGAGGCAATTCTACCAATAGAGTGCAAGATTCCATCACTCAAACTCGTAGTCGAACTTCTTTCGAACACCACTACCGAGGAAGAGTGTTTCTTTTACCTAGTGAAACTTGACGAGACCCGCCGCGATGCTGCTCTTGCCAATGAGGCACATAAGAAGTGCATCAAGGCATAATAGGATAGGTCGGTCAAACCCCGTGTCTTTAACGAGGGTGATTTGGTCCTCACATACGATCAAAAGCACGATAAGCTGGGGGCAAGTAAGTTCGAGTCCATGTGGCACAGACCGTACGTAGTGAAACGTGTTCTGAAGAAGGGAGCCTACGAACTAGAGGACTATGATGGGATATCTTTGGGTGATCCCCGCAATGGGCTCTACCTGAAGAGGTACTATGCCTGAGTCTTTCACGCATAGATATCTTGTATATAGTGCACATGGCGTGTGTGTTTTGTGTGGTGTGACGCTTTTGTTTTAGTGTGTCTAGGTCTTGTTTCGTTTCTTATACCATGTTCTTTCTGCATGTGCAGATGGCAACTTGCTAGGGATTTGTGGACGGTGCCAGCTGGCATACCCGTAACCTTGCTTCGGCAGCCTGGGTACTTTATTCTCCCACCAACGAGTTTATCAGTTCAGGAGGAAGTTGTCTAGGATATGCAACCAATAACGTCGCAGAGTATCAGGTGGTGATTGGAACCCTAACCGACGCTCTTTCCTTGGGTATGAACCACGTTGTTATCCACTTGGATTCACAACTAGTGGTTTCTCATCTAAACCAAATTTATGCTATCCGCAACCCTACCCTACTCCGTCGCCGTCTTTTCCGACGAGTCCGTCTTCTGGAAAGGTCCTTTGAATCTATTCAATACCTGCACATTCCACGAGACATTAATACAATTGTTGACTTGATGGCCAACTTCATTTTAGATTGGTACATGGCACACACATAACATATTCTCAAAATATAAAAGCATACATAACATGTAAATCATCCATTTTATAAGCAAACATGTCAACAAGATCTCATTAATCATCCATAGAACACAAAATGTATAAAGCCGCCGAAAATGTCTGTATATATATATAAATCGATACAAAATGGTAGTGCTAATACAAAAATCTGAAACATGCTAGCTTTCAGTAAGAGTCATCTCTAACAAAATCTGAAGCTCATAAGCTTTCAGTACATACAGAAGCATAAACCTAATCTCTAGGTTGCTCATGATAGCAGACTACGGCCCTCGCCACTTTACAGAGCAGCGTGCCAAAACATGAAGACACCCCGATGATGTACTTTTGGTATCCCCGGGGTAGATCATGAACACTCGACTCTGGGATATCCAGTGTCAACCTGTGGAGGTTATCATAGACCTCCTCCACCTCCTCGATGGCATCATGCATCGCGAGACCTACGACTGGCACCTCCCCTCTCCTCGCAATGAGCAAGATTCCAATTGGTCGCGATGGATCCACATCTGCACAAAACATTGAGTCATTAGCACTACAAAAAAATCATAAATGTATAAAATGAAAAAACTCAAAAGTTGTTCTTACCGATGTCACCCCATTGTGCTCCCTCGAGAAGCACCAAATCGGGGTCGCCTCTGAAATCTGTCCCGCTGTACGGATAATCCTCTATCATGAGGAGTTGTCCCTCCAACCAAGTGAAGAATCCCGAATCGAACCCTATGATAGGGCCCCCGCCACCATGGTAGGCCATCACCTCTGCCCATCTAGTCATGTGCGGATCCTGGGCATCTCGATCATCCAAGTCCACCTGCAGACGCAGATGAGGCACCTGCTCCAACAGAAAAGATATCACCATCGAACCATAGCCAAACTGCTTCAGCACCCCGCACCGACATTTGGTCAATTGACCCCAGAGGTTGGTGAGGAGTCCCTCACACCAGTTGAATACCCTAGGAGCCATGCACTCCTCCGTGTACATCAACTGTGATTTGCTCACAAGGTGAGCAGATCGAATCCCCGCTACTCTCACTATGGTGTAGAGCACGGTATGTAAAGCACGGTCTCGAATGTCTTTGATGGGGATCTTCCCACCAATAGCCGCAGTGCCTCCAGTGCACCACTGATCAATCATATCGTCCACTGTCCGATCACCTCCTCGTGATCCGGTAAGAGATACAGGCTCCCCTCACCGGGATAACCCTGTCAGGAAGTAGATGTCCTCGACATCTATGCTCAGTGTATGCACTCCGATCACAAAGTATTGCTGCACACGATCCCAGCATTGGATCATGTGCGTCAACAACGGAACTTGGGTCCTCATGCCCGGCACTCTGAAGTACTTGAGTAACCCACAGTGCCTCAATGCAACAATGCATTGAGGGTCATTTTCGGTTTGAGCATCATTAACCTCGTGCTCTCGTTCTCGCCACTCGAGAACCATATTTGTCACCGTGAACCTGTCAAAAAGGGCAAGTAAACACCATTATAACTCTTTCCATTCATCAAAATTTTTTCTTTTGGGTTGGGCGTTGAATTGTATTTGGGCGTTTGCGCTGGCGCAAGACGTCTTTGCAGACAGGGCATCGCCGGCACAAAAGGCTCTTACGGGTTTTGCGCCGGTGCATGGCCGACGCAGTTCCCGTAAGGAGGGATTGCGTCGACCCGCGGGCGCAAATCCCCCCACCAAAACAACTCAAAACCCTAAAAATTAAGCAAAAAACATGAATGTAATCCACTAAAAAGTTGCATAGCTGAGTTTAGGTTTACTTGTCTCTGACGACACGAGAAACGGTGGACCGTAGCTCGCAGAATCAACAAACGAAATTTGGCTCCAAATGGCACTTCACACTCTCCAAATTTGGTAAAAAACAATTGTAATTCTTTCAATATTTTGCCCATTTTATAACTAAAAGGTTATATTCCTTTTTTAATTTGATGCTTTAGTAGGTTATTTCCTATAGTTTGATTTATTTTCTGCATTTAAACACTTGGTTAACTATTTGGACCTAGTCTTTAAGCTTGCAGGTGAAGTTATGTGCCTAATTAATGCCATTTTTTGTCGTGGTGATTATCTCGTAAGTATTATCAGGTATGAACAACCCATCGAACGTCTTTTTGTCATTATTTCGCTCATTAAAATTCAATTACTAATGACACCGAGCTTACTCTTTGTTTTTTCTCGTGCTCGTAAAACGATGAGAATAAGTCACCGAGTTATAGTTTATCACTTTTTCGGGCTCGTTAAACTCCTACGAAAAAAGAACCCCTCGGAGTCTTTCTTTAAGCTCTTTTCAGGCTCTCTAAATATGAAAAGATCGCCAAGCGAACTTGATGCGTTCACACTTGTAAAAGTATTTGAATGATCGTCTTTTTGGTGATAGTTTACCCATTTTTTGGACTAGGGGGCACTACTTACGAAAAATGAATACTCTAGCCAATCATGACTGTAAGAGTCCTCTCTCGCGTTGTTTTACCATTTTCCGGGGAAGAGGTTAAACTTACAAAAAAGGACATTTGGAGTCTTTTTTAGTTCTTTTCAGACTCTCTAAATATGAAATGACGCCGAGTTTACCTTCTATGGACCCATTAAAACTCAACATTGAAGGGCCCACCATGGGATGAACCCCTACTTTCCCAGGTTCGAAGAACATTTGGGATTGGACTCATCTATGAGATGAGCTATGCCAAGCATCTGGTTACCCTCCTCAAGCTCGTTAAAAAACACATGAGGTACTCATCAGTCATGATGGGGAAAAATGAAAGTTTTTATGTTACACCTTTACTTGTGGCAGTACTTAGTCGTTCTTGAACATGGCACTCATTTGCATTTGCATACAGTACTTGGGTCATCCGTTTGTCCTCGAGTCTTGCTAACCTCATGAGTCTTGTTACTCCTTTGGGTCATCCGAAGAATACTTCCATCATCAATTGCATTAGGGGTTGACGTCATTCTCGTCATGTCAATACTGCCAAGTCATGCCATGCCCATGTTCAAGATATATTCACCGCTCATCATTTGCATTCAGTACACCCTCTATTACATCGGTTTACTCTGAGTCAGTCTTGCATGTTACTATACCATCCGATCTACTCCAAACATCTATTATCGTGTTTCGTGTCGATGATGGGGGATTCATCACGGCCCTCCTTCAATGGATTCATCCTCTTCGACTTTAGCACATCGTCCGAGGACTGAATCTAGAAACCAATCGAGTACTTTGGGCCTGCATGCCTCAATGGCAGGTTACCTCGCTTTCACCATGAGTTTACATCATTGACTCTTGACTGAAAGATTTCATCAAACGTTCAACTTCAGCTCATTTATTCATGCTTGGTGATATGTACTATGATACCTTGGGGATCATCGACAGCAATGGTGAATTTCCTCGCTCTTGTTAACGGTATACATTAATGATCGGTAATCAAGTGGTTTCTACCATGTTCGACTCCAAAACATTGTAATCACATGGATAGATTCATATCATTGCGGGTTCGACTTGAAGACCCTGGGGACGTTATGTTCTACCCAGGCTGCGATGGAGATTGTTTGAGTTATATTACACGGATCCACTTTGTATTGGTCGTGGCTGTGTTATCATCTCATCATGGATCTACGATTGTATCTAGTAGCCATGATTGTGTTCAGTTGGTCTTTACTACCATGGATCTGCATTGTATTGGTCGGCAACCATGTTGTGAGTCATACAGGACTGTGTTCTCAGAGTCAGTTGTAATGTAGCAGCATCTTCTATCCGACAAGTCCTTTCCATCCTTCTATCAAAGCATTTCACCTGTCTAGTTTCATCAGCTTCATGCTTTGGGGGGCATTCTGTTACACCTAAATCTTGCCATCATAAGACTCAGTGCAAACATCCCTGAAGTTTCAATGACTAGGAAGTCAAACTGGAGAAGTTACTGACCCCCTTGCCATAGGGTCTAGTTGGGTCGGCGCAGGTTGCTCCCTAACAACTTGCGCCCAACTAGGTCAGGCGCAGTTGATCCCTTGATGAGTTGCGTCGTCGGCTCATGTCACCCTTGTACAACATGCGTCAACGCAGGTTGTCCTAATGCAACTTGCGCCGATGTCAGTTAATGTGGATAAAGGGCATCTTCGAGCGATTTCTCGAAGGTGTGTGACTTGGATCTCTATCCCTAGCTCGTAGTTGAGCTGGCATTCAGTTCCCTAACCCCTTGGGAGGATCCCTTAGTCCTCTCCAACTATTTCTCAACCTATCATGTCCTCCTAGTCCTATATATATGAAGCTCCTCTCCATTCCAAAGGGAGGAAGGCTATAGCATCCATATGCTGGTGGAATAAGCTTAGGAGATCATCATTCATCCATTGGAGGCACCCATTTTTCCTTAGAGGCATTGGCTTGGCTTGTTGGAGGAAGATTTCAACGTTAGGGCTTGGTTGTAATCTCATCTCTTCTTTGTATTCCCACTTTTATACAGTAATACAAAACTCTTTCCATAAATGTCTTGTTGTTCATTTGATATTTATAGTTTACTTTCTTAACCATTTACTTAGATCATTTATTGTGTAGATGTACTATTATTGTTTGTTTGTCTCTTGCATGTTCTGACAGGTCTTGCAGCTACATATCTGACGACAGTGGAGTTTGGAGTGACAAAGGAGAAGGAGATCTACAGATCTGAAAGGTAAGATGTTTACATCACTTAATCTCTAATTTGATCTAGGAAGGTAGATTTGTATTCTGTCTGATTCGTTCTAGATTCGCATTGAACTAGGGAGATCACGCCTTAAGTCCGCTTTTGGTAGATTTTCCAGTAACACTTGTCAAAGAAATGGACACACTGAGGAAGATCATTGGAAATTGCACCCCGAGAATTATCCCAAGCATTTCCAGAAATCAAAGAAAAGGCTTTTGTAATTGTAGATGCCGAGGAGGTGGATAGTACCTCTGACCTAGAAGGGAAGATTAGTTGTGTTGCTAGAAGGGAAGATTAGTTGTGTTGCTCTTTAAAAGGAAGTAACACTTGTTGGTTGCAATCACAAGGAAGAGAGGGATATGACAAAACTAGTATGCATTAAGAACCTCATGAAATAGAGCACGGTAGATTGCTTGTTTGATTAGGGTTCACGATCCAATTTAATTTTTGCACAGTTGGTGGAGAAGCTTGTCCTAGAGACTCATGACTATCTGTAGCCATACCCCATGGGCTAGGTGAGTAGAATTAAGAGTGGGAAAACAATGAATATTCAAGTTTTCCATCAATGAGAACTTCATGGATGAAGTGGTAGCATATGCAGCTCCATTGGATGTGCTTGGAGTCATCTTGGGAATCCTATACCTGTACGTGAGAGATGCTATCTTAGGAGTGTAAACCAGTATATGCTTATCAAGTATAAGAAGGTGTTTGCCATAAATGCACATAGTTACAAGGCCATAAATGCACATATGTACAAGGCCAAAGATTCTTTGATAAGTGCACGTCAGGCAAGGAAAATCATTGGAAACACAAAGAAGTTTGTCTTACTACTTTTGAGAGAAGGGAAGTAACAAGTAGAAGGCATTGAGATAGAGATAAGGCATCCTTGGAAGGATGTGGTGGCAAACAACACCAACAACTACAACCCTTGATTGAATCCTACAAGGAGGTGTTCTAAGTACCTCAGGGGTTTCCACCCAAGCAAGATATTGAACATGAGATTCAATTGTTGCTAGAATCACCATTTCCAAACATTGGGTTGTATAGGTAGTCCATCATTGAAGCAAACATAGTGAAGAAGCAATTGCAGCAATTGTTGGAGCAGGTAGATATCAGGGCCAATACCTCGTTGTGTGGTTCACCCATGATCATGGTGCCAAAGGATAGAAGCTAGAGAATGAGCATTGATTTCCTTGCCTTGAACAAATCACTATCAGAATAGATAAATGACTTGTTGGATCAATTGCAACAAGCTAAGTTTTTCACCAAGATGGACCTCAAATCAAGTTACCATCAAGTGAGAATCAAATCAGAAGACACGTGAATGACAACATCCAAAGCAAGGCAAGGTTTGTACGAGTGGTTAGTGATGCCTTTCGGTTTATGTAATGCACCTGCAACTTTCATGAGATCGATGAATGATGTGCTATGTCCTTTTATTGAGTCATTTGTAATAGAGTACCAAGATGACATACTAATCTTCAATAATACTTGGCAATAACATATCTCACATGTGACATAGGTACTGGAGACATTAAAGAAGAATCAATTGATTGCAAATATGAAGAAATCTTAGTTTGGGAAGGAGTCCTTGATCTATCTTGGACACATGATCGATGGAGAAGAGTTGAGGGTGGATCCAAACAAGATAGAATCCATCAATTAGTGGTCTATTCCCATTAGTTTGATAGAGGTCAGGACTTTTATGGGGGAAACACAATACTTGAGGAAATTCATTGCAAAATTTTCAGTAGTAGCAACACCATTGCATGCCATCACTTGCGAAGGAAAGATATTTCACTAGGGCAAGCCACAATAATGAACGTTTAAAGAATTGAAGAGGAAGATCAATAATGCTCCAATTCTATACAACTATTTGAATTGGAAACGAATACTAGTGGATATGCATTAGGGGTAGTGCTTATGCAAGGAGAAAGACTAATATGTTTCGATTCAGAGTTGTTTCATGGAATAGTACTTGACTACCCCATGTATGATAAATAGCTCTTTGCAATTGTGCAAATGATGAAGAAGTGGAAGCACTACCTCTTGGGAAAAGAGACCATCATACACATCGATCATCAACCCTTTCAATACTTGAAAAGTCAAAGCAAGATGTAGCGAGGCATTACAAGTGATTGGGATTCTTGCAACAATTCCACCTATTGATCAAGTACAACAAATGAGTTATAAACAAGGTAGTAGACATGCTTTCACAATCCCCACTAAATAAAATTGCAACGGTTCATGTGATAATGTAGCTTGAGCCCCTTCATTCATGATCTGTTGACTAAAGACTATGAGGGAGATGAATATTTTAAAAGAGTATACAAGCAACTAAATTAGAGACAAGTCACTGCCATAGAAGGAAATGAATATCACCTCTAGGATGGGTTGCTCTACAATTTGGACAAGTTGTGCATACCAAATGATAGAAGGATTTGTGGATGAGAGAAAATTTTTAGATTTTAATAATATGGCAGTTTAATTTTCATCTCTTTCAACTTTAACTACACATAAGGATCACTGAAAGAATAACCATGCACAAAAACACAATAGACACAATAGTTTACCCTGGGAAAAACCATGCCAACCTTTCTTATTCATAGATTCAATACAAAAACAAGTACATCAGATATAGAACTGATCTAGAATAAGAGATGTCACATAGGAAGATGATACGAAAGAAAGAACCCTAGAAAAGCATTCTTCTACAACCCTTGAGCGAACTTCTCCTTGCTTGAGCGAACTTGCTTGAAGTCCAATGAGGAGAGTGTCACCTTTATTTATACTTGTTCTGAGCTTGCCTTTTTCCACTTTGAGGCCAACTTGCTAACTTCACTAGGCCAACTTGTCTTAGGAGCAACATAATAATTGTTTATTGTTTTTTTTTTTTTCTGGGTCGACTTAGCTAGTGAGGATATCTCACGTAGTTACAAACATCAACACTCCCTCTTAGCTAGGGAGGTATCATCACGTTGGAACACATCTAGATATCATCTAATTGTCGTGACTTGTCTCATACATCTCGTCATCATAATAAAGGTCTATTCTTGTTCATGTGGCTATGACCAATATGACATCCACACAACTCAGTTCGTCGAGAAGTGCAGTCAACACAGTTCACACAGAACTCATCGGTCCACACAGAACCACAGTGCACACAGGACAAGAAGTTCACACATAACTCATGAGTTCACACAAAACTCATCTCAGTTCACACAGAACCACAATCCACACAGGACAAGGAGTTCACACATAACTCATCTCGGTTCACACAGAACCAGAGTCCACATAGGGCAAGGAGTTCACACTGAACTCGGGAGTTCACACTGAACTCGGGAGTTCACACAAAACTCATCTCGGTTCACACAGAACCACAATCCACACAAGACAAGGAGTTCACATAGAACCACAGTCCACACACAGGACAAGGAGTTCACACATAACTCATCTCGGTTCACACAGAACCACAATCCACATAGGACAAGGAGTTCACACCAACCTCAAGAGTTCACACATAACTCATCTCGGTTCACACAGAACCACAATCCACACAGGACAAGGAGTTCACATAGAACTTAGGATAATCAACTCCATCTCCCTCTCAAGGAGGGACACATCACTCTCCCAGTCTTGGGGAGAATGTCACACGAATGCTCCAACCGTCAACTCTCCTCTCATTGAGGGGGGCATTCTCTACCACTCCAAGTCGATCACGAAAGTACACAAACTTCACCTTGGAAAGAGGCTTGGTGAGAATGTTGGCAACCTGATCCTCTGTAGGAATATACAGGAGTTGAATTGCTCCTCTCTGTACCATATCTCTAATGTAGTGGTACTTGATCTCCACATGCTTTGAGTTGTCATGAAAGACAGGATTCATTGAAAGCTTCACACAACTTTGATTATCATAGTGAATCATGGTTGGATCAAGCATCTGATCAAACAATACTGCAATGAGTTTATGAAGCCATAATTCTTCCCGAGCTACAACACTCACTACAATATATTCAGCCTCAATTGTACTCAGTGCTACCGAGGTCTACTTCCTGTTGCAATAGGAAATCACGACAAAACCCAAACTGAAGCAACACTTGGAGGTGCTCTTCCTATCCATAACATTCCCTGCCCAATCAGAATCTGAAGAGTCTTGTAATATCATATCACTACTGGTAGCATATCTCAGTCCATATCCCATAGTGCCACGCAAGTACCTCAGCACATGCTTTGCAAAAACCCAATGTACATGTCTCGGCTCACACACAAACCGACTGAGAGCATTCACTGCAAAGCAGATGTCTGGTCTAGTGTTAACCAAATACATCAATGAACCGATCAACTGTCTGTAAAGGTTGGAATCTGCTTCACTCTTAATGAATCCTAAGCTCACCAAGTATCCATCAATCCTGGCATACCATGCATGTGGTGCTTGCTTGAGGCCATAAAAGGCCTTCTTCAGTCTACACACATGGGATTCTTTCCCATGAATCATGAAACCCTCTGGCTGCTCAATGTAGACTTTTTCCTTGATCACACCATTGAGGAACGTTGTCTTCACATCCATCTGATGTAACTTCCATCCAATAGCTAAAGCAAGAGCAATGATCGTCATGATGGAAGTGTACCAAGCAACATGAGCAAATGTCTCATCATAATCAACTCCCTCTTTTTGAGAGAATCCTCTAGCCACAAATCTCTCTTTGTGCTTCTCAATGCTCCCATCAGCTGCATGCTTAATCTTGTAAATCCACTTGGAAGACACTACTAACTTCCCTTTAGGTCTCGGCACAACTTCCCACACATCATTCTTCATGATGGATTGATATTCTTCCATCATGGCATGCAACCTCCTCATAGCTAGAAGGCTTAGAATCAATGATGTGGGACATCAGTGCAACATATACTAAAAATTTGTGAGGCCTCTTGCTCTCCCCGAAAGAACCACAGGGAGATGCAATTTTCTCTGCACCCTCCAGAGTCTGACGAGCCTAGACAGGCCTCTTCCGGCCTACAACGATATCTCTAGGAACATTTGTCGGCTCTACTGGATCAACATGATCAACATGATCAATTGGATCTACAGGATCGACTGGATCTACAGGCTCCCTCTGAATTGTTGAAGAGGGAAGGGGAGATGATACCATCTCCTTTGGAGCTACTTGCTCCTCACTGTCAATCTCCATAGGAGATTCTCTAGCTCTTCTGAAGGCAATGTCCTCTTCAAAGGAGACATCCTTGCTGACCTCAATATGTCTCTGACCTATAATGTAGATTCTGTAAGCCTTTGAAGACTCATTGTACCCCACAAATGTACCCATTCTGCCTTAAGGTTCTAGCTTTGTCCTCTTTTCCTTGGGCACATGAATGTATACCGAACAACCAAAGATTCGCAAGTGTCCAACTTCTAGATTCACACCTATGAAGGCTTCTTATGGAGTCATGTTCCTCAATATCTTATGAGGACCTCTGTTCTGGACATATACTATAGTACTGGAAACTTATGCCCATAAGAACATAGGCGGGTTCTGGTCATGAATCATCGCTTTGATTGCCTCTACGATTGACCTGCTCTTCCTCTCTGCAACCCCATTTTGTTGGGGGTTGTAAGGAACAATATACTCCCTCTCGATTCATGCTTCCTTACAGAAATCACTGAAATTTGAGGATGTGTACTCTCCTCCATTATCGGACCTTAGAACCTTAATCCTTTTCCCGGATAGGTTCTCAATCTGTGCCATGAATTCCTTGAATTTGTTCAGAACTTCTTCAAATTCCTTGGACTTCAAGAAGTAAATCCAAGTCTTTTGAGAGTAGTCATCAATGACGATCACATAGTACCAAAATCCTCCCAAGGATGCAACTGACATGGGTCCACACAAATCAAAGTGTACCAACTCCAGTATTTCCTTGGACATGTTGTCACTGTTTTGAAAAGAACCCTTGGCATTCTTTCTAAGTGCACACCCTCTACAAATGCCATCATGCTCAACTTGGAGTTCGGGAAGACCTCTAACCATCTTCCTTAAAGGTGGAAGTGCTCTATAATGTAAGTGAGCAAGTCTTTTGTGCCATAGCTCACTCAAACCGAGGGAATCATGAACTAGATCATGCATTGGTTGTATCGTCAATTTGTATAATATTTCTTCACGAACACCAATCACACAAGATGAATCAATAGTGGAGTTCTTGTGCCATGCAAGAACCTTTCCATATGAGAAGGCAACTTTGTAACCCTTGTCTTCTAGAGCAGAGATGGAGACAAGGTTTATTTTCATTCCTGGTACATAAAGGACTTCACCCAAATGAAGGGAATCACCAGAGTCTAATTGGAAGGAAGTAGCCCTAGTTCCCTTCACAGTATATCTGGCATCATATCCAAGTACAACTCGTAGGTGTGACTCTGTCTCATGTAGGTTTGAGAGAAAATCTTTATAACTTGTCATATTCTTAGAAGCACCACTATCTAATAACCAAGTATTACTATCAGTAGGAACAGTACTTGAGAGCGTTGAGATGAAGAAGAACCCTTCTGCGTTGCTTGAATTCTTTGGTGGAGTCTCTTCATCAACATATGTGGTAGAGGCATGCTGCTTTCTCTTCTTTGAGGTACATTGACTTGCATAGTGGCCATGCTTATTGCAGTTATAACATTGAATATGTGAAAGATCCTTCTTCTTCTTTTGCTCTAGAACTGGACTTGATATTTTACCTTTATCTTTTCTACCAAAGCTCTTCTTTCCTTTTCCTTTTCCCTTCTTCGTATGTGCAACAAGAGCTTGACTTTCTTCATGATGAGAGGCACGAGCATTGTTTCTACCTGCAAGTCTGGTCTCTTCTTGTGTACAATCTGCCCACAAATGATCAAACTTGGGTATCTTGGATCTTCCACTCACACTTTGAATGAATGGTTCCCAAGAGTGAGGGAGACCATTCGGAGCCATCATGACTAGTTCTCTATCTGCAATTATTTTGCCAATGGTGCCCAATTGATCCTTGATTTCTGAAATTTTCATGAAGTAGGATGCGATGGAATCTGAGCTGGTCATCTTCACATTTGAGAGTTGTTGTCTCAAGGCAATAGCCCTATAGATATTTGTATTCTCAAATAACTTCTTCAAGCTATCAAACATGGCTTTAATTGTTTTATTTTGAGATATTTGAGGCACCAAATGATCCTTGATTAAATCTATTAGAATCCTTCTTGTCTTGGCATCACTCTACTTCCATTGAGCCTTTCCTGCTTCTTCTTCTTCTAGTTATGTTGCTTCTTCTTCAACAAGGCTTAAAATATCATTTTCTTCTAGAACAATAAGTACCCTGGACTTCCATGCATTGAAGTTGGAAGCCCCATCAAGTCTATCTTCAACCTTGATGCTGGTCATCTTCACTGAAGGATGAAAGCTGCGATCTAAAGTTTGTTGCGGAAACCCTAGCAGGAGCTAGGTCAAAAATGAAATTTGGAATTTGGAAAATCTGATTCCACAAGTGGATGCGGCCTCCTACGGCGATTTGAGTATCCCTCCTTTTCTTCTGGATCTGTGGACAAAACATCTCGCAAATTGAAACCCTAATTTTTGTAGGTTTTATAGAATTTAGGTCAAAACTGAAACTTCACCAATTTGGGATTTTTCTCCACAGAAAGATGCGCCCTCCAAGGGATATTTTCCCAAGAACTCTTTTCGAGACAATCTGTGGAGAGAGGGGTCCAAACCAGGATGCCCTAGTTTCCGACAATGGCATCTATTCAACACTGCGCTGATACCATGTTAGATTTTAATAATACGGCAATATAATTTTCATTTCTTTCAACTTTAACTACACATAAGGATCACTGAAAGAATAACCATGCACATAAACACAAGAGACACAATAGTTTACCCTGGGAAAACCCAAACTTAGGAAAAACCCAACAAACCTTTCTTATTCATAGATTTAGTACAAAATACAAGTACATCAGATATAGAAGTGATCTAGAACCAGAGAGATCACATAGGAAGATGATACCAAAGAAAGAACCCCAGAAAAGCAGTCTTCTACAACCCTTGAGAGAACTTCTTGCTTGAGCGAACTTGCTTGATGTCCAAATGAGGAGGGCTTCACCTTTATTTATTCTTGTTCTGAGTCGACCTTTTTCCACTTTGGAGTCAATTGCTAACTTCACTGGGCCGACTTGTCTTAGGAGCAACATAATAATTGTTTATTGTTTATTTCTAGGTCGACTTAGTTAGTGACGATACCTCACGTAGCTACAAACATCAACAAAAATCACTCTTTCAAGATTGTTGGACATTTTGGTGTGACAAAGATAGTGCCAAATTTGCAGAGGTATGTGCATTGGCCAAAGATGCAAGAGCAGGTGGCGAGATTTGTTAGAGGTTGTGTTCTTTGTTGGACAAGCAAACCAAGCAACATAAAGATTGTGTTGTACATGTTGTTTCCAATACCAAGGAGGCCTTGAGAGAGCATCTCCATGGACTTTGTTGGAGGTTTGCACATGTCTTAGAAAGGCCATGACTACTTGTTTGTCATGGTGCATTGCTTCAACAAGATGTGTGTGCTCATTCCATGTAAGAAAATCATTATTGGATGAAAAGAAACTGAGTTATTCTTCAATCATGTTTGGGTACATATTGGATTGTTGAGCTCCATCATATCTAATTATGGACAACACTTTGGGAGAGAATGGATACCAAGTTGAGGTATTCCACTGCAGTTCATCCCAAGACCGATAGATTAATGAAGGTGCCAATTAGACGTTGGCACAACTATTGAGAGGGTACAATAACAAACATCCAAAGACATGGGACAAGCAATTGGTGTACATTCAACATCCATACAATTGAGTAGTTCACTTTTCCACCAACAAATCACCTTTCGAGACTTGCTTCGCATAATTACCTCCCTCACCATTTGATATTGTATATGGACACCAAAAGGATGAAGTAGAGCTACAAGGAGATGAGAATAAGGCAAGCACATTTGTGGACAAAATTAGGCATATACATTTGAAGGTACATGAGTAGCTTGAGAGAAGCCAACAACAATATAAAGCTAGTCATGATTAGCACAACAAAGATCATAAGTTTTTTGTTGGAGATAAAGTGTGGCTTTACCTCCGCAAGGAATAATGAAGAAACTTAAGATCCTTGGATACAAACCTTTTCACATCATTGATCAAGTGGATGATAATGCCTTCAAATTGAGACTTCCTCTGTATATGTAGAATAATTAAGTGGTGAATGTGGAGTATGTGAAGTTTGAGTTATCCATGCCGGATTGAAAAGAGGATCATTATGTTCTCCTCATTGTTGAAGACTTTGCTCTACACGCTCTTGGAGAATTGAAGGAAGATACACTTTTGTAGTGAAAGGAATGAGTAACTTGTAGAGGATGACTATAGATCTAGGAGATTGACATGAACAGAGGAACTATATTGAAAGCAAAATGGTATGAGAGGAACTAAATTAAAAGCAAGTTCCCTCACATGTCCTTGGAAGCTTTTGGGGACCAAAATCCTTCTAATGGGTGCATGATAACATAAATGGCTATTGAGTCAAGTTCTATGAGGATCGACACAAGGAAGGTTGAAAGCTATGGACGAGGATGGAGATAGGGTTGATGGTGTGAAGGTCCCGATGCCATCACAACTAGTGTTCACAACTACATTAGTGTTGTAATTTTAATGTAAGCATGGGAAAGGTAAATAGATGAAAATAAAGTGAATTGAAAAAAAGAAAGTGAGAAAAAAAGAAGAAAATGTGTATTGAAAAAATAAAACATGAGAAACTATTCCTTAAGTGCCTATTGGGAAAAGACAAAAGAGGAGAGGCCAATGCTGGTCTTGGGGACATTGAAGAGTTGGGGATCCATGGCCTTCTAATTGACCCTCCAAATGAGTTGTTCTCATATTTATTTCTTCACCACAAGGGAATAGGGTTTATTTGGCTGGGAGTGAGAGGAGTTGTTGTCCAAATTCCCATATGAAGACTAAAGATGAACTAGAGAGCTAGATGATATTGTAACTTGTACCTTTGCTGTGAAAAAAAGAGTCTGACCAAAGCTAGTTGAATGTTGGTTTCCCATTTGGGTTTCTAGGGAAAATATTGGCGTTTTTGTATGATGAATTTCTTTCTATGATGTGTTAAATCCTATGCAATTTCTATGTTTCAATTTCAGCTTGGTTATTTTAATGGTGAGAACTCGTTACCAACTGTAGTTTGAGGTTTTTCTTTCATGTTTCTATTCTCCCTTGGCAATTAAAGGATACCCACAACTCTCCATTCTCCGCAGTTTATTTGTTTTGATATTTGAGATAGCTACTGGGTTGTAGCATTATTGTAGCTAGTTTCCAGATCTATCAAGATTGTGACTACTGAAGAAACATACCCAACAAATTGGTGTTTTTTCCCATGATCGTATGTTGTCTTTGGCTGCACATTGATCCTACATGTAGGCTTGTTCGCCCCTAAGACGTCATATGTTGTCCTTGGTTGCTCATTGAACCCACACGCAAGCCATACGACCATACACATATCTTGGGGGTGTCGTAGTCATCATTGAAGGCATGGGATCGTGGGCATGTGAGATGGTTAGAAGCTAGTATGATCGTTTGTCTAGGGTGGTAAATTGTGCTACCAAAATAAAATTTGAGTGGCAATGCGTTGATTATTCCTCTAATGTAGTAAGAGTGGCATATCATAGATAATATGTATGGATTGGGTGGTGGTTGTGTGAATCAATCTCCTTTGAAGACATCTTATCTATATCTTAACAAATGGTTATTTCACATGTTTAATTAATGGCCATTTCAAGCTATTTATAAAGCCATCTCATATGTTTAGTTATCATAGATAACACCATTTTATAGAAGTTTTAAAAGTTAGTCTTTCCATGTATATGCTAGCTAAGTGTCATTGCATGCCTGCTTATTGAAATATATTTAAGTTGGATTGTGTATAACCACATGAAAGCTTGAATTGGAGATTGAATCCATCCTACATATAATAGTAGTGAATGATCATTGAATGGAGTTTTGTTTTTGTATTCAGGCGGACAAGCAAACAAAAGAATTCATTGTTGCCATTGTCATCTTAGTCTCAAGAACTCTTATAAGAATCGTAGAATTGTACAAAAAATTGTTGAAGGATTCGTGTTGATGAGATGAATAGGCTATAAGCCTACTAGTTATAGTTATGGTTCGCTCTCTGTAAGCACATTTAATCTCACTCTTTAGTGCACAACTAGTGCTCTCTCTCTAAGGGCACAAGCATTGTGCTATTGTTGTTTTTGTACCATATATTTATCTATTCACTGGATTATGGTTTGATGGTTGGTTCACTGTAGACCTTCTGTCTCTTCTTAATCTCAACATGGTATTAGAACTAGTGGAACCTATCACAGTCTAACCAATGATGTTTTTCTAGGGTTACTGTCTTTTAAAGCACAACAATTTCCTAGTGTTTTCCTATGGTGTTTTTAGGGTTCATACCCTATCCTAAGATCAATGCACTCCTCCTTTATTGTTTCAACTTATATATACTGTAGATTTTTTGTTGTATTGTAGATTTCCTGAAGAGGCTAGTACTTAGGATTTTTCTAAGGTTTATATTCTATCCTCAGACCAACACACTCCTTTATGTTTCAGTTGATATATATTGCATATTTGGTGAAGCATATTGTAGATTTCAAGAAGATACTAGCACTCTTATGTATTTGGGTCTATAAAGCCAAAGGTGACTTAATACTTATACATTCAAAATGGTCGTTACCCCACCTAAATGGGGCAAATGATCGTGCTCGGGTAGACCAAATCACTGTTATTATTCAATCTCATGTTTGGAGAATGGTGAAACTGTTGGGCTAATCACCCTTGTTGATTTTTCGATATTTCATAACAGATACTGATGTTAACCAAAAAATTCAATCATTTAGCAACTATACAATGAAATATCCAACCATAAAACAAGAGGATCCAGTAAAGATAACCATGCACAAGAGACAAGATATTTATCCCGGGAAACCCTCGTGGGGAAGAACCCATCAAACTTTCTAGAGAAGTTTTCAATCTTACAAGATCACCATGAAGAAGCCCTAAATCCTAGGGCAGAACCATCCTTGAAGAAACCCTGAAAACATATTAGGAAACCCTAGTTGCATATTCGCCCTTCTTGAACAAGAAAGAATCGATCTTGTGATCATGATGAATGACTTGATATTGCACTATATTTACAGTGATCTTCTAATTTTACCTTGGGTCCACTTTGGTTTCAAACCGACCTAACATGTCCTTTCTTTGGGCCGACCTATCATTTCTTTTGGGCTTTTGGGCTTTCTTCCTTGGTTCAATGGTCCTTGACTTGATCTTTCGGAAGTTCTTCTTTCTTCTAGAAAAGTTGTTATGCAAGAATACTCCCCACAGCTACAAAACACCAACAACCTTATATGTTGAGCTAGATTTGATTTCTCACACCAAGGATGATAATGTTGCAAAAGAATTATGGGATAACTTATAGAAACTCTTTGGGATAGTTAATATTACTCTAAGTACTGGACTTGAAATCAATATTTCGAACCTCAAGATGGGTGACTTCAACAATGTTGAAGAGTATGTAGCAAGATTCAAGTATTTGAAGGCTAATATCAACACTTGCTACTGCCAGGCTAAATTAGACCCTAAATATGTAATCATTGTTTTGAATCATCTTTCTCCAATATTCAAGTTCTTTGAAATTATTTTCTATAACATTCCTCTATTTGCAAAGGGATACACTACTCCTTCCCCAGAGGATGACTTTTCTAATCTATTCCACTATAAATTAACTTTAAGGAATATGGGACTATTCCCCCCATGAGATAAATCCCATCCTAAGGCTACCTTGACCCTTGGGAGCATGAGGTTGAGGGGAGAACTCAAGATCTTAGGGTCTTGCCTTCCAAAATTACCTCCTTTGTCTTAAAAAAATTGAATATCTTGCAAGAAAACAATTGGAAATGGGGATTTTTTTGAAGAAAACTCTAGGTCTCCTCATAATGCACATTTGGCTATGCACTCTACATGTTGCACTTCCTACTCTCCATACGAATGGATCATAGATTTTGGAGCTACTAGGCATATGACCAAACACTAACACATGGTGGAGAGTAATTGTCGGTGATAATTCAATGCTACTAATGTCAAGTTGAGGGAGAGTAATTATCGATGATAACCTAACCCTACCAGTGTCAAGTTGTGGCAATGTCAATATTGACAATGCAAAATTTGGAAATGTTCTCCATGTTCCTAGATTAGGACTAAATCTACTTTTTGTATACTACATTGCATACACGAATAAAAAGGTGGATTTTTGGTTAGATAGAAGGGTCATGAAATATATGAATGACGACATAGAGTCCCCTATAGTGCGATCTTGTGAAAGGAAAAAAATGAGCCTAAAAAGGTTCTCCAGGTGTCAAGACGGGCCCCAAACTTAGCTTGGACCATGGCCGGGGGGATTGTCCATGCAATAGATCATATGATGGAGCTTGATAGATTGTCCCCTCTCAACACATGGTCAATCTATGGATCATAGAAACGATCCCCAAACCCTGGCCCCATACATAAATGTGTGTTTGTTGATGGTGTTAAAAAGTTGTGGGAATGCTCTAAATTGCAAATGGAAACATTGGTGCTCGAGCAACGCCAAGGAAGCACGTTGTGTACAAGGCAGGGTTGGAAAGCGAGACTAATGATGAACTAATGCCCTATAAATTGGACCCCAAATATGTGCATGTTATGGTCATTGGCAACCTCCACTTTGCTCTCATGGAACAATAAATGAAAATTGTTGTGTACAAGGCAGGGTTGGAAAGCGAGACTAATGGTGAACTAATGCCCTATCAATTGGACCCCAAATATGTGCATGTTATGATCATTGGCAACCTCCACTTTGCTCTCGTGGAACAAGAAATGAAAATCCTCTTCATATTTCTTGAAAGTGTTGAAAATCATAGCCTTAGTTTTGCTAAGGTTAACTAATTTTTGCCTAAGATCACAAAAGCCAGAGAAAGTCTCTAATTTCCTTTAAAGGTCCTTGGGAGAGGAAGTTAAAAGGACCATGTCATCCATAATCAAAATCAAGGCAATGACGACATGATGTAGGTTGTAATCATTATATACACAAGTTTTCTCTAGAAGAAACTGCTCTATCTCATCAATGTAGATTCCAAACAATGTGGAAAATAAGGGGAAACCCTATTTGACCCCAATGGTGCTCTTGATGAAGTTAGAAAAGCCCTGATGTGTGTTGCTCCATCTTACCAATGTCACATAGGGCCTTACGATTATCGCAATGAGGTACTCAGTGAGACCAATGACGTACAATCTTTGGAACAAGGATGCTCTTGGGACCAAGTCAAAGGGCCATTTGAAAGTCTATGAAACAACTAACAATTTTAGAAGACTGTTGTCTAGACTCTTCAACAACGTCATAGAGTATGAAGATGTGTTCCATTTTCTGGATGTTGTTCTAGAAACGTACATTCCATACATGTCTAACACTATTCCTCTTGAAATAATTTGATATCCACATTCAAAATCATGGCATAGAGTTTGGAAAATGTGTGCTCAATCATGATGGTCTTATAGTTGTTTGGTTTGTAACTATTGCTTGATTTCAAGCTTGGGTGGATGATGCGTTGTGTCCATGATGGGGGAAGCCTAAGCAAACCCTCTTGTTCAAGAGATAGTAATGTGGGATGTAAGAGAATCCAAACCATGCTTGAAGAGTTTGGCCACTTAATATATAAATGGTCATGAGTGTTTAATGAAATTGAAATTTTTCTTATTGTCATTGGAAAACCCAAATAGGATCCATGTAATGTTACATATAACATAATATATAATATTTATACAACTCTATATAGTGACAATATGCAATAAGTAGATACAAAATATATGCATCTCTCAAATTAGATTATATATTAATAAAATTAAAAAATTGTTTATCAATTACATGTAACTAAGCACCCCACATTTCGCTTGCAAACAAGGATAAGGAATTTATCATGGCTCATAAAGAGCCTCAATCAATAATTGGCTTATGAAGGGTGAACATGTTGCAAGTGAGATTTGAATCTAGTTGAAGAGGATAACAATTATTCCTCTCAATCACCTCAGCTAGACACAATTGACAAGCTTCATCTCTACCTATGCTAGAATGAATTTCATTTTCTATATCTGAGAACTCCTTGAGAAAGCTTCCTACATGCTTGCTTGGAAAATACAATGATATGTTCAACCCCTTGAGATAAGGCATGCATTGAATATTCAAAATATATGGGAGAATTTAATAGTATGAGTTTCATATTCCATTGTTTGTTCATGACATAGGATACATTTGTGTTTTCTTCCTTTCATTTCCATTATCTTGTCTCAACGAGTAGGTCATGTAAACCCCTTGTTATCCTACATATCAAATGTTTTTTTAAGACTCATATAAGTTGTTGTAAGTATTCCGCTTCTTATAAATTCATTGAATTCATCAAGAATAGTAAAAGTTACACGAATCATAGGCATGATCAAAGTCAACAAAAGAAATTTGGCACGAGTGTGACACTTGTCCAAAAATTAGAATTTGGGGAATTAGAATCCCGACTCTAATTTCATTATTATAGATATATATTTAAAGTTTAAATTTTATATTGAAAAAGGAAGAAATGAAATCTGAATTAAAGATTATCAATTATTTAGCTTCCATATTCAATTGTCAGTTCGTGAATGAGATAGAGCTACGAAGTTTGTCAAAGATTTAATGATTGCAATTGCTAGCAGATAACACATCAAATATTTATGCTATAACACCAAAATAATGAGATAGAGATACGAAGTTTGTCAAAGATTTAATGATTGCAATTGCTAGCAGATAACAGATCAAATATTTATGCTATAACACCAAAATAATGAGCCAAGATGGATATCAATGAAAAGTAGTGAAATCAATTCCTTTAATTGGAAGAGGAGAGACGAAACTTACTAGTAGTGGAAAATTGTGAAGTTCAAACACAATTCATGTTACTAAACTATGACAAAGAGATACCCATGAAATATAGAAAGAACACATTGCATGTGAACTTTAACCTTTCAAATGATAATTGTTAGAAATTTGTAATTATGGAGGTCTTCTCTATGATTTTTTAGTGTGTTTGTCAAGGGGGGCTAAGTTGTTGTCCCTAGTGTTTATTTATGTAAAAAGTGAGTTATGTAAATAAAGTGGTTTTTACATTATGACTTTAAAATCCTAAAGTACATTAAGTGCACATTTAATAAATAAAAAGTGATTTTTATTTGTGCTTATAATATGTACATTTAGATTAGATCAATCTCATCTATTAGATGAGTTGGTTAAAGGTAGTTAGGGCTTTACATAATATAAAAAGAGTTTAGGGGACAAAGAGAAAGATACACCAAGAGAAAAGAGAGAAGAGAGATCAAATTTATGAAGAGAAGGGAGAGCACAATTTCCAAGAAAAATCAGATTGCATAGTTCCCAAGATAGACAGTACAACAAGATTTTATACGGCAAGTGGGTGCAGATTTCAAGGTTGAGAATGGGCACATTTCATGAGGTAGATTGAAGGATTCTTTCTGCAAAAATCCATACCAGTTCATACTTGACTTTTGGCACATTTTTCGAGGGAGAATTTGTTGTTATTATTTTTGACAAGTCGTACTCTATCAGGAAGTACAGTGACATGAGTTTCGAGATAAAAAAATCAGGATGTTGTTTTTTGGCATGTGTGGGCAATTTTGCACTTGTTTTATGTTGGCACAAATTCCAAGAAAGGTTAGCAGAGGTAGAGATAAGTTGCATTTACATTTCTGAGTTTGTTGAGTTGGAAATCAAGGAAATTTTCTGAGTTGTAAAATAAGTTTCAATTTTTCTCTTCATTAATAGAAATAATCTCTCAAGGTTTTTCCCAGTGTGGGTTTTGCCTTGGTCATTTGGACCTAAATCACTGTGTTAATGTTTAATGCTCTAAATGTTTTCAGTTGAAGTGTTTAGTACATATGTTTTAGCTTTCAGAATCTTTAAGGGTTAATAAGTCTAAAACCTCAGAGGTACTAAATGTTTGACAAAATGTTTACATGAGAAGTTAATTATTTTGTCATAAAATTTATTCATGGTATGAGAGCCTATGAGAGTAGGGCAGTAGGGAGAAAGTTTTGACAATGATTCTAGAGTTGGGTAGAAAATTTGTGACAGTATTTTAGTTATCTTTGGAGTTCTTGTTGGTTGTGAGCAGGGGTTCATTGTCATGATGAGCAAGGCAGTAGGCAAAAAGTTTTGACAATGATTCCAGAGTTGGGTAGAAAATTTGTGACAGTCTTTTAGTTATCTTTGGAGTTCTTGTTGGTTGTGAGCAGGGGTTCATGATGAGCATCAGGTATGAGGAAGGTTGGATGGGGTGTCCAAATACTTGCCATGGAAGGTAAGGATAACTGCTATCCTCAAAGAATGGAAGATTTGGAAATTTTCTAACACCACTGAAATCAAACCCACTAACAAAGATGAGCTTGAAGAGCATGAGATGCTCAAATCTAGGGCTCAGAAGGTGATATTAGATGGGGTTAAAGATCATTTGATCCCTCATTTGGTTGAGAAGAAGACAACCAAAGATATATGGGACACCTTAAACCAGTTGTTTGAATCCAAGAATAAAAACTGCAAAATGGCACTTAGGGACAAATTGCATAATGTTAAAATGGTAAAAGATGAAAATGTGACTTCTTACCTAACTCGTGTTGTTGAGGTGAAAGCTGAGTTAGCTACTGTAGGAGAGATCATCCCAGATTCAAAGTTGGTGAGAATAGCTCTAAAGGGCTTCACTAAAAAATGGGATGTGTTTGTCAAGTGCATTGTGGGAAGGGAGAAGTTGCCTAGCTGGAGTAGGTTGTGGGATGATTTTACCCAAGAGGAGATCCAGGAGGGATATCGGGATGGTCAGACCAGTGTTGACACAGAGGAGAATGTTGCACTCACCACCAAATCCAAGAACAAGAAGAAGAAGGACTTGAGAAAAGTCCAGTGTTTCTCATGCAACCAGTTTGGACACTATGCATCAAACTGTCTGGAAAAGAAAGAGAAGAAGAAGAATACAACAATACCTGCAGTGGAGGAGGAGGATGCTCAGTTTGAGAGGAGGTCTCATTGGCATCCTTCAATTCCAGTGTGGGAAGTTCGAGTTTTCTTGATTCATGGATAGTTGGCAGTGGGTCAACTAGGCACATGACCGACGGGTATGGAATATTTCAGAATATTGTTGAGATAGGACCTGGGCATTTCGTGGAGACTGATATATGTAGTCCACGGGAAGCAGTGCGGGGAATTGGAAGTACGGATCCAACTGGATTTTGATGGGTTTCTGGAGGTAGATGATGTTCTATTTGTTCCAGGGATTAGAGTCAATAGAATCTAAGTATCATCCCTAGTTGATGATGGGCATGGATTGTTTGTGAAATTTGGACATGTATTTCTCTATCGTGTGGGAAATTCAGTTGGCACAACCATTCTACTTGGAGACAGGAGGGATAGACTCTATGTGTTGCAGGGGGGAGTTGTATATCCAGGTTCTGGTGGCTGGTTGTTTGAGTTAGAGATTGAGGATGAGGTAGCAGCTACAGGTGTTCAATTGATGCTTCCAGATGAAGAGAGTAGGTCTCTTCAGAGTACTGGTAGGAGGATCAACCAATATAGAGTTAATGAGTAGGTATAAGAGACGAGAGCAGAGTCTCAGAGTTCAAAGTGGTATTCCGGCACATATATCTGAGCTAGATTCTAGAGCAGGAGGGAGATGCAGTAGGGAACAAGGACGTAGCTGGAGGAGATGTAGACAATGTTAGAAGGACCTCCCTCATTAGGAAGGAGTGTTAGAAATTTGTAACTCTGGAGGTCTTCTCTATGATTTTTGAGTGTGTTTGTCATGGGGGGGACTAAGTTGTTGTCCCTAGTGTTTATTTATGTTAAAAGTGAGTTATGCAAATAAAGTGGTTTTTATATTATGACTTTATAATCCTAAAGTGTATTAATTGCACATTTAATAAATAAAAAGTGCTTTTTATTTGTGCATTTAATATGTACCTTTAGATTAGATCAATCTCATCCATTATATGAGTTGGTTAAAGGTAGTTAGGGTTTTACATAATATAAAAAGAGTTTAGGGGACAAAGAGAAAGATACACACAAAGAAAAGAGAGAAGAGAGATCATATTTCTGAAGAGAAGGGAGAGCACAATTTCCAAGAAAAATAAGATTGCACAGTTCCCATGATAGTTCGTACAGGAAGATTTTCTACAGCAAGTGGGAGCAGAATTCAAGGTTGAGAATGGGTGCATTTCCCGTGGCAGATTGAAGGATTCTTTATGCATAAATCTATACCAGTTCGTACTTGACTTTTGGCACATTTTTCGAAGGAGAATTTGCTGTTATTATTTTTGATAGGTCATACTCTATCAGGAAGTACTGTGACATGAGTTTCTAGATAAAAAAAATAGGTTGTTGTTTTCTAGCACATGTAGGCAATTTTGCACTTGTTTTATGTTGGCACGAATACCAAGAAAGGTTAGTAGAGGAAAAGATAAGTTGCATTTGCATTTCTGAGTTTATTGAGTTGGAAATCAGAGAAATTTTCTGAGTTGTAAAAGAAGTTTCAATTTTGCTCTTCATTTATAGAAATAATCTCTCAAGGGTTTTCCCAGTGTGGGTTTTGCCCTGGTCATCTGGACCTAAATTACTGTGTTAATGGTTAATGATCTAAATGTTTTCACTTGAAGTATTTAGTACCTGTGTTTTAGCTTTCATAATCTTTAAGGGTTAATAAGTCTAAAACCTCATAGGTACTAAATGTTTGACAAAATATCTAAATGAGAAGTTAATTATTTGGTCATAAAATTTCTTCAATAACTACATATGAAAGTAGTAGATGAAACTAATCACTGCAATTGCTAGCATATAACATCATCAAATATTTAGGCTATAACACCCAAACAATGGGTAGAGATGGAAAACTATGGGGAGAAGTACTAAAACCATTTCCTATAAATACAAGAGGAGAGACAAAACTTACTAGTAGTGGAAAATTGTGTAGTTTAAACACTTCTCATTAAAATTACTAAACTATGATAATACATGAGTGGCGATGGCTAAATACAAAGAGAAACCCATTAAAACATAGAAAGACACATTGCATGTAAAATTTAACCTTTCAAATAAGAGCTAAGTTTTCTAGAAGACAGACTACACTGAATACAACCTGCTACCCCTCATATTATATGAGGCCCTATACTCGTGACTTTTAACACAACGCTTGTGATTTTGATCACAACTTAGTCATACTTGTGATTTTGATCACACATGTCAAAGGTTTTTATGATGATATTGATTGAGCATTTCTTGGAAATAACACCAATACTGAGAGGGTGGGATGAATTAGTATTGAGCACTTTTTACCATTTCAAACTTTTAATCATATCATGTAATAATAAACATTAACAACGTCATTCATCAACACATACAATCATACACATTGCACAAGAGATAATGCTTTTCTTATAATACAACAAGATTACAAGATTAAATTCATAGGAAGCACCAACTTTTGATTTATGACCACCAATTTAAAGGATGCTACAACCCCCTAGCTTTACCAACTCCAACTAGAAGGAAGCATCCACTTCCGAGATTCTCTAGCACCCATTAGAAGGAGGTTACAACCCGCTAAGATCACATGCTTCAACATTCCCTAGCACCGCCCTGTCACCCTGATATGAGTAAGAGTGTCAATTTGTCATTGTCACTGTTACTGTCTTCAATCAAACCCTAGAGATAGCCATCCATAAACTTCATCTTCCTTGGCTCCTTGAATCCTTTAAAATCATCATCATCTTCAAACCTTGGGTCATTCTAAGAGAGGAACCCTAGATCATGCCTTTACCAACCTTTGTCAACATATAGAAACCCTAGATCACATAGATTCTCCAAGATATAGTGCATCTTCTTCTTCAATTATAGACTTCATATACTTCTTTTGCACCCCTTAACCTCTTCTAGCACATCTTCTTTTGTTTTGTGCACTTTAGACTTGATCTCTTGGATGGATGATGTAAAATGCACTTCTTTTAAGCTATATTTATACTAAAGCGCCACCCTTTTAATTACAATCATGTTAGGTCGGCCCTAACAAAATTCTGGCCTAGTTAGGTCCACCCTGACAAAAAAATTGACCCAGTACAAAGAAAATTTCATATCTTCTCAACCATAAGGAGTTAGGAATCGTGCCACATATCATCAGAAAGGTCTCGAAATGGGCTATATGATTATGAAACTTATTATTTAATTTGAGCTACCTTTATGGGGTAAAAGTCCCCTTTTTTCTTAAGCATCATTCTCATGAGACTCCCCCTCGCTTTGTCTTTGTGGCCTCTTGCTTTACTTCTTCAATGGGCTTTGACATTTCTTCTTGACCACTTCATGACTTCATTAAGGGGCTTCTTTACACTTCCCATAATCATGGTTATGTGGACACATCATCATCACTTTAGGGGCTTCTTCACTTGTTCCATTTGTGTGCAACTCAAAGTGGGCATGTCAAAACAACCACATGTTATCTCATCCCGTGAGGGCCATGCTTAACAACTATGCCATAAGGGGATCACTTTGAAGTTATATACACTTGTTTCAAGACTCCTTCAAGGCTCTTCAAGGGTTCTTATTATCTTATCTTCATGGCTTCAAGTTGACATCAATGAAAACAAGTTTTCCAACAACATTTGATGTATTAAGGGCACATTATTGGTGCATGATTTCATAGAGTTTCTTCCTTGTGATAGTTGATATGTTGACCACCTTAGCTTGAGTGTTGAGGCATCTAATGGAAGTCGTTTGTTTTCACATTTGTTTGATATTTGTGACTCCCCCTAGTGACTAGCTTGGAGTTTTGTGTTATCACTTGATTGATTTGGTTTAATGCTTTGGTTGGAGGAGACTCACTTCTCTCATTTTTTTGATTGGTTGTCATATTTGATGGCTCATGTAGTGCTGCACTCATATTGTATACTTTTCATTTATGGGTCAACCAACTAGTGGGTATTTTTTATGACTTTAATGAGATGCTTGCATTGGTTATGGAGTGCCCTATATCACATGTTTTTTCATAGAAATTTGGTGTTATGCTTGGTATATTTTCTCATCATTTTGAGAGAGTGCTCTACCTTTATACATTTTTCTATGTTGATCTAGACCTCACATTAGCTAGACGTTGATGAGATTTAATGACACTTGGTTCTTTTGGAGGAATGCCCGATTATATGTGGGCTCATTTGGCTTGAGATATCATAATGGCATCATTGGATTTTGTTTCTAATTGAACACTCCCATGTATGCCTCTTTCTATATGGATTTATCCCTATCAACGACTATGTCTGACATGTCATTACTTGGTTTGAGCCTTATTGTGTGGATGAGCTAGTACATTTGGGCACTCTGGGCATGTGGGTGTGTTAGAGCACTCCCTTGGTTTCCCCTTCTTAGATCATATGTTGAGGCATGAGACATTTCATTATTTAAGCATGATGAGGCCATCCCCTTGTTTCATTTATCTAATAATATGCATTTGATATAATTTCATTGAACAATTAAATAAAACAATTTAAAGAAAATGTTATAATATATTTCAATTGCATTAAGTAAGATAATTAAATGCAACTAGATTAATTTAAACATAATTCACTAATATAACCTCTATTATCCGGTGGCTCGGCCTGGGTGAAAAATATATTGTGGCATGCTATCTAGTCCAACCCCGCGTATGGATATGGCAGAAGGTCCAATGAATGGTCCTCCTTGTTGGATGGCATCTCCAACACCTTTGATGTGATCCTACCTGGGAACCCAGCTGTCCCCTCTTGGGCATCATTTATCCCCACATGTCCATACGCACCTTGGTCATTGGCCTAGGAGGGAGGCAACCAAATGAAATCTGCATGGTTGTAATCCTCTAAAAAAATAAACAAAAAAGCTCTGATTCAAAAGGGAAGTTGACCCTCCCATCAATCTGTGCACGACATTTATCCAAAGAAAAACAAAACTACTGCAAAAAAATGGCAGACCACCTTATGCAACTAGGTATCTGCACTAAAGAATCTACATAAAATAAAAGAGGGAAACTAATGCGCCGCCCATTAGTGGTGAGGTGCACGATGGTCATCACCAATAGTGAGAGACACCTAACCTCCTCTGCACCGAAAGCATAAATTCATAGATGTCCATTACGCACCTGAAAATTAACAGGATTAGTGATGTGGTCAGTGATATATCTCTGAGAGTAAGCGAGATGACTCTGGGCTACAACACTAGTTGGCACATCAAGGAACTGGGGAAAATCCTCCCCTCTTAGATAGCCTAGTGATGAAATAAATGTCCTCCTTAGTGGACTAGAACAACTCATCGAGACCAATGCAAAATGAATGTCTACGATGATCCCAACGATGGATCAACTATGCCAACAATGCTGAGTTCCCCTTGAGTGATGTACCCTCCTGATAGAACTCCAAGAGTTCAATAAAAATCAAGAGGTCTCATGTTTGATTGATAATGGGGTGAGGGTACAAATCCCTCTCCCTCTCTCTCGTCTCCCACTCTGGTACAAAGTTGTATTGGTCAACCTACACCTGCTGCTATTGGTTGGTCTCCTGCCGTTGACGTTCTGATTGACACATAATATCGATCAGTCTCATAAATAGACATTAAAAACATAGAATATTTCATTAAATGAGCATGTTATTTATTAACATCAAATAATATATTTTTTTTCAAAATAAATGAATTTGACAAGTGATGTGCCTAAATTATATTAACGCATCGTGATCGGTGCTCTTGTAACACAAGAGCACCACAAATGATGTGCTATAATAAAACAAACGCATTGGGTACATAAATAAAATAAACTAAAATTGAAATCATAGAGATAACCGGTGTGTTACAATGATAGAAGCACCGTAAACAGTGAACTACATTGACCCTAATGCACCGTGTGCCACTTTATTTTTTCAAACAAAAATGGTGTGTTTTTACATTCAATGCACCGGTGCATGTGTTCTTTTAAGACGCACCGGAAATATTTTGTAAATCTTAAAAATGACGCTTCCATCAATAGGAAGCACCAATGCCATGTTGACAGGTCCACGCATTGACAACAGTGCTCAAACCTTTTTAAAGCTCATCGTAATAGGAGCACCTCTTTTTGAGTTTTATAAAAAAAATCATTGGCATAACGATGCACATGTTACATGTCGGCGCACCGAATATATCGGTGTGTACATGTTAACAAAGTGCACCTGTTAACATGGTGATTTTTTTAAAATGTATTTAGTTTGGCGGTGCGCTTTTACAGACAACCCACTAGTGCATGCATTCTTTTAAGATGCACTGGTAATATTTTTAAATAACTTAATATTAAAAACAGTGCTTCCATCAATAGGAAGCATCAGTGCAGTGTCGACATGTCCATGCACCGTAAACAGTGCTCTGACCCTTTTAAAGTGCATCGCAATAAGAGCACCTCTTTTTGAGTTTTATAATTTTTTTTTTATTGGCATAATGGTGCGCCTGTTACACGTCATCGCACAAAATAGTCGGTTCATACATTATAAAAAAGCGCACCGATTATCGTGATGTTTTTTTAAATATACTTAGTGTGGTGGTGCATCTAATATTATCCCAAGCACCGCCAACCAGTGCTCTATGTGTTTACCAACACTAGTGCTTGTGTTCTACTAAAGTGCACCGAAAATATTTTTAAAATATTAAAAGTAGTGCTTCCATCAATAGGAAGCACCAGTGCAGTGCAGACACATCATCGCACCATAAACGATGCACAAATATTTATATAGTGCACTGTAGTAGGAGCTGCTATTTTTTAGTTTTATAATCATTTTTTATCGGGATCATGGTATGCCTTGTAAACGTCACCGCACCAATTTGTCAATGCGTTTGTTGAAACCTAATCCTACGGGATTATGGTTCCACACTTAATTATGTAAATTATGTAAATATTTGTTAGTTTAATAGGTAGAAAAGATGAAGATTCTTCTTGGACTCCATCGGACCTCTTGGTAGGTGAAGCCAAAGTGTCACCTTCTCATTTATTAAATAAGCTATTCATGCTCAATGAAATTCAATAAGAATTCAAGAGTTATCTAACAATGGTATCGGAGCAATAAATCATGTTGCTGGCATTATGTCCATTCTGCTCTGTACGTTTTGCCTTCCCTCTGCATAGCCTGTCCTACAAGAAGCGTTTCTTCTCAGTAGTGAATCCTAATTTCGAGTGTAACTCCCTTGATGCGTTATTGTTGGGCGAGCTCTTGGTATCAGATTATTGATGCATGGAACCTCTCTCCATGTGTTGAGTGAATGAGCTGCAACCTCTCCTCTGTGCTTACTGAGATGCGGCCTCTCATCTATCCGAGTTGTTCTCTCCCACTGTGTTGTATGTTGCTAGTGAATACCACCGTGCTACGTCTGGTTGAGAGAATTGAGAATTGTGCATGAATATTGCTGAGAATCTTTGTGGAGCCATAAACCCTAATTTTGTGTTTGGTGTGATGCGGCCTACTGGAGTTTGAAGACCTCTCTCCTCCAACATACTCAAATATGCTAAAAAATCAATTTCTCGTGCATGACACTCTCATTCTTGATCAGTTCATGAAGGCATTCTATTGGTGCGTTGTCACAGTGCTGGTGAAGCTGGAGCTGCGATTTTGAATGGTGAACTCTCTCTCGATAAATTTGGAGATCATTCCTTGGCTACCTACGAATTCAACGTGAGATTTCTTGAAGACCATTGAGGTGCCTAGTGTGACCTTCATTTTACGAGCTTGGAGACTCCATAAAACCTAATTCTGTAGATGTGTGAATTCAATGTGTTGAGTTGGAGACTGCTGAATCTAGAGCTGTATTTTGACTAAAATTAGGGTGGTGCGTGAAACCGTTGCATGATTCCATTTATGTGCAAACCTACGACCATTGAGTTGCAATCATTGAGCTGCGACCATGACCTATCCTTCTATCATATAGTTAGTTGCAATTACCCTAATCTGAGCTGCGACTGGTGTGAAGTTGCATCTCTTTGAGAGTTGTGTGAAGCTAGGTGAAACCCTAATTTGGTAACTAGGAAGTTTTGTGAAGCTTTGAATATTTATCATTCATTACCAATAAGGTTTTTTGTACTAGTATGTCGGTCCACTATCCCGTATATTTTTAAACATAAGCATTAATGATTGCTGCAACTATAGGGATTATTGCAATACTGAGAAGTGTAATGTTGAACTCCATTTGCAAGTTTGCAAGTAACTTGGAGTGTGGAACTTGTTTATTGTTGATTGTTGCAACCTATCAATCTCTGTAGCAGCCTGTTGGAATGTAGTTTAAGATCTCTGCATTTTTTCGTTGAGAGAAAACAATAACTATTTACTGTATAGTACATTGTAAAAGGTGGCAGAGACTTAGACCTTCACCTTCTTCTTCTCCAAAACTCTATTTATTTGTAGGTAATTGTTGTAGAATATGCATCCTTTTGCATCTACAACAAAGACTCTTTGCCTGCTCAGAAAGCAAAGAACCTGTCCAATGTCTATTCCAAGGGAGAGAACAACAGAAGAGGACGAGGAAGAAGAAAGCTCAAAGGCAGGGGGCAGAAACAACTCAAGCAAAAGACCATATGTGAAGTGTAAGGGTCGTGGGAAGAATGGACATGAATCAAATCAGTGTTGGTCCCCTTGGGACTCCATTAAAGAAATACATAACCAGAAGAAAGAAGACAAAAGCAAGGGCCAAGAGGATGGTAAAGTTCCCAATTCTGCTCATTGTATTGTAGCACACTGTAATATTGGAATAAATGAAATCACATCTTTTTCATCTTATAAAGATTGTTGGTTGCTTGATATTGGTGCAACATCCCACATGACCTTTAGAAAAGATTGTTTTGAATAATTGAATGAAACTGTAGATGGAATAGTGTATTTTGTAAACAAATCCAGCCCTAAACCAAAGGGAATTGGTTCCATCAGGCTCAAACTGCCTAGATTCCCTGATTTTTTGTTGCAGAATGTTCTCTATCTTCCAAAGTTACAGAGAAGTCTGCTGTCCTTGGTGCAAATTCGATAGCAAGGATATTTTATCCACATGTTCGATGGAATCATAGAGATAAATAAGTCCTCTAACAACCAGGTCATCATGACCGAACATGAAGATGGAAAATTGTTGAAGCTGAAAGGCTCATCTACAAGAGTTCATAACTTTTGCCCACTTCTCTCAACATGGAGAAGGTAATCTGTCATCCAGCTTGTTATGTCATGCTAGATATGGTCATCTAAATTATAACAGTCTTCATTTGTTGAGAAAGATTGGTGTCTTTCGTTTTCCCACCATTCCTAAGAAGATGAACAAATGTGATGCATGCATGCTAGGCAAACATAGTAAGTAGTCATTTCAAGAGTAGAAAGTTAGAGATGGTTCACTCTAACATATGTGGCCCCGAGCCTATTCCTTCTTCCAATGGTAATAGATATCCCATGACCTTTGTTGATGACTACACTAGAATGTGTTGGGTATACTTGTTAAAGACAAAATATGAAGCATTTCAAACATTCAAAATTTTTTATGCATGGATAGAAAATCAAGCACAATCTCATATTGGCACACTTCGTACTGATAATGAAAAATAATACACTTCTAATGATTTTGAAGACTATCTTCGTCAACATGGAGTTGCACATCAAAATTCAGTTCCTTACAACCCTCAACAAAATGGTGTGGTATAAAGAATGAATAGGACCGTAATGAATATGGTATGCTCAATGATGTTTTTCAAGAACGTAAAATTGATGTTTTTCAAGAAAAATATGTCCCATGCTCTGGAAGACAAGACTCCACATGAAATGTGGTATGGCCACTTGCCATTGGTGAGGCATCTCAGAGTTTTTGGTTCCACTTGCTATGCCTTGATATCAAAGGAGAAAAGAGATAAGTTTGGTGCTCGAAGTCGAAAATGCATTTTCTTGGGGTACAGACACCTCCAAGGCATATCGTCTTTATGATGAGGTAAACAAGAAGTTTGTTTTTTACAAAGATGTCATTTTTCTTGAAACTAATGAAAATGACGAGTCTATTGATAAACAACTTGATCGTATGGAGAAATTTTCCCCTCTAAAGACATATTATGAAGTTGATCATGAAATTCCACATCTTGAAGGGGGGATCCCTATCTTGGATCAATCTATCAAATTTCCTTTTGAAGCACCAACACTCCCTCATGAAGAAACTCATGAAGAAGATTTCTCTGCCACCTCACCTGGACATTAGGCTCAACTAGATGATGTGATTGAGAGGATTGGAAGACTGAATCTTTAAGAAAATGAAGCACCACCAACTGATCAACCTGAACCATCACGGAAAGTTCCTAAATAAGCCACACAGACACTTGAAAGTGTCCATCCAGATGAAATTGAAAAGATGGGAACAAGAATCTTGACCAAACAAGAAGATGGAGGAGATGTAGATAAATCAAGTGATGACATGGGTGTCTCATTTGATTGTGTATTGAATTTATCTGCTAACTTTGAACCAACTTCCTTTTGAAGAGGCTGCTACTCATGATGAGTGGAAAGAAGCCATGCAGAATGAGTATGATGCGCTCATGAAGAATGGAAACTGGCAGTTGGTTGACCCTCCAATTGGAACTAAACCAGTCAGCTACAAGTGGGTATACAAGAGCAAATACAGATTAGATGGTTGATTTGAAAAGCACAAAGCAAGGCTTGTGGCGAAAGGCTATGCACAAAAGGAAGGAATTAACTATGAATAGATGTTCTCCCCACAACAAAACGGGCTACCATCTGCACCTTATTGTCTTTGGCTACACAAAATGGGTGGAAATTCCACCAAATGAATGTAAAAACAATCTTCTTGAATGGAGACTTGAAAGAAAATATCTTCATGTCTCAGCTAGAAAGATTTTTTGTGAAAGGGAAAGAACATAAGGTATGCAAACTCATCAAGTTCTTGTATAGAATGAAACAAGCACCTCGAGCATGGTATGAAAAGCTAACCAACCATATTCCAAAGCTAAATTTCAAACATTATAATCTTGATGATGCAACATTATTTGTAAAGAAAGTTGGAAGATCTATTGTGTTTTTTGTGGTGTATGTAGATGACCTTTTGATGATAGGGAAGAATGAAAGTTATATTGCATCAATAAATAAAAAATTGAAAAAGGGATTTGAGATGACAGATCTGGGACACTTTCACTACTACTTGGGAATTGAAATCACTCAACTGAGTCCTAAGTGCACATTCATCTCCCAAAAGAAGTATGTTGGAGAATTGTTGAACATATTTTGCATGGCATAATGCAACCCTCTCTCAACTCCAATGGAACAAAAGATGAAGTTCACATCGATTGAAGGAAAAGAATTTGAGGATGCAACCAATTACCGACAGTTTGTGGGAATCCTTATCTACCTTACAACCACCAGACCAGAAATTTCATATGTTTTTGGCATCCTTTCAAGGTTCACGCACAAACCTTGTGAAGGACACTGGCCTGCTACTAAAAGAGTTCTAAGATACCTGAAGGGGACTCAAGTACTCTAAGGTGGACGACTTCAAACTTATTGGGTACTTTGATTCAGACTTTGATTGTGACAAAAAGACAGGAGTATCTACTTCTAGATACACAATGAGTCTTGGATTAGCAGTTGTTTCCTAGAGATCACGCAAACAATCAATTCTAGTAGATTTGACAACAAAGGAAGAATATGTGGTTGTTGTGGAAGCAATGAAAGAGATAGCGTGGCTCAGGAAGATACTTGAATGTTTGCAGTAGAAACAAGAGAAATCCACTTCCTTATTGATTGACAACACTTTTGCAATCAAGTTGACCAAGAATCCCGGATTCCATGATCGAACCAAGCACATCAACATGAAGTACCATTTGATTCAACATAATGTAGAGACCAAGTCAATTCATCTATGAATTGTTCCACAAACGAGCAAATTGTAGACATCTTCACCAAAGCACTTGGATGAGAAAAGTTTGAAAATTTTAGTGTAGAGACCCAACCTGGGTCTCCTTTATCTCTTAATAAAGTCAGATATTAATTTTTGTTTCTGTTATGTTTTTGTCCTCATTTCTAGTTTTGTTTAAATTTCATGCCTTTAAAATAATAAAATCTGCATTCACATTTACAGGTTTATGTACCTCTAACTAGTTATGTTTGTGCAGGAGTAGCAGAATATAATAACAGCATATAATCTTTTGCAATTAAATTTTTACATAATTTGACAAGGTAGAAATGATAAATATACCTGCTGGAAAATACCTGTAGATAGCTAGTAGATCCACCCTTGTTGTTGTCCCCGTTTGTTGAATGCCTTGCTGATTCCCTTTGCTTTTCCTTGCAACCAAACCTTCTCCAAATCTCTGAAACTCAACCAGCCCAAAACAGTTTTTCCACCCTGCCAACTGGCGAGGTCTCGCTGACCACCCAACTCCAAAGGTACCCCTTTGGACCCCCGAGCCCAAACCGAGTACAAGACAACCTGTTATCTCCCTTCAGAAATCTCCAATAAGAAACCCCCTTTCAGCTTTGCTCTGAAAATTCTCTCTCTGCTCTCCAAAACTTCTCCCAAAATCACTAAGGTTCAAGATCCCCTCTTCTTCCTCTCTTCTCCATCTTATCCCTTGTTTGCCGACTCTTTCCCTCCCCCATTAATGCCTTATCCTAAACTTAAATGCCTCAACCCCCATCAATTCATAATTAATAATTTATTTAATGTATGGGCCCCCATTAATTTATAATTAATATTTTTATTTTAATGTATGGGTTGGGGTCACCCACCAACCACAAGTTTCCCATTAAATACAAACTTATCCTCATTAATACCATTCTTCATTCGTTGATCAATGCAACACACACATTCATATTTTAATTAATAATGTTTACTTATAAATCTCAAACATATTTTAACATATTAATTTAATACAACATCCTAATTAATCATAATTAACCCTAATTAATCATAATTAACCCTAATTAATTGTGATTAACCTAATAATCATTCATGACACTATTACCATTCAACATTACTCTCTTAATTACATTTAAGTAGATTAATAAATTCTACTAAAGATAAGAATAGCCTAATTAACATTAACTAATCACTATTAACACATAATGAAAATTAGCCTAATTAACATTAACTAATCACTATTAACACATAATGAACATTAGTAAACGATAATTAACATTATTCCAAATTATTAACATTAATCCACAATAATTAATCATTAACCAACTTTCTTAACATTAATCGACTTTATTAACCTTAATCGACAATAACTAACATTAATCTACATTATTAACATTAATCATCATTATTAACCTTAATCGACATTTTTAACATCAATCAACAATAATTAACTATTACTCAACAATAATTAACATTGTTATTCAACAATATTTTACACAATTCGTAAATATGTAGGTGAGTTATGTAAGCGTAGCTACTACTTACATACTTCGCGTAAGTACACTAACCGTAATAATTCACACACACATCAATCATAATCATGAAACTTGTTGTTCACTGACACAAGTTTTAAACGTAATTTGCAAGGTACAATCCATTAACTAACGGAAATCTTATTAAGTTATGACAATTCATACATTACTGAGTTATGGCACATACTCAATCAAGGGTTTTACACACATACAGTTAGGTCTTGTTTTCACCCCTACTTCAAGCTACACCTATCTACCTACATCATTACTAACTTCCACATCTTATCCTTTCCTCTGCTGGACTACCCTGAAATGTCAATCCATGACCGGTTCCAGCTAGAACCAGCAAGCGGAAGTGTCGACTACATCGACCAAGCTTCCCGAGCAAGCAACCACCAGTCATCATCACACACCTTAGGGAGCGCACCGTAGCACAGCCCTCCCATGACTCTGGGTTTCGGGGATAAACGGTGGGTAAAGCCTCCACCCCCCTAATGGAACAAGGGACTATGTCTACCCGACATAACAACAACATTGCAGTTGTACTCGGTCTGTCATCGTATAACCAATCTGGGCGGTTGAGTTTCCTGAAACCCTACCCCACCCATGTCATAATATACATCATAATAATAATCATGCGAAAGTAAATAATGCATCACTCGCATACCATTTATCTTTCGAAGTCCATGTCCCCGAGGCTCTCCCACCTCGTAGGAGCCAGTAATCACTTAGACATTTCAACCTGTAAGTCAGTCCTCGACTTACAATATAGAATATCGTGCATAAATCCTTAACATATACACATACATTTTAGAATAATATAACAATAATAAACTCATTTATTTGCCATGCACCTGGCATAAAGTTCATTTATTCAACACATAACTGTAACGGTATCCACGTACCCATCATTCAGTAATTTGCATATATAATTAACACATGATACATATAGACATGGCTACCGATCATAATACTAACATCACACACACACATATATATATCGGCAAAATAATAGAACCATATGTCCACAGTGTCGTCAAACAGACGAAGTCTCACAATCAAACAAATACAACATATAATAATAGTTCAGGTAGTAATGTCAAAACGATGCGTTACATTTAGAACCATGCTCGGACTTACAAACACCCCTTCGGATAAAGGGGGGGATGTTGGAAACCTAATCCTACGGGATTATGGTTTCACACTTAATTTTGTACATTTTGTAAATATTTATCAGTTTAATAAGTAGAGGATGAAGAGTCTTCTTGGACTCCATTGGACCTATTGGCAAGTGAAGCCAAAGAGCCACTTTCTCATGTATTAAATAAGCTATTCATGCTCAATGAAATTCAATAAGAATTCGGGAGTTATTTGACATTTTTAAAATTTAGTTTATCGGTGCATTTGTAACACCCCTAAAAGGCTACTTAAGGATTATATTTCTTAATCCTTCATTAGCTACTAATGAACTATTAATAAAGTGGAATTAATTCAACGACAAAATTAAAAGGAGAAATATTAATAAACTTTTAGCTATTGATCTAAGGTAAAGTTAATTAAACTTTGATAAAATAAAGTATGATGCATGAAGGCCATGAGGCCCTCATGCATAATTATTTCTTATAAAATTAAAATTAGAATTTTCTGCATAAATAGGAGAATTGGGGGTTGATTCATGGGTCCTTTTATGGTTTTTATGCTCTTTGTTTCGGAAGGTTTGGGGAGGGATTATATGGAGATGGAGGTTTGGAGGCTGAGGGTAGAATACAGGCCTTGGGGATGAGCCCCAAGGTGTGAATGAAATTATGGACCCAACGCAATTCTAGGAAATTTTATCTTGTCCATTTCTAAATACACCCATCCATGTGTATGATGGGGTTTGTCCTTCCTTCATAAACTTATGGGAAGGCTACAAAATATTCTACCACTCTTGAAATATATATCACCCGCTACTCGAGCGATGGAGTGAATTAGTGTCGTAAAGCTAGCAACACTTTTTTCCAATTGTTAAGATAATTTCTACATATATCCTACCACCTGGAGGGTGTGGACCTTAAAGCAACATCCAATGTCGGTATTAGTTTATCCTATAGATTCTAATTATGATGTTTGGCTAGCATGGTATTGTTGAGTGAGGGCTCGGGGGCTCTCAGTCTAAGACTGAGAGGTTTGGTTGGGAGGAGAGCAGCGCCCCAATTGTGGTTTCCATGTTGTTTCCCATAGTGGCCTACTCCTACTACTTCGATCAACCGCAACTGTAAGTAGTTCAGGTATGTACTTGTGATTGTGCCTCTCATTATTTATTAATCTGGAATATTAAAAACTTTTATATTTTGGTTTTCTTGTGATTATTTTTTTATGGTTATATGTTCCAGGAAATTATAAATCTCTCATGAATATTTAGTTCTCTGGAAATTATTTGCTTTATGTGATAATTATTGTTAATATTGCATAATTCCTAAATTCTATATAATCTTATTATTTAGGTCTTTACATATGGTATTAGAGAATGTGAGATTCAAAAGCTGGACCCTACGGCTTCATCATTATTTATTAAAAAATAAGTTAAAAATGAGTTATTACCATGTTCACTGAAACATAATGATACACAACTCTCTACATATAATAATTTTACAAATTCAACAAATAAGTTTACAGGAAATTTTGGGGGACGCCTCCCACAACCTTCCATCACCCATTGAAAATGCATTACCACAAAAGAATTTCATCAAGATGTAGTCATATTCTAGAGACGTCATGAAGAGTATATATATATATACATCGAATACAATCTCTGTATTTCTTGCTTGTGACTGAGAAACACTGCTTTATGCGTGAATTCTCTTCAGATTTAAAGTAGTTCGGTCTGTTCCGCAAACTGTGGATCCTGTCAGGCCACGAAGAGAGAGAAATTAATTGTGTTTAATTGAGGAATAGAGGGCGCATGCCAGGGTGTACTTAGCCTGAAAGAGGCCGCCCCTTGCGCCTCTCATTTAGCTGCTTGGAGGGCGAGAAATTAGTAAAAGGCGTCACGGCGGGTTGTATAAATGTTAACTAAAACGTCCTTGACACGTCGGAATTCGGCGGGTTGTATAAATGTTAACTAAAACGTCCTTGACACGTCGGAATTCGGCAGAGCAATTCTGGTTAAAATAACAATTTTAAATGTTCAGATTGTAATTTTGGCAAACCGCTAGAAAAACGAGGCGTTTTGATTATATTTTATCCTACACGGTCACCCCGTGATTTGTAGATTTGTTTGCAAGGAAGAAGCTTCTTAAAAGCATCGAGTTTTTTTCCCAAATTGTGAAGAGAAATATGGGGCACTGGCCCAATCCTCCCTGCATGCCCTCATGACTAGAGAAAATAAGAGTGCTGCTTGGTGATGGCTTGGTTTTTTTATTGGTAAAGGGAGGCCTCGACTCTATTGAGCGGAGCCTCCCACGAACTTCTCCTTCTACACTGCATTGTTTCGTCAATTTGATTATCCGACAAACCAAACGCAAGCAGGGAGTGAGCCCTAGCTTAGTCTCACTATGATGAACACAACCCTCGATGCTCTACTCTCATTATTATTGCTAGACTTTGAAATTGATGTCATAAAACCCAAAACCAAATCGCAGTTGTATCGACAACCAGCGGCTCACACTACTAATCGCCTGATCTGGTCAAAATCTATTCTCCATCGTTTTTTTTTTATCGCCATTACCAAGCTTCTGCAGCACTGATACAGAGAGCTCAAAACTTGTCTCACACCCTGTAAAGATCTTGACAATCTCGGGACCAAATCCAACCCATCAAAGCTTGTTGAAATATCCAGACAGCACCGTTTCCAGCCCTCGAATCCCAGTACCGGCACCGGCTTCTGATTCAATTCCAAAACCCAACTCTATATTCTCAACATATTTAGGATCGAAAGCGACCCACAAAAGCTTGTTCGATTCTTCAAGCAATTAACAGAGCCACCGAGTTCCCGCCACCACAGATCTTCGTACAAAATTACCGTAAAAAAAATAATAAAAAATACTAGCATTCGCCCAACAATTCGATGCCATTAAAGAAATATTGGACCACTCATTGCAGGAAAGCGGGAGTTCTTCTGAGAGTTTCTTTAATCAGAATATTTTGCTTTCTGGTATACATTGAATGGCTCAGCATGCCATTAAAACCTTCAATCAAATGAAAAGTGTCAATATTTCACCAATTATCATGTCCTTTAATACCCTACTGAATGCTCTTATTGAATCTTAAAAAAAATATCATGTCCTTTAATACCCTACTGAATGCTCTTATTGAATCTTAAAAAAAATCCCAAATTGGCTCATGATTTGTATAAAGATATAGCTAGCTTTGGTATATCAACAAACCTGAAAACTTACAATAGTGTAGTGAAGGCTATTTGTGAAATGAATGAGCATGAGTCTGCATTTTCATTTCTAGATGAAATGAAAAAACATGGTTGTGAACCTCAAAGTTCTACTTATAATACTATTTTATCGACCTTCTACAAGCAAGGGAAATACATGGAGGCCGTTGATATTTTGGGAAAGATGTTAGAAATTTACGCTACGGATGTTTCAACATACAACAGTATGATGGGTACCCTCTAAAACTAGCGATGCAAAAGAAAAATTTTGGATGAAATGGTTTTTACAGGATTGAAACCGAATGTTACCCATTTCAATACACTCATTGCTGGTTTTGGAAGGAAAATAATTTGACAGAAGCAAAAAGGATTTTTTCTGATGTGTCTCCCAAGGGTTGTGATCCAAATGCACTGACCTATCATACCTTCATTTATTTCTTATTAAAGGAAGGGGATTTCTGTAAAAATATCACTTCTCTAAACTAGAAGCAAAATAAAAGTTCTACCAAAATCTTGAGAACAGAAAAAACATAACAGCCATGCACATAAAATTTCAAACTCAAATATTGTATCCAAAGTGGCTCAGGAGAAAACCCCTAAGGGAAAACCTTTGAGAGAGATATTTTATTAATTTCTTCTTCAATAAAATGTACATCAAAATTTTAATAATATTGAGCACAACTTATCTCAACCAGTAGACTAACAAGCTGCCTCAAAATCTATGCCAGAATATGCCTCGAATTCTGTGCATATATTTATGGGAAATCGTGCCCTTCTCAAGCAACACAGAGTTGTATGGACAACTCCTCGATTTCAATGCCAAACTCAATCTTTTGCTTGGAAATTTGTGCCCAACCAAACAGCAGTGAAGCTTCCTCGAATTTCGTGCCTACAGACATAAATTGTACGGACTATACGGATTTCTCGAAATTCGTGTTGCTGCCTGGAAATGTGTGCCATTGTTTTCTTCTCGAAAAATGTGCCCAGAATTGTTGTACGGATTCTTGTCTTGGGAAACAAGTTGCTATCTCAGACAGCTACCTTCTCTCTCTCAAGCTGCAACTTGAACTTGCTCTGCAACTCTCTTGGAATAATCTCCACTTCTCCAACTCTCTTGGGATGTGTACAAATGAATGAATGGGGTGCCTTATTTATTGTTTTTCCCGTGTCTTTTCATTTCACCTTCTTGAGGTAGCTAAAAAGACACTAGATCAAGGGCCCACATTTAATCTAGTGTTTTCTCATCAATGGATGAGAAAAGTCACTTTTCTCTCCATTAAATATTTTCTCTCTCAACCACAACTTAAATAAATTGAAAAGTCACTTTATAACTCTAAAGTGACGTTAATTACTTTTCTCAAGCAATTAATGCAAGGGTTATGTACTTTGTCCCCTTTTTAGTGACTTAGGAAAAAGTCACTAGGGGAACACTTACTTGGTACAAATTTCAACATTCCCTCTTACCAAGGAAGGTGTTCTCCCTCTCTCCCAACTTATCCCTGAAGAAGATAAACTGCTTCCCCACCAAAGCTAGTAAACTACTCATGTGCTTCTCGCACAATATCAATGTCTGCTCATGTGCTTCTCGCACAATATCGAAGATGCCCACCCTTTCTAAACTCTGCTCTAGAGAGGTCAAATCAAGTGTCCCTTCATGTTAGACATCACCACATAAAGGACATCATCCTGAGCTACAAAGCTCAATGCTTCTGCTTCACACGGGAAGGCCTTCTAGCATATCCTCTGTCGGAACCTCTCTCCAGTCTCATACTATCAGCAGTGGAAGCTCCCCCTATCTCTGGAATCTGTCCCGCATTTTGCATTGATGCCTCATGTCGAGACATCTCATCTCGCTCATCCATTAGTGACAAGTCATACCAGCTGACCCTCTTACTCGCATTGGAGGAAGTAGTCTCTCGTTGAATCCTCTAAATAGAAGATGAACTTCTAGGTACCACAATAATCTATGGAGTGTCTCGCTCTCTCCTCTGAACCACGGACTGACTACTCGCCGCCACATCAATCCTCAAAGCATCTCGCTCACTGTCTGTCTCAGACTCAGGCTCTGATATCCACCCAGATCCTCCTGTTGTAGGCTGACCACGCACTACATACTCTCCATCTCTCTGATGACCTATAAGCACGGGGTCAACCGGATCCACTCCCAATACATAAATGAAGATGTGTTCACTCTTGAACAAAACTGCATATCCTGCTCCCTCCAAGACTGGAATTGAAAGTCTGTTGTCCTACAGCCCTGGAATATAGCATACTCCTGTAATATCCAGAATCTCTCCAAACTCAAGTTGGAACCGTACTCGTGCCAAACCTCTGACTGCATACACTGTCCCATCTCTATCTTGTACGAGTTGCTTTGGAATAGTCTCAAAAGTGAGGAAGGCATCTCGCCTCCCAGTCATGTGATTGCAATAGAAACTATCCACAATCCACTTCCCAATATCAATTGGTCCGCTACTACCGCAACTCGAAACAACAGTGGAAAGAGAGAACTCTGTAGCATACCACTCAATCTCTGTTGTAATTGCACCTGCTCCTTTTTCTCCTGCTTGCCCTTCTTCTTCTTAGGACATTGGCCTGCATAATGGCCAAAATCATTGCATGCATAGCACCCGAATCTGCTTAGGTCCCTCTTCTGCTCACCCCTCTGCTGCTTAGCTCCTCCCGGGCCCTTCTTGGACTTCTATCCTTTAGTTGATAAGGCAACGTTCTGCTCATCATTATCCTGCTTAGTCTTCCCTTGAGACCCTTCTCAGATCTCCTCCTGAGTAAAATCATCCCACAGTCTTTCCCAAGAGGGAAAGTTCTTTCTGCCAACTACACACTTCACGAACACATCCCACTCCTTAGCGAATCCTTTCAGGGCTATCCGCACTAGCTCAGGATCGGGAATCACCTCACCAACTGCACTCAATTCATCTTTTATCTGTCTGAGTCTAGTGAGGTAAGAGGCTACATTCTCACCTCTCACCATCTTTGTGCCATGAAGCTTATCCTTTAAAGCCATTTTATGATTCTCATTCTTGTTCTCATACAAACCTTTCAAAGTATCCCACATCTCCTTAGCAGTATGTTTCTCTATCAAATGTGGGATGAGGTGATCTCGAACACCATCCAAAAGCAGTCTCTGCATTCTAGCCTCCTTCGCCTCATGTATGTCAAGGGCTATAGGATCAAATGTGGGAGGAAGCACTGTGGTATTGATGAAGGTCCATAACTTGTTCTCCTTGAGAACAACTGTCATCTGGGCTTTCCACTGCAAGTAGTTGGAAATCCCTTCCAACCGATCTTCATACCGGATGCAAGCCATCATTCACTTCTACTCTTTTTCCAACAATGCACACTCTACCCTAATGTTTGAAAATCACTGTCAATCAATCTTCCCTTAACAGGGCTCTGATACCATGTAAAAATATCACTTCTCTAACAGGATTTCAAGTTAACTCAGATTAACAATGTTTAATAAACCATCTCATTCAACCATAGACAATTGAAAATGAAATTTCACTCATAAACACATATGAATTGGAAGCACAAGAAAAGTTCTACCAAAATACTGAGAATAGAAAGAACATAATAGCCATGCACATAAAATTTCAGACTCAGATATTTTAGCCAAAATGGCCCATGAAAAAACCTCGAAGGGAAAACCTGTGAGAGAGATATTTTATTAATTTCTTCTTCAATAAAATGTATAGCAGAATTTTAATAATATCGAGCACAACTTATCTCAACCAGTAGACTAACAGGCTGCCTCGAAATCTGTGTCAGAATCTGGCTCGAATTATGTGCATATATTTATGGGAAATTGTGCCCTTCTCAAGCAACACAGCGTTGTACGGACAACTCCTTGATTTCAATGCCAAAGTCAATATTTTGCCTGGAAATTCGTGCTCAACAAACAGTAGTGAAGCTTCCTCAAATTTTGTGCCAACAGACATAAATTGTATGGACTGTATGGATGTACGGACTATACGGATTTCTTGAAATTCGTGCTACTGCCTGGAAATGCGTGCCACTGTTTTCTTCTCGAAAAATGTGCCCAGAACTACTGTACGGATTCTTGTCTTGGGAAACGAGATGGTATCTTAGACAGCTACCTTCTCTTTCTCAAACTCCAACTTGACCTTGCTCTCCAACTCTCTTGGAATAATCTCCACTTCTCCAACTCTCTTGGGATGTGTACAAATGAATGAATGGGGTGCCTTATTTATTGTTTTTCCCTTGTCTTTTCATTTCACCTTCCTGGGGTAGTTGAAAGGACACTAGATAAAGGGCCCACATTTAATCTAGTGTTTTCGCATCAATGGATGAGAAAAGTCACTTTTCTCTCCATTAAATATTTTCTCTCTCAACCACAACTTAAATAAATTGAAAAGTCACTTTATGACTCTAAAGTGACATTAATTACTTTTCTCAAGCAATTAATGCAAGGGTTATGTACTCTGTCCCGTTTTTAGTGACTTAGGAAAAAGTCACTAGGGGAACACTCCCTTGGTACAAATTTCAACAATTTTGACATGGCTTATGAGTACTGCATTGCCATGCTTAGAAATTGGATGCCTGAACTGAAGATTGCAAAGATGCTTATTGATCCCCTTGTGAAAAAAAGAATAAGGTTGAAAATGTTGGAGAGGTGATTGAGGGAATGAAGAAGAATCTCCCTCCATTTTACCATAAGGACTCAAATATGTTTCCACTATTAGACATAATTGACATTTCATTGCAACATGAAGTGCAGAAGTAGTTTCCATTGAGATTTGAGTTGACACTTTTTTAAGCTTGAACTATTGTCTACCATGCATGTTTTGTTGCTAGAATATAATCTAGGAAGATCTGTTGGCATCTAACTTAACTGTGGCTAGAACTCATCTGCTGGTGCAGTTTTATAGACAACTTTGTTTGAAAGAGACAAGGCGTTCCTTTCAGCTTCAAATATGCTATTATCAAAATTTTCATCAAAGTCTTTTTTTTCCAATAAATCCTCTGTATTGCACATTTGTATTTTGGCATGCTTCAACATCTTTTCTTGTTTTCTTCGTTCTATCCTTTTATTGCTCAATGCTTTCTCACTAGTGTCATCATCTTCTTTCTCAAAGGCATACTAGTCCTTCCATTTGATGATGGCATTAAAATCATTTCGGCAGGTACTAGAGTCAGCAACATTATTTGATTATTTTTGTTTCATCCCCAATTCCTTATCCTCTATTTGTTCAACCTCAGATGCCAGTGTTGTGCTTGAACATTCTTGTCATCTTTCTTCGGGCATACATTTTCTTCTTTTGAAGATAAGCACCTCCTCGGAGTCATATTCACTATCTTTTTTTAATTGACTTTTCAATTTATTTAAGTTGTGGTTGAGAGAGAAAATATCTAATGGAGAGAAAATTGACTTTTCTCAGCCATTGAATTTACCTTTTTCTTCTTGAACTTTGGGTAGGATTCAAGTAAAGGTGGTCGGTGTGATGAAGAACTGGTCACATTTCGTTTCTTCATAACATATGTTACTGAGCTACGCTTATTAAGTTTTCTCATAATGATCCCATCACTCGTCCTCCCTTCATGGTCATGTTTGCCAGTGCTCTTAGCATGCCTTCCTATGTCTTAATACCATGGTGGTTTATATTTATGTACCCCCACCACATGTCCATTGATGTCTGCAAGTTAATGCATGTGTAAGCCTTCAGATGCTAAAGGAAATGATAATCATCACAAGTTCACCGCGGGCAACCCTTTTTCGATTCATTGCTCACTTTATCATGTCTCCACAAATTTGGCATTGCCTCTAAAAATGCATATACAGTTTCTTGAATACGAAGTACAACTGATTTACTCTCATTTGTTCACCTTACATTTCCTAAAAATAGTTCAAAGAGTTGTGCATTGACCTAGTTAGATAAGACAACAAAGAGTTGTGCTTGACGGTGTTGTATTTGTGTTGTCCATTGACAAATTTTGGCTCACGTGGCAAATTGAGTAATCCATGCATTTTATTTATATTTATTTTATTTTATTTTTGTCTCCAAGTTGTGTGAAGACAACGTTAATTGTAATCCCCAAGGAATCCACATACACATGGAAAGGCTTTCTCTAGTCAGGAAACCTTAAAATAGGTGCATTTATGATTAGGTCCTTCAATATTAAGAAGCTTTGATTGGCATTCTTTGGTCCAAATCAAAGAAGGGTTCCTTCTTAAACAACTATTCCATCGAATACACAATCCTCATGTATCCCTTGATGAGCTTCTAGTAGTATCATGATTCCTATATGACCCAAAAATGACTTGACATTTTAGGAATTAGTCATAGGTTCTAGGTAACACATTGTGTCCACTTTGTCCTCATACCTTCCTTAGAGATCTTTGTTGTTTTGGTAGAAGTATCCTGACAAGAATTGCAATGATCATTGGCAATGCAATCAGACAATACATGTATTAAATGCTATTGAAATACAGGTTATTACCAATATGGTCCTTGCTCCTAGAATAAGACACCAAGTCAGAGTGCAATAAAGATCATTATAATCATATGTTCCGGTCAGAGTTCAATAAAGATCATTACCCCTATTCATTCCATATCTAACGCTTATTTAGCTTCTCCTATAATAAGACACCAAGTCAGAGTGCAATAAAGATCATTATAATCCTATGTTCCGGTCAGAGTTCAATAAAGATCATTACCCCTATTCATTCCACATCTAATGCTTATTTAGCGAATGTATGCCAACCACTTATACTATGAAACGAGAACTCGACACAGTTCTCGTTTTTCTCTCTCCTAATTTTAGTAGTTGTTTTTACCCCCGTTTCAAAAATGGTTGATGCCAGTATCACACATTTTCATTTTGAGACATTTTTTGGGGCCTTTGAATTATCTTTGTTGTAAAATATTTTTAATTTCTATTTTCAAGTGTGTTTTTTGAAATTTAACAAAGTAACATACATTTTTATGTACAAAATAAGGCATTTTTATTGACAAAATTGTAAATAATTCCAGAGAGAGAGAGAGAGAAAAAAAAAAAAAAAAAAAAAAAAAAAAAAAAAAAAAAAAAAAAAAAAAAAAAAAAAAAAAAAAAAAAAAAAAAAAAAAAAAAAAAAAAAAAACATAAAACATTTAAAACCAATTTTTAATGAATTTTCAGAGAATTTTTCTCTAAAAATGATCATATTTCATATTAGTTATCGAAAAGTGACGACTCACATAAATTCAAGAAAAAATATACAAATTTTATTTCTAAAATAAAGTCTGAAAGTCAAAACATTACTAATATATCTGATCAAAAAATTGTCAAAATTAACATTTTCTTCAAAACATGAAACTATTCAACAATATCATGCATGCCAAATTCTTCATCGACATTGGAATTTTCTGGAGCTTGACTTTCCTCAAGGACATCAATGTCCTCTTCCATTGGGTCTTCTATGTCTGCAAGATCCCCAAAGTGCTCCTTTCCAAACACCTCTCCTAACGGGGGTTGGGGCTCTTTTGACATCTTTGCCACAAGTGTTTCACTAAACTCTCCTTTCTTCAAACCAACTTCTTGCAGTTCATCTGGAAGAACTTGAATAGCCTTAATTCTTTGTTTTATGTAATTGCATTGGAGTGGATCATTATCAATCGATATGCAGTTTCTTCCTTTCTGTAAGGAGCATGCTATTGTTGTACCTAATCACCAAAAACAAAATTAAAGTTAAGTGAAATAGCATAAGGAATCATACTTTAAAACAATAAAATAATGAAGGATAAAACATACAATAAAACTTGATATATTATTTCATATGTAATATGAGAAAATTTACCTGAACCCGAGAACAAATCTATGACCCAATCTCCTTCTCTTGAAAATGTATCTATGAGATAATTAATCAATGCTTGTGGCTTTTGATAGATGTTTACAGTCACTCCTTTCAAATCCCTTTCTTCATATGTTAATTTTTTTACCACGGCATTATAACTCAATATCTGACTATGTTTTCCTCCTCTCTTTTCATTGATTAAAAGAGGTTCATAAGCATCCTCCTGTGTCCAAGTTGCAACATGTATGCTTTCAGCATCACTCAGGAATGGATCGCTGCCTGAGCTACGAACATTAGGCTTTTGCCTGTAACAAAAATATAAAACAATTAATTAACTTATCAATAAATATAATTGATTTATAAATTCAAAATTTTGATAATATAGTGCAAATATATTACCAATGAAGTTGCTTCCTTTTTTTTCCTTTACCCCTGAAGGCTGTCAACAAGCCCCATAATTGTGTGTCTGAATGGAAAACAACAAATCTCCATGGTGGTGATGTTGTGACATCTACAAATCCCGAAACCACTTTACTGAATGATTGGTAAGTATAAGGCTCACAATCATAAGTAGTGTTTCGGATATTGTATCCATGAGGGATATCTGCAATCACTAGTGCGTACTCCTTTTTAGGAACAAGATTTGCAATGTTTGCACAGTCACCTAAAATGACTCTCTATTGCACAGTGTCAAGCCCATTCCAAATATAATGATCAAGTGTATCATCAAGTTCAACATTTGCAAGACATTGTCTCCTTTGTCGTTCTATTTTGGCTCTTTGGATATGGATTTTGAAGGACTCCGGTACTCCAACTCCACCCCTCTTTGGCATCTTCAAATGAAAATGATCTCTATAAGTAATAAAATAGAAATGAATTGAATTAGAAAATAAATAAAATAGGATGTATCATAGATCAACATACCTTCTTGAATGCAACAAAAAATTGTTGTAAACTTTCTATCGAGCTTGAGTCTGGATAGTTGCATTTGACATCATCCCAACTCTTCTCACTCAACATTTTAACCATCTCCTCTTGTATTTTCATGTAGACCTTGTGACTAGACAATGAAACAATAAATGATGTTTACAATCATATATAATAATATAACAGAATACTTAGAACATAACAAAAATGTTAAACTCAAAAAAATGCTCAACTTACTTCTCAAGTTCGTTGCACATTTCCTCCATGGATAATTCACCTGACTTTACCCATGTTAGTATTGTAGCTATTAATGTTTCATCCTTCACACCTTGCATTGTTCTCCAAGGTGTAATAGTCATGTCTTCTGGCAGATTCTTGACATCAGGACCTGCCTTACCACCGCTCCATGGAACAACTCTACCTTTTTTCACTTTTTGGTTTTTTATGCCAATATTCTCCCACAAGCTAAATATGTCATCAATCAAATCCCATGTTTTCCCAACTCTGAATGCCAATTGGAAATAGGCATCTACAGCCCTGAATGCATCACTTCCTCTGGAACTTTTTTGTAGCATAATATCATCTTTAATAGGGAGACCTATTTCCATACAACATTGTCTCCGAAAACTTACATCAACTCTAGATTTTTCCCCACCACATATTTGCACAAATTCACTGTGTATAAATCTCACCCTTTGAACAAATGTCATTGTCAACCTATATTCACTATCTGTGTTATGATCCCATGCCAACAACTTTGCTTCAACATCTGTTAAACCAGCATAAATGATGCATTTAACTGTTTCAAAAATAGGGTTATTGGGATATTCTTGCATCAACTCTCTTCTTGCCTCTGCAGAATGATTCCCTCCAAGAACATAATATTTGTAATGAAAACATCTTGTTTCATCAAATTCATCTCTAGTAGGAACAACTTCCGGGTCAACAAGGACTAGGTAGTCAACAACATGTGCATAGGGATTGTGCCTCATCAATGCTTTCAAGTTGTGAATATGCAAGTGATGTGGTTTTCTAATTCTAAAGTGATCTTTCCCTTCTGTGGGTTTATAAAGTTGATTCACATTCAACTCAAATGTACGTCCATTGTTAACCAACTTATCCCTCCGCAATCGATCTCGAATGGCATTTCGTGTTGTCTTGACAATGCCATCCTCTAAATCAGCACCTGGAGTAATGATTTCCCTACTGCCACCAGAATTTTCACTCTCAGATTCAGTAATAACGTTGGTTTCAGCAACAACAGATCTCCTCCTTTTTTTATTTGAAGGGGTTCCTCCTAAATCTACAATGCCTTCAACAGGAATCGAGGCACTCTCAACCATATTTCTTTTACGAGATTGTTTGCTACTCTTACTAGCAGGTGTAACAAGCTCATTTGCAACAATTTCATCATGTTCAGTTCGGCGAGATGAAGATTTAAATATAACCCTTCTAGGTACCTGATTTGATTATCGGATGCTCTTTCCTCTTTCTGCTGGTACTTCTTTAGTTTGAACATTTAATACTTGTTTTTTCTTCCTTGCTTCTGGTCCCTTTTGAATAGCGACAGTAATGACATCCATAGGATCGGCCTCTATATAATAAATTCCATTCAACTTTTTTGAAATCGAAATGGAAAAATCCTGCAAAATAAAAACATTATCGTATTAAATCTATTACATTGTGATTTCCAAGTTATAACAAAACCAGTTTAAGAATAATATCAATATTCAAACTTACTCTCTCGCTTTCAATTTCATCCACGACCCCTTGACAAAAATCTGTGAAATTTTCTTGAACATTATATTTTGCAATCTTCAAAGCATATCGGATTTTTGCAAAGGTCTTGGCTTGTTTCACCTGTGCATAAACAATATCTGTACTCGGCACTACACATATATCTCTCAGCAATCCCAATAGATTGTAATATACTTGAATATATGGATCTGCAGAACAAAATAAGAGAATGCTTTCTGGTTTTCCTTGATTTTTTTCCTTCAGATGCCAATGATACTCTGTTCTGTCTTCTTCTGCTGCATGTTTCCATTCTCTAGCATTCTTCATTCTTAATTTTTTAAAGCTAAGAACTCTCTCTTGAGTCTCAACATTCTCAGATGCCTCAACTGTTTTTTTCGATGCAATGATTGCCGCTCTTGATCCAGAAACATTTACAGATATCCGCCTTGATGCCATTGTACCTATATCCAAAATGTAGAATTTTAAAATAAATCAATAAAAATTTATAATTTAAACAAAATCAACATCCATATTCACTATAAACTGTATTTGAAAAACGTTTTAAAAAATTTAAAAATATTCTTATCTTCATAATCGTTGTTTTTTACGTTTTGAATTTTTTTTTTTAAAATGTAAACCTACACCCTACCCCTCTAACGAGCATAATAATTAATTTTAAAATAAAAATTACACCTACCCCTACCACATAAATATATAATAAAAATTTTAAAAAAGAAATTTAAAACTAACCTCCTACCCCCTAACCCCTTAACAATATAATAAAATATTTAAAAACAAATTAAAAATAACCCTCCCACCTAGCAATATAATACAAAAGTTTTAAAAAAGATTAAAACTAACTCCACTAATAAAAATTAAAAAAAACAATATAAAAAAAATTAAAAAGACAATACAATAAAAATTAAAAACCAAATATTTAAACTACCAAAAAAATTTAGAATTAATTAAAAAAAATTAAAATATAACTCTTCCCTTCCCCTTCCTCCCGGGCCGCCTGCTTGGGTGCCAAAGGGCGGCCCTCACGGCCGTTGTCGATGCCCGGCATCGAGGGGGCCCTGAGGGCTGCCCTTTGGAGCCCAAGCGGGCGGAGGTCCACTCGCTTGGGCGCCAAAGGGCGGCCCTCATGGCCGCCGTCGATTCCCGGCATCGAGGGGGCCGTGAGGGCCGCCCTTTGGCGCCCAAACGAGCGGAGGTCCGCCGCTTGGGCGCCAAAGGGAAGGTTCGTCGCTTAGGCACCAAAGGGCGGCCCTCACGGCCCCTGTTGATGCCTGACATCGAGGGGGCCGTGAGGGCCACCCTTTGGCGCCCAAGCGAGCGGACCTCCGCCCTCCACTTGATTGGGTGCCAAAGGGCGGCCCTCACGGCCGCCAAAGGGAGGTCCGCCCGCTTGGGCGCCAAAGGGTGGCCCTCACGGCCCCCTCGATGTCGGGAATCGATGGCGGCCGTGAGGGCTGCCCTTTGGTGCCCAAGCGACGGACCTCCACCCGCTTGGGCGCCAAAGGGCGGCCCTCACGGCCGCAGTCGATGCCCGGGCATCGACGACGCCCATGAGGGCTGCCCTTTGGTGCCCAAGCGGCGGACCTCCGCCTGCTTGGGCGCCAAAGGGCGGCCCTCACGGCCGCCGTACCTCCGCCCGCTTGGGCACCAAAGGGCGGCCCTCACGGCCCCCTCAATGCCGGGCATCGATGGCGGCCGTGAGGGCTGCCATTTGGCACCCAAGCGGGGTGCCCGGGAGGAGGGGGAAGGTGAGGGTTTTTATAAAAAAAAAATTAATTAAGTTTTAATATTTTTTAGGGGGCGGGGAGGCAGGGTTGATGATAAAAAAAAATTTAGAACATGGGCCGAGGGTAAAAAAAAGTAAGGAAGGGGGCATGGGTAGGTTTGGTAAAAAAAAAGTAGTTTCTATTTTAAACCCAAAGCGAATATTCTTAGAATAAGGGGCAAGCCTTGCCTCGATTAATAATACACGAATTTTAAAAAAAAAATGTTTAAAAAAAATATAAAACTAACCCGGAAAGTGGTAGAGCCTCCTCTGTTGAATGTGCTAGAAGTTCCTCTCTGCAATCTTCCCGTTCTTCCTGAAAACCTTCGTGAATTGCTCCAAAGACTAAACAATCCTGTATTAATAAGATAGATTAGGTTTAATTTTACCATTCTTAAGAATGTTAAAAAAACAAAAATGTAAAAGAATAAAGCAATAAAGCAATAAAACACATTACTAAATTAATAAAGCCATAAAATAATCATTACTTAATTAATAAAAAAATAAAATAATTACTAACCTTGCAAGTGTTACTAAATTGCTCCCAAATAGATGATGAATAGTAGGAAATCTAAAATGTTTATTTAGCGTAGAGTAAGTTTAACATTACTTGTTTTACCAATGTGGGATAAAAAAAGGAAAGTAGTTACTGCATTATTATTAAATTTATATAAGATAGGTTAAAATTAAATAATTACTAATGTTATGAATGTTGGGTAAAAAAAATGAAAATAATCATTGTTTTGTTACAAATTGTGAATAAAAAATGTTGTGAGAAATTTTATTAGTCTTCAATGTCTCGATAGAAATATGTAATTAGTTATTATATTATTTCAATTCTTTTAATATCATATGAATGTGCGCTTTAATTTTGTAGGGAAATTTTGGAGGGAAAATTTTGAACGAAAATTTTGGAGGAAATTTTTGGAAGGAATTTTTGGAGGGAATATTTTGGAAGGATATTTTCGTTCTCATAGCTATAAGATTGTCGGTCGACAGTTGCACCATTCTACTTTTAGGTGAGGACTGTGGTAAAATTTCTTTGCAGTTGTCCGATACAGATTTTTCTATAATTCTATCTTTTAGTGAGAAGTCATGGACTCATCTTAAGAAAATTCCAATGTCAATGAAGAAATGTACAGTTCATCTAGCCAAAATACTGGCAGTGCAAGCAATGTAATCAAGCATGTTATTCGAGAACTTCCTAGTTATGAAGATTTTGAAGACACTAGTAATGAAGAGAAAGAATGTGATGATGATGAAGAGGTTCCTCCAAGTGGGGATCTTAAAGACAACAAACAATATGATGACAATTTTCCTCCCAGCGAGGATTTTCAAGGCACCAATGATGATTTACCTGAAAGCGAGGATTTTCAAGGCACCAACGATGATTTTCCTTCAAGCAAATATTTTCCTCCCAGCGAAGATTTTTGTGGGATTGATGATGATATTCGTCCCAGTGAGGATTTTAATGGGACGGATGATGATTCTGGTGAGGAAGAAGACATCAATAATGGTGAAAATGATTTTCCTCAAAGCGAGGATTTCAATGGAACAAATGATGACTTTCCTCCAAGCGAGGATTTGAATGGCACAGATGATGAGTTTCCTCCAAGCGAGGATTTCAATGGAACGGATGATGAGTTTCCTCCAAGCGAGGATTTCAATGGCACCGATGATGAGTTTCCTCCAAGGGAGGATTTTAATGGCACCGATGATGACTTACCTCCAAGCGAGGATTTCAATGGCACCGATGATGACTTACCTCCAAGCGAGGATTTCAATGGCAACGATGGTGACTATCATCCAAGCAAGGATTTCAATGGCACTGATGATGATTTTCCTCCGAGTGAAGATTTCAATGGAACCGATGATGATTTCTCTTCGAGCGAGGATTTCAATGGCACCGATGATCATTCTGTTGATGATGAAGCCACCAATGATGAAGACAGTGATTCTCCTCCGAGTAAGGATGTTACAGGAACTAATGATGAAGACAGTGATTCTCCTCCAAGTAAGGATTTTACAAGAAACAATGATGAGAATGTTGAATCTCTAGAGTTCCCTTTCAGTGAAGAATTTAATGGCACAAATAATGTTGATGGTCACATTGATCTGGCAGCAAGTGATCATGACAATAATTTTCATAATGAATTTGGTGATGAAATTTTCAATGAGGGGGGTCATATGCATCACAATGAAAACAATCATCCTGCTGAGGATGTTGTTGCAGACATAATGGTCCAGGAGATCCAGCAACAGAATCCAATGCAGAGCAGGATTAAGTGTAGGACTAGACCTTTTTATGTCAATCCACAGCATTCCAGTTATACAAGGTCTAGGAAAGAATTGCTCATAAGTCCAAGTTCCATTACTCATTTGATTTAGAGTGAGTGTTGCCACAAAAGTTGTTTGAAAAGTTTAGGCTACAATTATGTCTTGGAGAGAAGGGATATGTATCTTTCAATGAACAAAAGCATGCAAAATTCATATTTAGTGGGGTGCATGATTTCTACCAGGACAGGCTATGATTATTGCGTTGGAAGAATTATGCTTTGTAAAAAGGCATTCAAACGGATTCACTCAATTGGTAATCTTCGATTATCAAGAATCCAAACAAGACTAGAAAAGGATCCTACATTTTACACTGACGATTATCAGGGACGAATCACTGGGCCATCAACACACATTGCAATATCATGGATGCATGATTTCTTTTCCAAGCATGGAGAGAGTATGCCAAATAGAGAATCAATACACATTCCAGATAATTTCACAAGGTAGGAAATCTACAACTTATACAAGGATTATGTTCAAGGTGGTCAAGGAAATGACAACTTCATCAGATATGCATATTTCACAAGAGTATGGAAAAAGAAGTTCAACAACGTCCGCATTCCAAAGAGGTCAAGGATGGGGGTCTGCAGTACATGTGCTTCTCTTAAAGAAAGAAGGGATAGAAAGAGGTATGTTTACAAAACAAAAAAAACAAATAGATAAATGTCAATTATTGAAGCTAGTTAACAATATTTTTTTGTTATGTTGTTTGTAGATTCCATAATCAATGCACTGCAAGAACATCGCAATCAACAATCAAATGAACGGAAAAAATTGTACAAACATCGCAAGAAGTGTTACGATGCTCCACATAAGTATATGGGTTTGATAATTGATGGCATGGATCAGAAAAAAACACTCTTGCCGCATTTTGTCCATGTGCCAAAGAATTTAAAGGAGGAGAATTTTATTCAGTTTCACTTGGTTGGGTGTATGGTTTTTAATGGTGAAATGATTCCAAGGGTTTACTTTACAGCTCCAAATATTCACAATGATGCAAATTTGACCATCAGCATAATTCATCATGTCATTACTCATTGGCCTGGTGATCTTCCAGAAGTTCTATATCTACAATTGGACAAAACAAGCCGGGAAAACAAAAACTAGGTCGTGTTTGGTTATCTAAGCATGCTCGTGGAATTGAGAATTTTTAAGAAGGTAAAAGTTGGGTTCCTTCTTGTTGGGCATACACATGATCATATTGATCAAATGTTCAGCCATTTTTCAAGGATATTGAGGAGGAAGAAAGTCGGGAGCCTACCATCGTTGATTGAAATTATAGGGAAAGCATACCATCCAGAGCCTACTGTACAGAGATTGGAAGAAACTGTTGACATGCGAAGATTTCTGTTTGGATCGCATGGTGAGGAAAGGTGCATTGAAAAACTTAATGACATTAGCTTTCAGCATCAATTTCGTATAAAAAAGATTGATGGAAAAACACTATTGTGGGGCAAGAAGTACTCAACTAGCACAGAATGGGGGCCTTCATCAGGTTTGGCATTTTTGAAATTCATCCCAAGTCGTCAAATGTATGCTTCAAATTTATTGTTATTGCAATCATCTACAGAGATTCATAATGCAAGGTGACATAGTAGAGATGTTGATTCTTCTTAATGCTTGGAAGAAATCAAAAAGTCTATTGAAGATACATATGAGTACTTTGATGTTGCTGATTCCGTTTGGTGGGAGTCTTTTTTCATGGAGCAGAGTGACATAATTTCAAACTCTACAAATGGAGATATATTTTTGAAGACTCCATTTGCTTGGCCACAAAGTTTATCAAATGAAAACGAGGTAACAAATGTTGAACCTCGAGCTGTTGAGTTTTCTCAAGTAGAGGAAAGAGAAATGTATATGGGCTCTAGAAGATCATCCGCAAAGCGTCGAGAGATGGAAGACCTTTATAGGGGCTTGGTACAAGATATCAAGGAGGGTTGCATGATTGCAGTTTTGGCTACAGATGATCCACGTCAATATCCACTATGGATTGCAAAAGCTATGAAGGTCAATAAAGAAAATGAAGAAGTAGTATCAGTAGAAGTACATTGGTATGCAACAGATACGCACCCATTTGATGGTGTGTACAAGGCAGAGATGGTGGTTGAGAAAAAGGTTTGCAAAAAGAGAAACAGAAAGGGTCAAAAAATAAATCGCCGCCGCATTGACATCTTGAAATTAGAGGAAGTTGATATACTTGTTTATGATTTCAAGTTGACAAAGAAATACACTCTCCGCTCCAAGACTATAGAGATTATCAAGAGATTGCTGCCACAGCCAGAAGTTGCAAGATGGGAGTCTGTTAAACCAAGCCGTAGATCCCGAAGGAATATGACATCTGAAATGATGGGCATAGATGTAGACTCAGATGGTGCACCCATTGATAATAGAGAAGAGTATGGGTCATCTACATCTTCATCAAGTCCTTCATCTACAGAAATGTAGATTCTGATGGGGTGTCAGAATCCATGGATGAATTTGAAGAAGCAGTGTAGATGCTTTTTATTAGTATGATTTTTGTAATTGAAACTCTAGAGGAGTTTTTGATGATGGGGTGTCAGAATCCATGGCTGAATTTGAAGAAGTAGTTAAATGTTTTTTACTAGTATGATTTTTGTAATTGAAACTCTAGAGGAGTTTTTGAATATTTATATGAACCATTTGTTCTTGTATAGTCTAATATATTATCTCATTATGAATCGCATCATAATTTCTTTGTTTTTATATAGTTGTAATGGTGAAATTATTAGAGAAATTTGTTTTTTGTTTAATATGCAATTTTCCAGAAAGTTGTAATTTATATTTTCGAGATTTTTTTTTTTCCAATTTAAGGTTGATTTTAAAGTTTTGTTAAACAACAATATGGGATGTTTAGTCCATGGCTCTATTTTTTACCCTAAAAAAAATAACATGTATACTGGTATCAACACTTTTCTATTTGGGGGGTGTTTTTGGTGTTTTTTTTGCAAAAATCATCGTTTTTATGGGTAGAGTTCTTGTTCATAGTATATAGTTCTCATTTCATAGTATAAGTGGTTTGCCTTGATCATTTACGAGTATGATGTATTGGATTATGCTTGTTTTTTGTAATGTAGTGCAGTAATAGAATTCATTGTCTCATATTTAGTTAGCGATTATTATTTTTGGAATCACTACTAATTGACAAAAATGTAACATCATTGTTTCTATTTTGAATATGCATACACATTTGGCTCAATGGTTATGATTAATGATTCTTGGGAAGTAGTATACTTTTGCTGATAGGCCATTGAATCGAATCAGTTACCCCCTCCAATCATTTCATTGTAGTTTATAAACGCAAATACATTATTATACACTTTCACATCTTATATATACAATTTGACAAAATCTACAAATCCATTGATATCGCAAGAGAAAATGGCTCATTGTTCACTCACAAAGTTCTAGTGTACCTCTCAAACACATTGATTATTGGCGATTTGGGGGTCAAATTTGACCATCCCAGGTAAATTGTCCTTGTTTTACAGCTCAGGCAAGTTAAATGAATAGGAATAACAATAATTATCGAGGCTTGCAACATAAAATGATAGTGATCACTACTCACTCAGTCTTTCGGCATTTACTAACTTTCAATAGTCATGCTCTAACTCATCATCCATGGCATCTGGAGTTTAGACTAAACTTATAAATTTCAGAAACTTTGCATAAGAAACTATAAGTATACGCCCAAAAAAAATCAGATTTGTTTATTTACAACTCATAATTTTACAAATTTTTATGTTTAATTTCATGCCTATGAAACATATGTGTTTATGAAAAGTCTCAAATTTATTTTCCGAAATTCTATGTAGTTGTCAAGTTTTATCTTGAGCTTTTCCCAATTTTGAGTTATACAACTACTTGTTAGCTTCTTCGCTTCATTCTCAAGCCTGAGTCCCATGACTATGTTTTTTTTTTTTTCATGCGAAAGAGTGCAGGGGAATTGAACCCCACCCTGCACTATCAGAAAACCCCGGCCTCATCACTCACCAAGTGAGCTACATTGCTGGCTTGACTATGTTTTAAACTAATACCTATCACATTCTAAAACTAACATGATCCCCTACTTGCACATCCTATTTCCCTATCTACCCTATCCAACAAAAAGGATATGCTAGATGAGATAAGTCTTTTTAAATTTGTTAATGATAATTAGGGTAGCTAAAAGAAAATATACAATTCGTTAGATGCATCCCCTGGAAGTAAAATTCACATGAAGAAATATCCATATGACAAAACACTGCCTCAATTAAATCCTCTTGATTTGCTCCAGTTTCTACTAGTTTATGATTCACTCTCAAAAACAGACTGGTAAAATTCCTATGCATAGTCTCATAATACCAAGTTACTTTGAGATACTTTGCTCTAAGCAAACGTTCTAGATCTAGTTCGAGTTGGATCTTGCTTACCAATCCCATTAAGTCCTTAACTAATTTGGCCCTTGCATATTTGCCTGGAATATTACTTCTTATGATAATTTTTATTGTCACTCAGTGACGAGCTACCATACACGTCTTAATATTTGAAAACCTATGGTAACACTCTAGCTCACTATGTAATCCAGTATTAGCACAATATAAGCAATTGGATGTAACCTTCATATCCTAGATCACTACACTGGTTGGTAGTAGAATAAATAAATAAATCATTGGGGCTCCACTTGAACTTGTTATCATAACACATTGAGGTCCCTAAGATATTCTATACTAGACCAAATACTAGGGAACACCCCATTTTTTTAAACATGATTCGAACTTGTGCAAGGTATCCTTGTATTAATACTCAGATTTGATAAATACAAAGGTTACTTTTATCTACTGTCATTAGTCTTTTCTATTATTATATTTAAGGGACATCACCGGATTTATCACTCAGTTCTTATTGGACAACACTACGCCCTTGTTTAAGGACTCTTAAACTGTTATAATGGGTTGTGTACAAAACAAGTTTGATCTCATTTTACAAATCTAAGTATTACGTAGTGCAATTCATAATAGAAAAGTACTTCTAAGTAAGCGGATACACAGATGTCTTTACCATATGTTACTATCCCATCTAATTGTCTTTATGTGCATTTAGTTTGTTTCTGTCATTAATTGTCATTAGGGTAGACTTTGCATCTTATATTATGCCTTCAAATATCTATTTGAATCGGATTGTTGGAATGCCCATTGTAGGATAACACTATAAGATACAACTATCATATCTCACTTTGCAATTATTTTAGGCCATCCAATAAACATAATCCTTGCATTGTTCACCAGTATAAAGGGTTCGTTGATTTAAAGGTGACATTTAAATAACTGAAAATGGTTGCATAAGCATTACGAAAATTTTCTCTTTAAAGACTAGTGTTTAGCACTACGACATCAATAAGTAGCATTCCTAATTGGTCACCGTGTTTACTTTTTACAGCAGATTGAGTTTGTATCTATGATTTAAAGTTTGATTGCCATGAATGCCTCATCTGATATTCAGTGATTTTGATTGAAAATGTAATAAATGGTTGGAATGATGGTGATCTAAATGTGTCTAAGTTATCTTGTGATATTGGGGAGTAAATGAAATTTTAGTAGTAAATCATAAGTTAAATGCATCTTGAATGAGTTTTAGTGTATATGTTCATTATGATATGGGGCATTTGATAATATCACATGGTTATGGTAATGATCTCGAATTAATATTATAGTGACATAGCTAGCTCAAAATCAGGACACTAAGTAGGCATGTTTAAAATGACTTGGTGAATACCTCGATTGAGTAATATATGCTTTCAAGTATCTTTGGAAGTGTTAAAGATTAACTCATTCAAGTTAGTATTTAGTGGTTCATATATGAAAGATAATTTCAAAGGAAGCATTATTAGCTTATTCTTATTTTTATTTTTATTCTAATATTTTTACCTAACCATATTGAAAACCAAGGCCACTTTAACCCTCATACAATGGCGATGTTGTATTTGACATAAACTATAAATAAGTAATTATCTTTAAATACAACTAAGAAGTTACATGGGAAGGACTTTGTCATGGGCATGTGATCTTTTGACGCTATGTGATGATATGTGATTGTAACATATGCTTTGATCTTGAGTTATGTTAAGATATTAACTGCATAATATGCCTTATTATTTGATACTTGATGACAAAAGACACATAGTTATGAAAGGTTGATATTTTATGTCAACACTTGCTTGTTACTTCATCTTGTTATTTAGAGCATAGAACACATGGTTATGATATCCTGATAATAAAGGTAATTCAATAGCCTAGTTATTTTGGCTTCATTACAAGATATGACATGCAATATGTTGTTTAATGATCATGAAGTGATGCAATAACGTATGTGGATTTCTTTTGTGATGATCACTGAGTGACTATATGATTGTGAGTGGAAGTGTTTCAGTTTATCCACTCTGAGGCCTTCGAGGCCAGGTCATTTTAGAAACCACGATCTCATGGGAGCCCACAACCATGAGGGAGTATGGGATGGGGACAGACTCACTCAGTAATACCTTTCCATCTACAATTTTGATGCTTGGTTGACCAAAATTTGGTGTGGCTGATGAGGTAACCAGAGGAGACCAAAATCCAGTGTGCCCAGTGAGGTCTAATACTAGAAGTCCATAGCTTGAGGTACACCATCCATAGAGGGAGGTATATGGAGAAAAAATTTTGATGCCCGAGGTTGGTTGCCTTGGAGGGATATCGAAGGAGTCAGGGCCAACCTTTCAAGATGCTTGGTTGACCAAAATCTGGTGCGTCTGATGAGGTGACCAGATGTGACCAAAATTTGGTGCAACCGACGAGGTCAAAATAGAGATTGGAAGTAGACGAAAATATGGTGCGGTCGATGAGGTCCATAGATCAGTTTAGCAATCATGCTAATCATAAAGCTTCCAATGCCTATTGTACTATCCACAAACAGGTTACAATAGAGGGCTTGTGCCATGGCGAGTGGGACCACTTGGAGTGTTGGCATGGAGGGTTGTGGAGGTTACTCGGGTGGTATGATTCTCAGGGAGAAGGTGAGTAAGGAGTGAGAGAATTTTGGGGGTGATATGTTATGTCTTTCTGTCTCATTAAGTCAGTTTTGATTTATTATCTATTTATTCTTACTGTTTATGAAGTGTATAATGAAGTTAATGCATAACTTGTATGAATGGTTGCATATTAGACCCTAGGTAATTAAACAAGAGCATATTGTAATTAGGGCATTGAATGTATCAGTGAAGGAGGAAAATTCTTACATGTCGGCCACATGCAAGAGTTTTCATATATATATATATATATAATACTAATTAAGTATGTATTGTGTTGTGTATGATGCTATTATGTGTTGTGAAACTATCTTTGTGGGGAGTATAACTTTGGGACGAATGTTTTTGAAGGGGGGCAGTATGTAACACCCCTAAAAAGCTAATTAAGGATTAGAATTCTTAATCCTTCATTAGCTACTAATGAACTATTAATAAAGTGGAATTAATTCAATGACAAAAATAAAAAGGAGAAATATTAATAAACTTAATTAGTTATTAATATAGGGTAAAGTTAATTAAACTTTAATTAAATAAAGTAGGATGCATGAAGGCCATGTGACCCTCATGCACAATTCTTTCTTATAAAATTAAAATTAGAATTTTCTGCATAAATAGGGTAATTAGGGGCTGATTGAGGGGTCCTTTTATGTTTTTTATGCTCTTTGTTTGGGAAGGTTTGGAGAGGGGTTCTATGGAGATGGAGGTTTGGAGGCTGAGGGTATAATAGGATTCTAATTATGATGTTTGGATGGCATGGTATTGTTGAGTGAGGGCTCGAGGGCTCTCAATCTAGTACTGAGGGGTTTGGTTGGGAGGAGAGCAGTCCCCCCAATTGTGGTTTCCATGTTGTTTCCCTCAGTGGCCTACTCATGCTATTTCGATCAACCACAAATGTAATTGTTTCTCATAGTTTCATGCATGTACTCATGATTGTGCCTCTCATTATATATTAATTTGGAATATTAAAAACTTTTATATTTGGGTTTTCTTCTAATTATCCATTTATGGTTATATGTTCCAGGAAATTATAAATCTATCGTGAATATTTAGTTCTCTCGCAATTATTTTCTTTATGGTTATAATTGTTGTTAACATTGCATAATTCCTAAATTCTATATAATCTTACTATTTAGGGTTTTACATCATTTGAAAATATGTCAAGCACCGCAAAACGACGTTGTATGTGTTTATTAGAATTGGTGCGTTACAATAATATACCGCATCACTAACGGTGCGCTATGTTTTGGTAAACGCATTGGTTATCGTTGGTAAGAAAAAAGTTATGTTAAAATTTTGGTGGTGCGTTATGAACATTATATCGGACCGTGAATGCAGTGCGCTATACATCTAAACACACCATTCATGGTGCACACTGTAAATTTACAGGGTGCATCATGTAGTGGTGTGAGCCAAATGGCTCGAACACATTGCACAACTTTTAAAAATAAAAATAAAGGGAAAATAAAGATAAATTTTAATTTTCAGTCCGCTAAAAATTTAAATTAGGAGGCAACAAAGTGTTTACCTGGTCACTTTTGCATTGAGGAGGCATGCTTGCGATGAAGACCAAATTTCAAAATTTGCTCACCGTCTAGAAAAATTCAAAATCCACTCAGTAAGCAGCGGAAGTGAGCAATTCCACCACATGGAGCACCAATGGTTGGGCCTCTGAGCAGGGAAGGTACGACACCAGTGCTTAGGTGGTCAAAAGCACTGCAGAGATGGTAAAAATGGTTTTTTCAATTCGGTAACCTTTTTTATTTAACCCTATTATGGTGCACCCGAAAGTTGAACACCCTGGTGCGATTATTAAGAACGATCGCACTGGAAATGAAAATTAAAAATTAAAAATTAATTTAATACATGGTTTTTTTATTCAATATATATATTTTTTAATTAACCCTATTATGGTGCGCTCGAAACTCGAACGCCCTAGTGCGGTTAGGGAGATTGACCACACTGAAAATGAAAATAAAAATAAAAATAAATCTAATCTGTCGTTTTTTAAATCACTATTCTTTTATTTAACCCTGTTATGGTGTGCCTGAAACTTGAACACCCCGGTGCAGTTATTGAGGAAGACCACACTAAAAATGAAAATGAAAAATAAGAAATTAATCTAATCTGGTGCCCTCCACTATTAGTTTACCCTCCTTCAGTGCTTTCAAATTGGTTACACATCGATGCTCTTGAGTAAGTTGAACGCACTAGTTATGAAATTATACAATTTTTTTTCGCTTGATGGTGCTTCTAACCGCAATAGCCACATGATCTATGTCTGTATCGATGCATTGGTGTCTTATATGCACCAATACGTTTTGTATGTATAAAAGCACCAATGAAAAAACTCTGCTACATCCTCCGCTAGTGACCTCTGCTATAAACGAATATTTGGGCTCTTTTTAGAGGAGCATCCAATATAACCTCGACTACATGGCCTTTTCCTTGTAGTATTCTCTTTTGTTTTTTCTAATTTTACATTGCATTGTCTATAATGTTTTGTCCAACCTTCTTTATTTGTTGAATTGCATTAGATACTCAATCTTACAACCATTGCTTTGTGTTTGGATCCATTTCAGATAAGTGGAAGGTATAGAATGGGGATGTTCCCTTGGAATAAACACTTTATTTATTAATATTGATTTTGAGATTGCATAATTGCATATGATAAGGTAGGATAACTTTTCACACTACCCATGCTCAAATCCCAAGTACTTGTTTCCTTCTTCATAAAATAATCAATGCCTTGTTTATTGAAGCTTCAACTTGCCTCTATATTAATAAATGAAAATATGTAGGGATAGGTTTCCATTTGGAAAGGTTGCATATGGCACATGCTCTCTATTTGATGGCATTTAATGACACCAAAGAGTTGGGTTATCTAATATATAATCAAGTTGGCAAGGGGTCACTATAGATAATCCTTCCTTAGTATCTTAGATGACTAGGGTTCCTTGGACTATACTATGAATTGGCTCCATTTTTTGTTTTGATTTTGAATCAATGTCAGTTAGTGTTATATGCAAAATCAATGTCAGTTTCATATCTAACTTGAGGGTCAAGGACGAACATTGTTGCTTCTGGGACAAAGTTTCAAATTTCTTGGTATACCATTTTTCTTCTGAGCCACTCGAAAGGACCTTTGGAGGTGATCATCCAAAAAATAAAAAAGAAGATTGTAAAATGCATTACTAAACTAAGGGCCCTTACTACCGAGCTTTATATTTGCACTAAAATTATACTACTCATGTTTGCTCCACTACTTGTAATATTCCACTTGACCTCTCTCTGGAACATTGGTCAATGCACATGTGGTGTGTAAATATGTGATGCATATGTCAATGTGTTTGAAACAAGGGTGCCATCATCATGTAAATGATGTCAATAATATTTTGTATAGATATGAATGATGTAAAAAAAAAACTTTGCTTGGTCATTAATAATGAGTGGTATGCTTATGGGAGGAGGCTTACTTAAGGCTCTACAACATAGATGTCCTTTATGTGGTTGGGATGATATTCTCAAACACATGTTTTGGTTTCATCCCCTTAACAAGTCAACCACAAAACAAATTTAGTCCTTTTATGGCCAATTTTTTTGAGCTTCAATCTCTTGGAAAGTAGTCTTCTTAGGCAATAATATTTCATGGGTAGTAGAGTTTAGGCTTCATAAAAACACTTAAGATTCCTACTCTTTTTTATTTGGAAGAAAGGTAATAATGTCTTATGCAATCACATATAATCTACTCGAAGTTTCTACTGGTTTTATAGTTCCCTAATTTTGTGCAATCTTGTCCATGTAGTTACTCATACAAGTCCAACAGGAAAAGTTGTATGTGTCCCATATTAGGCTCAACTTTTGAGGTGGTGCCCCATGTACCATGAGCAAGGAGCCACTTGGAGCTTCTTCTAGATATTTGGCCCAATCTTGTTAGTCCAACATTAGAAGGGTTAACATCAAATATCAGAATAGAATAGGTTGGCGGATTTGTAAAAGAAAGGTGGGGTTTAAGGAACAACAACCTCCCCAACTAGTTCAATATAATGACAAGTTACCTATGGTAGCGCTTGTCGTTTAATGGTTGGGGGCCAACTCCCAAAGCTTATGACGATCTACCGCCTAATTTTAGGCCTTTCCATGCAATTGCCTTATGTTTTTTGGCTTGCGTTTGTTCTTGGACCTCACATCATTTGTTTATGTTATTTTTTGGATCCTTTATGGAATTTTCTGTGATATTTATGCCCAAGAAATTGGTATTGGGTTAATGGGCACTTTTTGGTGTGTAAGTAACCCAATTTTTTAGCTTAACTAGTGTAAATATGTGTACAACTTTACTAACATAATTAAATGAAACAATAATTTAGAAATTTTTTATTATGATAACGAGAAATGCCAAAGCTTAATCAAAACAAACTAATCTCTCTACAAGTACCATCATAGGGATAAAAAACTAGAGAGTAATGATAGTACGATGTTATTTTAACAAGCTCATGTAATCAAATAACAAATCAATCTTAAGCACTTAGTAATGAGGATCAAGCCAACAAGCACTAATCATTATGAATGACAACCAATTTGGCCATGCAAAAAATCAAAATTGTCCATGTTGAGATAAAAAATATGTAGTTGCCAATAGTTGGTGATCTTGTCATATGGAGCAAAGGTATAGAGTCATCAATAAAATAACCTCATGTAATAACCAAACTAGGGAACACAAGTAGCTTTAGCCATGAAATAGGCTAAAGGCTTCCCACAAGCCTTGATAAATGATAAATGACGGAGAAGGATTAAGTTTTATATATATATATATAAAAGAGCTTTAGCCATGAAATAGGCTAAAGGCTTCCCACAAGCCTTGATAAATGACGGAGAAGGATTAAGTTTTATATATATATATATATAAAAGAGGATCGTGAACAATAATAATTGAGTTACTCCCATAGAGAGGCACACATATTTAGAGACAAAGTATTTTGGATGAAGCTAACCTAAGATTGTTTCAAGAAGGACCACAAGGTGGAAATCGTGGTGGATAGAGTGGATCTGGATCTTGGCATAAAGAAGGACTTAGGTGGTATTAGTGTGGCTCTTACTATGCAAGAAAAGATGGTACGACACCATAAAGTGAAGAGGAAGTTTATTTACAAAGTACGCAATTTATATGTAGGTGAATGTAGTGCACATTACATTGCACAACCATTGAGCTTATTATGATGAGGTGTTAGGTCTAAGCTTTGTAGATATATTTATTCCTTTATATAATCAACTTGTATGTATGATGTTACGGAATATCAAAGTGTCGCTAACATCAATGTTTGAATTGAAAATGGAAGAGGCAAGAGCATATATGTACTTGTGATGAGCTTCCTCCAATTTTATATTGGTGAAAAATACTCACAAAAGGGGTTACGCTCATCCAAGTCTTTATGTGCCTTTAATTGCAAATAAACATTTGTGATTCAAAATAGTGTCATTGAGTGGAGGAGTTTGGAGATTGTTAGACCCAAGTGTGAAGCATCTTTGGAGTGGGTGAAGTTTGGTCCATGCTTTACTCACAACAATGATAATGGTGCATGTTAATAATTTTGAGCTTTTATGGTCTTGGAAAGTGTCATATAAAAATATCTCATATCATGTGCCACACTATTTTATTCTCATTTATATAAATTAATGATGAACAATAAAGCAATAATTGCTTGATCTTTGCTTGACTTTCTTCCTAGGTAGGAGGTTAAATTGCAACCAAAGATAATATTTGGCTTTAGGTATGGAGTTAAGGCTAGATGCTACTTGTAAACACATGACTTCATTAAAGGTAGCCTCAACGACGATCACACAAGATGGTGGCTTACTTGGGAATTCTATTTGGGTTAGCACCATCGTTTGGTCCTTTGCAATACCAAATGCTACTTTTAATTGTTTAAAAGGTTGTCCTTATCAAAATTAAGGAACCAAGTTGATAGCCAATGACCCAAAAACGTCTAACAAAAATGAAAATCTACCCCCTTACTAACCACTAACTTATTATTTTAAAGAATTAAAATTTATTTTCATATAATAATTACGTCGCAGACGTTTCACCATGGAGAAGCTTGACCTTCCACCTCGGAAAGATTCCTCGTCTATGGATCCAATGGAATCTTGTCGCGTGTTTTGCTATTTTCGTGCACACCGACCATATCACGTCGATCGTTTCGTTACTTTGCCCCTTTCATGCAAATCCCCGTTCGTGTCGCAACGATTTGTAGACTTCACGCCGATTAAAAATCCTCGTCTATAAATCCAATGGAATCCTACCGCGTGTTTTGCTGCTTTCGCGCACACCGACCAGATCACGACGATCTTATTTGCATTATTTGCATTACTTTGCCTACCGACTAAAACTAAGTGTTCATTAATTCGATGACACATTTAAGAGTCAACCAATTTTTAAATGCTCGACCAACTCCACTATCGACCATATTTTTCTTAACAACCCAACAATTTTAACAAGCTGAACCAACTAAGGTAAGCCGACCATTTTGACTTCCGACCCATGTCCATCAATTGCACCAGACAGTTAAAAGTCGACCAGTTTTTAAACAGTCCATCAACAGGCTCGACCAACTAAGGTAAGTTGACCATTTTGACTTCCGACCATATTCTTTTTTAACTAAAATCAGGCAACAATTTTCACTCCTGACCATATCTTACAAATATTATTAAAAACAAAATTACACAGTTAACACCCCAACAATTTTAACAATCCCAACCAACTAAGGTAAGCCAACCATTTTGAATTCCGACCCGTGTCCATCAATTGCACCACACAGTTAAAAGTCGACCAATTTTTAAACAGTCCACCAATATTAACAGGCCCGACCAACTAAGGTAAGTCGGCCATTTTGACTTCCGACACAGTTAAAAGTCGACCAATTGCACGACACAGTTAATAGTCGACCAAATTTTAAACAGTCCACCAATATTAACAGGCCCGACCAACTAAGGTAAGTTGACCATTTTGACTTCCGACACAGTTAAAAGTCGACCAATTGCACGACACAGTTAATAGTCGACCAATTCTTAAAGGTTCGACCATGCCAGCATTTGGGTTGACACAGTCTAAACAGGTGGTCCAGCTCTGCATGGAAATTTTTTGCGAGATCTATACTTTTGATCAAAAAATTGAGCATTCAATGACGGATTGGACATTGAACTACCTTGTATAAGGTTACCCATGTGAACATTGATTTCTATGCATTTAATTCATCACGAACTTATGAACTTTTCTTTAGTAGTACAGATCTCTGGCTATGGACGTATATTTTGATTTGACCGATTGGACCTGTTGGATATTCGATGTTGTGGAGATACATGAACAGATTTCAATGCAACAATGGTTAAATGTGCTCAGACACCAATGCACCGCCTTTACTCTTGATCGTTTATAAAATTCGATGGTAAAGCCTCTCTCATTCTTTTGTTCTTGGATACTGTTATTGTGACATAAGCTCAGTTTTTTTCTCAGCATTCGAATTGCCTCCAATTTGTTGCTCTTTTATAGACCGGCAACCCTGTTAAGGATCCAAAGATTCTTGTTTTATATTCAAAAAACAGGTTTTCCTCTCAAACCCAAACTCATTTCTCCTGGTATCATTATGCTGTTCTAAATCCTGTTTCTGCTTAATGTATTCAAATAAGATTCTGCTGTCTTTTTTGATATTTTTTTATTGAAAACTAGAGTATGTTTATGTCAATTATTTACTGATTTCAGATGAAAGGTTGCTTGACTGGTATATATTCATTTTTTTTGTCTCCTAGAAAAATTGTCGTTTCAAAAAAGTAATACCAAGGTAAATTGACCCAGAATTACTACACTCTGTTTCTGTTGTCTTTTTTTAGTTTTTCTATTCAAAAAATAGGTTCTCTCAAACCAAGACTCATTTCCCCTTCTATAATTATCCTGTTCTAAATCTTGTTTCTGCTATAATTATGCTGTTGTAAATAAGATTCTGCTGTCTTTTATTATTATTGCCATTTCAAAAAAGTAATGCCAAAGTAAATTAACCTAGAATTACTACACTCTGTTTCTGTTGTCTTTTTTTAGCTTTTCTATTCAAAAAACAGGTTCTCCTCTCAAACCAAAACTCAGTTCCCCAGCTATAATTATGCTGGTGTAAATCCTGTTTCTGCTTAATGTATTCAAACAAGATTCTGCTGTCTTTTTTTATCTTTTTTATTGAAAAATTAATGCTTAATTTAGTCATTTGGTATCTTCAAAGTTATCAGAGTAAATTAACCCAGAATTACTACACTCTGTTTCTACTGTCTTTTTTTAGTTTTTTGTTTCAAATTAGAATTGTTTTCAGTGTTCCTATTTCATATTTAAAAACAAGGTTCTCTTAGCAAATTTACCTAATATTATGCTGCCTTTTTTTTTTTTTCTTCACAACCAGAGGTCAGTTTTCCCTGTCTTTGTCTCTTAGAAAAGTTTCCTTTTACAAAAAAAAACTTTATACTAGGCATTTGGTACTCTCTTGTTCTCACTGTTTTTGTTTATACTAGCCAATTTATGTAAAATTATCCTTTTTTCTTCTTGTTTTTGTTGGAAACTAGAGGTTGTTTTTGCCAATGGATTGTCATTTATTTACTGGTTTCAAATATCTTGTATCTTTATACTTAATATCAATATGGCACATTTTTCTTTAGCTTATTTTTCTAGTCCAACTATTCGCAGTACCACGCTATGGACACTCTATTGACCGAAAACGATCTCTCACTTTTGATGAATGGTGCTGTTGACCTATTCCCACTTGTACAAGTTGTTGCTCTTGATCAACTAAGCTCTCTTAACTCAACAACTTCCCGCTTTTGAATCTCTATCTCTGATGGAATTCATAAGCATGACATATTGCTTCCAAGTAGGTATAGTAGCACTATGGAAAAGCACCAGCTCCAAAAAGGGTCAATAGTCAAAGTTAGCAAGTGTGCATGCAACATTGTACATGATACAATCTACGATTTGCTTTCCATATCTTCCTTTTCACTTATTTTAGTTTTCACTCCTAATAATTATAACATATTTTTTACTTGTACTTACTTATGTTCATTCTTCTTGCCAGGACTATCGCATTGGACACCTTCAAAATTGTCACCTTAGAAACAACAATTATTGGTGACCCATCCCCTTTCAACCTCACACCTACCTTTACAACCCATAGCAATTCATCTATTTTAGAAAACAACACCCTTAACTCCAAAAACCCTTAACTTGGAATACCTTCTCTAATGCCAAACCTTCTTGCACCTACTTTTCAATTCACATTGCTCAACCCTTCCAATAGAACATGGACCATTCAAGGATGAGTTACTGCAAAGACAAGTATCAACACCTACACCAACCAAAAAGGTCCTGGTCAACTCTTTGGGTTTGACATTGTTAGTGCTACTAGAGATGAGATTCATATCTCTGTGTCCAATGAACTAGCTACCTCATTATATGACCAAATACAAGTTGGCATAGTCTACATAGTCTCAAATGGCACAATCAAACCAATTAATCCAAAATACAACCATTTGGAAAGTGCTTTTGATATTTACTTTAACTCATCTTCAACAATTGAACGATACTTGGAAGAGTGCCCACTTATTACTTTTTATTGCTTCAACTTTAAATCTATCCATGACATTAAAACTATACCGATCAATTCCATGGTTGACCTTGTCAGAATTGTCATTTCTGTTTCCCCTGCATCAACTATCCGCAAAAGGGATGGCTCTGAAGTCATTCGCCGAACAATTGGGTTGAGGGACATGTCTGGGTATAGCATATATATTACACTTTGGGGAGAGCATTACACAATTGAGGGTGCCCACCTTGGAAACCTTCGAGGTTCAACTACACCCTCTATCCTTGCAATAAAAGGTGGGCATGTTACAGAATTTAATGGAAAAACCATTAGAACCATCTCAAACACCAACCTCATTATGAACCCAGATATTGAGGAAGCCAAAGCCCTCCAAGCATGGTTTGCTAACAATGGATTCCGTTCTGCCTCCCCATCTTTGAGCAGAAAATCCAACTCGTCTTCTTCTACCTCTTGTAAATGCATTTCCATCTCTATGCTACAATCTCTACAACCCTCTGAGAAGGAAACTTGGTATTCAATTATTGCTACAAACACTCATATTAACATTAATGACTTTCATTTCCTTGCATGCCCTCTGTTTGTCGATGGAATACAATGCATGAAAAAAATTTCCCACAAAGTTGGCAATGTTTGGCATTGTACAAAATGTGATGGGGAGTTTACAGAGTGTGCTTACCGATACATACTCAAACTTGACATCACAGATGCTACTGGACAACTATACGGTATCACAGCTTTTGATGATGTTGCGCAACAACTAATGGGGGTCTCTGCAAAATATTTTTGTCTCCTATCAAATGATCCAACGTCTCTCTTGGAAATTTTTCAACATGTTTGTGCTCGCCAGTACCTTCTAACATTATCAGTAAATATAGAGACTTTTAATTCACATGCTCGGTTGAAGGTGCTTCTTGTTATGTCAAAAGAGGTTTCTCCATCATTGTCCCCTGTTGATACTCCTACTGAAAGTGAACACATTCTACTTACTGAACGTCCAATTGCTCGCAAGCTTTGAACTCCTACTCTTCATTTCTACCTTTTGTACTTACTAGCTTGTACTTAGCAAATACACATTTTTGTGTACACACTTTTACATAGGTGCTACTTGAAACCATCAATGAACAATCTTGAATATTATATTATTTAGTTTTGTTGTACCATTGTGTTCCTGCAATTTTCAAATTTGTACTTATAATTTAGATTGCTTTGTCAAATATATACTTTTTTCTTTATAAACACTGTTCAAGAGTGTCTTCACAATGCATATTTTTTACAATATACCTTTTTTAGTCTTTGAATTATTACATATATATTTTTTATCTCTTCCACCAAAGGCACTATAAAAGCAACATGGATAACCATTTATCTTATACAAGATAACTTTGTTTACTCTTGCAATTATTACATGTATAGTATTTATTTTATCATTAGATGACATATGCAAGTCTAAAATATTACCTATAAAAAATGGAAGACTGCTTGCATGTGCTATCAATGCATTTCTAAACACTTTTTTTTGTAGGAATGTCAACCAATGATAACAATGATCAACAAAATGCACGCAAAAGACTTATATATGCTCAAAAGAAAAATGAAAACAACAAGCGGCAACGCCTTCTATATAGAGCTACTCGTCAACTTGTTCATATCCCTTCTCTGTTTCACGTTGCTCAACCTCCGCTTACACGTTCCACACCATCCATATCCACAACAACGCACCCAACAAACATGGATCTACATGCTACACAACAACGATTTCGTACAAGGCTAGACAAATTATCTCCCATGAAAATATGCTCTATATGCATGGAGTCATATCCTGGAATTAAAATAAAACACTCTTCTGGTGCATATGCATGTTCTCGTTGCAATGCGGAACAAAATGGCCACCACTATTCAATTGCAAACAATATGGATCCTATGATACAATCATCAGTGCTAGCACGGCTTACTCAAGTTGAAGAAATGCTCATTTCTTGAGTTAACCCAATTTTACAAGTCACTCATGCTCGTGGGGGACAATATACATATTCTGGACACACTATAAGCTTCTCTCAAAACATTACAAGCATTGCCACTTTCCTCCCTCATTTACTCTCAGACATTGATATCCTTATTGTTTGTAAATGCAGTTCTACAAAAAAGCCTTATGACTTCTTTGTTAGTCGAACACGTGTTCTTGCTGCTCTTCAATACAAGATTTCAAATGATCCATACTACAAAGATGTCCAACTTAACTCAATTGCATTATCTTCTTTGCCTCTTGACCCAACTGACATTTCAGCCCACCTTCGTCATGTTACACCTGCTTACTCCCCATCTGTTGAACATACCTCAACTTCTACTATTTAAACATCCATCATCCTCGAACCCCATGAACAACAACCATCCTCCTTTATATCTACACAAACAAATTGTAGAACTGAGGTTGATGAAATCAAACGCTTCTTAGCAGCAAGCCATCCAGGCGCTCTACCTTGGATTGACTGGCCCCCAATAGACATTTTCCCTATCAATGAGTATAACACAATAGGCCTCCTCTCAATGGCCTTCCCAACCTTATTTCCTTCAGGAGTTGCAATGCTTAAACAACCGCACATTCAAGAGGTTGGTATGGACAATTATGCACTGCACCTTCTTAGGTACCATGACAATATATTTGGGCAACATCCTCATTTTTCGTTATTACATTTATAACCTGATGATGCGTCATTGTAGCCAATCTACTGCTTCTGTATTTGTAAAACATAACATTCATGATACATTGCCCCCAACTATATCAGAACTTGTACAACAATTACAAGACTTACTTGATGCTAAAATTGTTGAGCAAGTCATGCGCTTCAGATCCACACTTCGTGGGACACGCTCCTATTGGAACAAAAGTAGGGGTGAGCTAACTGACATGATCACTCAACAAGGAACACCTACATTCTTCTTCACACTCAGCGCAGTTGACACAAAGTGGCCAGATTTGCATTCCTTGATGCCTGGACAAGCTCCTTCCACTTCAAAGCAACAACACCAATGGATAATTCGCAACCTTATATCAAATCCACACATTGCATCTGAATACATGGACAATAGATTCAAAATATTTATAGAAGAGGTTCTTAAAAAGGGTCTTTTAACAAAAGACTATTGGTGCAGGTTGGTCACAACTCATATTCCCATGAAAATGCAATGTATTTAAAACCTAAAATATTTTTTCCTAATCTTTATATTTTACATGTAGGTATGAATGGCAACACAGGGGATCTGCACATATACATGGATTCTTATGGCTAGAAAATGCACCGAATATGGACACGTTAGACTGGGCAAATGCTACACAGGTTGAAGAAGCCAAATTATACTTTGACAAGTTTGTTACAGCATGGAATCCTCGTGTCAACCATTTACAAACTCCAACATTACAAGCCTCTATTATAAATGATCCATGCACCATTGGATCAGATTCCATACTTGCAACTAATCATTTGGATGACTATGAAGAACTTGTTAATTGTGTCCAAAGGCACACAAAATGTTTAGAATCTTCTTGCCTACGTTAAAAAGGATCATCTCTTCAATGTCGTTACGGGTTCCCCTTTGATCTACAGCCTACCTCTTCCTTATTCATTGATGCAAAAGGCCGAAAAACATACAACCCTGCAAGGAATGATGCCCTTCTGAATATTCACAACCCTATGATGCTATCCATTTGGCGAGCTAATGTTGATTACCAACTTGTTCTCTGTAGACATGCTGTCCTCAAATATATTTCAACGTATGCATCAAAGGCAGAGCCTAAACCAGAAAGCTACCATGCACTTCTTTCTTGACTTGCACATGCAACTCCAAATGATGCCCCCATCCTTCTGCCAATAAGACATTTCCTATCTGAAACTATTGCAGAAAGAGACATTGGTGCACAAGAGACTTGCCACATGCTCCAAAAACCCCTCTCTGTCTTTGCAATCGTTCCTTTATGTCCTTAAATGTTAGCCAAAGCATTTTTCGTCGTATTTCCAATGACTCTCTTGACATCCCAACAACACCCACCTTCATTTCTGCATACATGTAACGCCCACTTGCACTTGAACAACTTACCCTTCTTGAAGCTGCACGCTCTTGGTCATACTCACCTCGTAGAAAGCAATCAAAATGGAAACCAAACTACCCTCCCAAAATTGTTCGTGTCTTTCCTCGATTCACCACCATTCCACCCATTATTGCAGATTCATTTGTTCCCTTTTGCTGGCGTGAGCTCGTCCTATACAAACCTTTCCGCAACCTCCACAATGACATTGTATCCACAACTTTGGCCATAACTTCTAATTGGCTTTGCATTAAAGACACATATACCGCATGGCATGTTGATCGTTTGCCAGAACCCCCCAGTACCCCTCCCTCTGATGACTCTCCCTCTGTTTTAAACCATTTTCCTTTAGCCCCTTCCATTGATGAATGGGAACTCCTTTCTCAACTCCGCCCCGGAAACAACCTCTATGTTGATGAGCTTGACATGCTTGGTCATCGTGACTTTGACAAAGACCACAATTGGACCGAACACCATATTCCTGCAGACATCCATGCAACAGCTATACCATTCATTGACATCATTCGAATGTCTACACATGTAGAACCTAACACCTTGTCATCTTCATGTTCTCCTACCTCCTTATCTCCCACACAACGCATGGCCTTTGCCCTTATCATCGCACACTCCACAAATGCTACAACCCTTCCCCCACTCAAGATGGTCATTCAAGGCATTGCAGGAACATGAAAGTCTTTCTTGATTTCTTGCCTTAGATCTACATTCCAACATGCCTCTAGCAATAACCCTTCACCCTTGCTCCTCCTTGCTCCCACCGATGTTGCTACTTTTAACATACATGCATTAACAATACATTCTGCCCTTCGCATACCCATTACATAGATGCATCCTCTTGAAGGACAATCCCTTTCAAGCTTCCAACAACAATTCCGCCATATCCGATACATAATCATTGACTAAATGAGTTTCGTTCAAAATTGTTAATCCGCATGGATGACTGCTTACGACAAGCATTCCCCTCCCAATGTACAACTCCATTTGTTGGCTGCTCCATCATCTTCCTTGGTGATTTTGAACAACTACCACCTATAAAAGACATCCCCATGTATGTTGGTGCATCATGAGGGAATGCTTTCTGGCGTACTTTTGACACTTTTGTTACACTTTCAACCATCTTTCGACAACAAGGGGACACCCCTTCTCAAGTTTCCTTTCGACAACTCCTACTCAATCTTCTAAATACAAATCCAACTATTGAAGATTGGATGCTCCTCATGTCAAGAACAACCTCGTTCCTTTCAGATGAAGACAATAACACATTTGACCAATGCACTCACTTGTACGCAACTAATAGCTTTGTTGCACTGCACAACAAACAAATGCTAAAACTCCTCAACATGCCAATTGCACATTGCTTTGCAGAGCAAAATAAACAACATGTACAAAGTGCAATAGATGATTAACAACTTCCATTCAAGGTTCTACTAGCAATTGGTCAACAAGTCATGTTGACAGCCAACTTGTGTGTTTCAAGAGGACTTGTGAATGGCTCACTTGGGAAAGTTATTGCAATTGTCTACAACTCCAATGATCAACCACCTACATTGCCATCTTATGTTGTAATCGATTTTCTCCACTACAATGGCCCCCCATGGGATTCTTCCAATCCAAATTATGTCCCCATTCCTCCTATAACAAGGGGTTCACGAAGACAAGTACCACTTCGCATGGCATGGGGTTTAACAATCCATAAAGCACAAGGGATGACGTTGCAAAATGAAACAATAGATATTGGCAACACTGACAGATAGGGACTTACATTCACTGCAATATCAAGAGTAAAATCTCTATTAGGCCTTCGCATATCTCCACCTTTTTCCTTTTGTAGGTATTCTCGAATGAAAGATAGTCCCTATGTGCAGCGCAGAATACAAGAAGAGAACTTACTTGCTTCGCAATCTTTGCAGCCACATGCTCCATAAAGTTATATTCCTACTACTTTGTAGCTCCATTTTTTTCACATATTGTATTCCTGTTGCTACCAACATTGATATTTTTCTATGAAAGACAAGGAAATACTACTCTATAAAGAAGACAAGAAATTTAATCTTCTTATCAACACTTTTCTTGTACTACTCTATCTTATTTACTTCAATGTGTTGTCATTACTTTTTTTAAGCCAAGCACATCATCACATTTCATCCCATCTTAGTCTTTTTTCCACTAAATATAAAATGTCAAGGGTCTGTCCAAAAAATGTGTGCATGGGATGATGAAGTCATGTCATCGAAATGATAGTCTATTCTCTATTTCACTAACACTCTCGATCATTATTTTCTATCTTCACAAAACTGTTAAATACACATGGTTATTGTATCCAAGTCGGCAGCCGACTAATTGTCTTCTTTTCGACTAACGACAGTTTCAATACAGTCGTATCGACTTAATCGTCGACTTCTTTTACTAGTCGCTCTTTTTTTCTCAAACCAACCACTCTTACTGGACTCTAATATTGATCAAATTTCATAGTTGACATGAGCAAGAATATCATCCTGGTTGACGGTCAATGATCCTGGTAGCCACTCAAACAACAATATGTTGAACATCTTTACACAATGACATAGTTAAGAGTCGACCAATATTTAAAGGCTCGACCAACTCCGATAGGTTGATATAATAACATAGGTACTCTTTCTATTTTGACTTCCGAACATTTCGACTTCTGACCATATCTTAGAAAATATGTCGAAAAACAAATTCAATATTCATATCAACAATTCCATATCTTGTTGATGTTTAGACAATAACAACTTCAAGCCGACCAAAACAAACTGTCCATCAATTGAACCACATACTTAAGAGTTGACCAATTTTTAAAGGCTCCAACAACTCCGACCATTTTCACTTCCAAGTATTTTGACTTCTGAGTATTTTGACTTCCGACCATATCTTAGAAAAAATGTCGAACAAAATATACAAAGTGACATAGTCAAGAGTCGACCAATATTTAAAGGCTCCACCAATTGCGACCATTTTCACAACCGACCATTTTCACTTCCGACTATTTTGACTTCCGAACATATCTTAGAAAAAATGTCGAAAACAAATCAATATTCATATCAACAATTCGATATGTTGTTAATGTTTACACAATAACAACTTCAGCCCGACCAAAACAAACCGTCTATCAATTGATCCACATACTTAAGAGTCGACCAATTTTTAAAGGCATCGACTAGCTCGATCAATGCTTAGCATTCACTGACAAATACACAGTGACATAATCAAGAGTTGACCAATATTTAAAAGCTCGACCAAGTCTGACCATTTTGACTTCCGACCATTTCATAGAAAAAAGGTCGAAAAACAAATTTAATATTCATATCATCAATTCGATATGTCGTTAATGTTTACACAATAACAACTTCAGGCCAACCAAAAAATCGACAAATACACAATGACATAGTTAAGAGTAGACCAATATTTAAAGGCTCGACCAACTTCAACTATTTTAACTTCCGACCATATCTTAGAAAAAATGTCGAAAAACAAATTCAATATTCATATCAACAATTCGATATGTTGTTGATGTTTACGCAATAACAACTTCAGGCCGACCAAAAAACCTACAAATACACAATGACATAGTTAAGAGTCGACCAATATTTAAAGGCTCGACCAACTTCGACTATTTTGACTTCCGACCATATCTTAGAAAAAAAGTCGAAAAACAAATTCAATATTCATATCAACAATTCGATATGTTGTTGATGTTTACACAATAACAACTTCAAGCCGACCAAAACAAACTGTCCATATTTAAGAGTCGACCAATTTTTAAAGGCTCCACCAACTCCGACCATTTTCACTTCTGACCATTTTAACTTCCGACTATTTTGATTTCCGACAACTTGAGGCCAACCAAAAAACCAACAAATACACAATGACATAGTTAAGAGTCGACCAATATTTAAAGGCTTGACCGACTCCGACCATTTTGACTTCCGACCATATCTTAGAAAAAATGTCGAAGAACAGATTCAATATTCATATGAATAATTGCATATGTTGTTAATGTTTACCAAGATCCATTGAAGCTTTTGCTTTTGATTGTATTCTTTCCATTTATAGTTGTATAACTTATATTGATTCCACATTTCATTACTATTGTTTAAGCACAAAATGTACTATATCCTTTGCTTATAACAACAATAGAAGTTTATAACTTATCTATGTCTATCTTCAATACTAGGTACATTGTAAACATTTAAATCAAGATTCCTCATTATTAACACTGTATGTTTTCAAATCAGATATGTTGCAAAAACTCGACAAAAGAAAGGCTGAACAGATGGACCTTGAAAAAGAAATGACTAAAAAGATACAATTGGAAACACTATTTAAAGACACTGAACCCACCATAGGTTGCAGCGATGAGTTCAAATGGGGCGAGTTGTACATAGCTATCAGAGATAGAAATATACCTAATTCAACCTTGGAGGAAACCATAATTTATGAAAACATCAAGAGGTCCAACCTTCACAAGGCAACTACACGACCTGAATTGTTTCACTGCTCAGAGGTTATTGCATGGATCTTGCCCCATGTACATACTACGACAAGGATAATTTCAAACGCAAATGGGGAACAACTCGCATCCTTCAAACCAGTGAACCTTACAGCCGCATACAAGTTGCCTCCCTCCAATGTATTTTTAACTGATGCTTGGGTAAGATGTGCCAATATAGATAATGTTGAATGTGCAAGGGAAATGCTACTACCAGGCAAACAACTTACACCCAAACATACCAAGAAATACGCCACCAAAGACTTAAGGACCCCCTATCGAATCATTGTCCTATTGTTGAGCAGACTCTTTGGTCTACCAAACGCCAAGAACTATAAAATCAGTTGGGTTCCATTGATATACCATGTTGCCACACATGATACAATCTTCAATTGGGCAACTATTATTTCAGAAAGTATTGCGTCAACCATTTCTATAGCTCAAATTGGCCTTTCACAAGGGAAATCAGAATTCTTCATGTCTAGCTACCTTATCGATTGCATATTAGTCAGCCACCCTTTCCCTAATTTGGGATGTACTTGGAATCAAAATAAAACTCCCATTCATGTAGCATATCAGTTAACTTGGGCTCACCGATATGCAAGGTACTACAAATTACTATGCGAAGAACTAATCATGCCCCTTTATTTATTTGTCTTCAATAAAGAAGCAAATTGTATGTCAGACAATGCCTTGAATGTAATAGGTGAATATGGAGACTATTACTTCTCATCAGAAGGGACATACATTAGAATGTATGGGGGCACAAAACCTCCTTCTCTATTGCCCAAATATGCTACAGATTACATTGTGCATAAAGAAGCCATCAGACAAGTGTTCATCAATGGAATTGGTAACTATCTCAATCACAACAACATAGCCTCTTACCCACCTGTACCATTCATCATTGGTGGATACAAATTTCATAAGATTAAGGCACTGGAAGCCTTTATTGTAGACTTGGAACCTTTTCACTTTGGAAAAAAAATATTTGTAAGAAATGACAGCGAAGGAAAAGTGGCTAAACATTGTGCTTCTTATAAAATCACTTTTCAGTACTCAAATCACTTTCTGAAAGAAGAACAAATATATAAAAGGGTACAGAATATGACAGAGCTACACAACAAATTATATCCAAAAATTGCATCTACTCCTACCCAAACTACAACCAAAGAAAACCAACCAGAAATAGATAGACAAAGAGAAGAGCCAGTAGCAGTTGATCGAATTCATCAATCGCCCTCGACTACTCACAATCGACAATTTCTACAAGCAACAAGCAGTCGGGATCACCGAACAATAGATGGGAAAAACCCACATTCATGCGACAATGAACAGATAGACTGTCAGTTGGAATTAAATAGGTTGTCAAATCGTTATTTAATGCAATCAACTACTTTTAATTCACATGCGCTAAACGCTTCCTCCATAAATGTCGACCTAGAAGATTGTTGGATACTCTTTTTCCAAGAACTGCAGAATCACACTTCAAAGACAACATAAGCGTTCTACAGAGATGATGGCGCCCAATAAATCTCAGACTACAACCCGTTCAACCACAACTAAAGTTCGTGAATTGGAAATGGCACAAACATCGCTGGAAGCCCGTTTAGAGTTGGTTCGAAACACTAAGGTACACGAACCACACTGGCGAAAAACTTGGAAAGATATTCTTGAGTGGGTAAAGGACTCAGATGGCCATTGGAGGGAACCAACCCAAAAACTGCGGGCTGCTACCATTCTGCAATACATGAACGCACCTCTGCTGGAATAGTTTGCTGGACTGAAAGACATTATTGCTCGATTCATAGTAAGCAGATATCATAATGGAAAATTCTATTTTGACGTTCCAGTCGAAATAAATGCTGAGCTCATCAACAAGATTACAGGGTTATCAAACAAAGGTCCAGATGTACCTACTCAACAAAGACCAGAATTGATCAAGGAGTTTACAGACCACCCAACTGGAAAGAATTCTCGAGGATTATTGGTGACCCAGATAAAATATGAAAGTTATAAATTAGCTGCGTGAATCGTGTCCACCGCTTTGTCAACCTCTGGTCGAGGGTCCAACTTAAAAATTGAAATGCTAGAAGTTGTCCTAAGCATGGAAAAATATGACAAAGTATACAACTGGGCTAAGTACCTTGCCGAAATGATCAAGAACATATGTATGAAGTGCCAAGAGAATGGAGCGCCCATTCGCTATCCATCTCTAATCATCTGGATAACAATGATGGCTATAAGACCAAAAGGAAATAAAGACTTTACTAAACCAGGACCTGTGTTAATGAACAACTTCCGTTGCTTTACGAAAGGAGGCAGTAGACTTGGGCCGTCAACAGTCAACATTTGGCTAGAAGCCTGGTTCCAAGACTTAAAAGTTCAGTCGACCAGATGGAGAGTAGGTTAGAATGTTCGACGAAGTCTGCCTCCGACCGCTCACATTGAACTTGCATTGGACCATACATCAGTTTGGTACTTAGAAGGAGCAACGGGACGCGCACAAGATCTCGACTATTACCCTTCGGTCGAGGAAATCTTCAATGAGCTTCAAAGGCAATCCAACACAAAATTGATAATCCCTCCTTTGGCACAGGAAATCGACATTCCCATAGTCAAACCTTTAACGGATCCAGAGAAAGAAGAAGCATATGAAAGCCACCTATATATGGACAATTTTACTTTTGAACCTTAGCTCAAGGCCGGATCAGAACCTTTAGCACTTATGCTCATTCCAAAACAAGATTTAGCGGATGGAGCTCAACAATCGGATGCAGAGACCCTGTCGGAAAATCCTGAGTACGCATTGACAACCGACAACATCCACCAGATGGTCAACCAATTATCCATAGGTCGACATTCAAGACTGGTACAAATACAGGGCAAGGGAAAAGGAAAAATGACCATTGACGAGCCGACAATGGAAGATGAAACTGAATTATATGACAGCGCAACTCGAATATTGGAAGATGCAGCGAAGAACAAAATACCCGTCAACAACCAGTTAAAGAAATTTTTGGAAGCCAAGCACCCTCGACCCAAAAAGAAAGTTAGGTTTATCATCGACGATGCTGTAGACTTGTCAGATAACTCATCTCCACCATCGCCGGCCATTGTCACGCAGGAGACTTTTTTTTCTACACCTATGGTGAGTACCCCACTTGCACTTCAACCTCCATCTCAAGTTTCGAATATTGTACAAACTCTTCATTCCTCGCTTCAAGAAACATTCCAAAATGATAGTGACAGTACCCAATTCATGACCCAACTCCCGGCCGCATTCCCAGATTGGCGAAAAATCATAATCAAGAAACCTGTTTTCACAGACACTGCTTCACCGGCAAATTCTGCTCCCCTTGGTGTGATGCCAACCGAACTCTTCAATCCATCTGATACCTTAGAACTACAACCAATTGGCATGCACCATACCCATCTACAACGCAATTGTGACACAAAGAATCCAATTTTTGCTAAACAGATATCTTCGTTCATTCCTTTTCCAATCAATCCATCGATGGAAGCCCATTCACCTCCCCGACATGTCATGAACTCACCGCAACATTTCCCCGATCTTCAAGTTTTAAATGTAGTCAGTCGACAACCGTCTCCTAGTTTAAATCCTAACCCTCATCTTCCAGTCGACGAAACACCTGTGTCATCAACAGATAAAATGGGTAAAGCAACAGTCGAGTCAGCTGTCGAGATAGTAGAGCAAGCAAAAAAAGTAACAAGTGAAGAAGTAATTTCGACAAACACAGTAGAAATACCAAGTAGCTCAATACAAGCAGAACATTCTACTAAAGAAGCACAAAAACAGACAAAACATGCATCAGCAACAGTGGAGACTAAAAAAGAATCAGAAAGCAATTAGCGGCGGCAAAATCTAAAGAAAAAGAAAAAAAAAGAAAAAAAAAGAAAAAAACGACACCAAGAGAAAAATCTTCAACAACATGAACAACATCTACAACACATATCTCAATTGAGTTGTTTGTCTGTACATCTCGACCAATTTGGCTCAATCTCGACATACCATCCACAACAGGCACCACAGGAAGAGCTCGACATATTGGCTGATGCAATTAACCAAGAACAACGACATAGATGACTAGAAGCAAAAGATCGGATTCACAAGGTGGAACAAGAACAAACCCTATTTCTGACAAAGTGTTAAGAATTAGCGCAACAGGTCATAACAATTCCAGCCACCTCCGACATGACAAGCACACTTGATAAAGCATTTCAGTTGTTCGAATATGTCGTGTCAGCACTGTCTGAATAGCAGACCAAGGACCGAGAAGAACAAGCCACAGTAACAGCGTCATTGATGTCACAACAATTTGAAGCATTCAACGCAACACACAGTCAGCTCATACAGTCTAATGACGAAGCAGAGACAACAAACAATGTTCTCCGCAATTGGTACAAACATTATGGCAACGTGTTTACGAAAATGTGGGAGACAAGAGAGACAATTGACAATCTTCAAAAAGAACACCAAGTAGCTGATGAAACTATGGCCAAAAGTATTGAGGAACAACTGATAATTGAAAAGAGAAAACTCGAGAAATTGGAAAAAAGTGAAGCACAGTGGTTGAGACAAGCTTGTCATAACCTTGACAAAGTAGAGCAAATCCGACCACGTCTTTGAACACTGCTTTTAGCTACACATGAGAAAATACAGCTCTTCGGTTCTGACCTAATTCATTTACAGGGCAAAACTACTAAAGAACAGATAGCCCACTTGTCGGCCCTTACAACACTTACTATCGACATCCAGAACACACTGCATCATTGGGAGAGCTTCCAGCACCAAATGCCAGTTTCAGCTGAAGCAATTGTCGAGGTCTGTCTGCAACAACCAACAATGCCCAATTCCACTCGAGACAACTCATAACAGCTGCATTTATCACTAAAGCACAGTTATAAACAATTTTGTTTAGTAATTTTGCATTTTGTATAATTGAATATGTTGGTCATATGGACGAACAATACAGTTGTATAATTGAATGTAAACATCTAAGATCTGTTCATGTATATTTTTACCCTTGATGTTCAACTCAACATCTTATATGATAAAATTTTTGCAGCATTGTTGGGTTTAGATTCTCTTATCCTGCACGTTTCCAGTATAAATTTATTGTTTTTATTATAGTCTGCCTATCTTATCATGTTTTCATCAGAATCAGTCGGCCACCGTTTTTGAACGATAATTTCGACTGATTAGCAATGTTGCTTCCAAGGTTGAGAAATCTCTTAGACTTAGAACTGTGTTGCAAAATTTTACATGGCGACTCACAATAAGACTGATCAATAATTATCGGATTTATGTATTTAAAAATAATTTTAATATTGTAATGATCTAAATGCATTTTAATACCGTAAATAGAACTTGAAAGAAATAATCTTTTGAAATTTATACAGATTCGTAGGTTGATTCTCTTCAATTTTGATTGCAAGTGTGGCGATACCTAGGACTTGTAGATGAGTATAGTTTGTAAATGTCCCTTTCTGTCCAGTAAATTTGTGTTGTTTGGAGTGACAACAATGCTGAAAGAGCGACCTCTTCTGACCTCCTAGACCTCGTTGATCTCTCCGACTTCCTAGACCTCCTCCACCTCCTCGACCTCTCCGACCTCCGCGAACCTCCGACCTCCTCGACCTCTCCGACCTCCTCGACCTCTCCGAATGCAATTTCAAGTGAAATATTCTACTTGTTTTAAACTATCTTGGATTGCATATCCTTCTTATTTTCCTTAACGTTTCTCAGATCGAGTGAATACACTCGAACTGAATTATCTCAGATGTTCCATTCTTCAAACCTTTATTTAATAATTCTCATGTCAAGCTACTATACCCAACCCGATCCCCTTTTTGTTTGTGATAACTATGTAAAATCCTATCACTGCCTATCTGTCTAGACATATAAATGATTATTTTCATTAAGCGTCCATTCATCCTTATTCGTTTTCAAACTTAAGTTTCTAGAGAAGTAAAAAAAAAATTGTGTTAAATGAAAATTAGGTCGGACAACATCGGAGACGCCGAACAAGGTTGACCAGGTCGGGGATAAGCGAGAAGTGAAAGCAGGTCGAACCTGTCGAAGGTCGAAAAATATCGCAGAAGGTCATTTTATATTTATACAATTCCTTTTTAATTAAATATATAATTACCAAAGGAAAATACGTATGTTTTTAATAGTTACACCTACTTAAATTACAATTTCCTTATCATTAAATATATAATGTCTTTCTGTTTATTGATTCGTTGTCAAATATTCTCTAAAATTGTTACAAAATTTACTCTTTTCCTAACGACATTCACTTTTGCGTCTCCTAGGGCAAATACTAGTATTACTACATCTTGGAATTGCATCAATAAAAACTACTTAAAAATTATTATAAGTTTTTCCATACGTACCCCAATTAAAATAATTATTTCTCTTGACCATGGCTAGGAATTGAAATCTTGAAATTGCATCTATAAAAGTATTATGATAAGTTTTTTATTTGACCTTCTCCACTCTTGACCATGGCCTAGGAAATTCTTCACCCAACAAATTAAGAAGATCCGGCGTTGCCGTGGGAGTTTTGGTAACATCAAATCAACGGAGAACAAACTCTTTCTTTTAATTTCTCCGAGCGTCGCAGAGAGTTGAAGCGAAGCCATGGGAAAGCTGCATGTGTACGTGGATAGAATGTCACAGCCATCGCGCGCCGTACTTATTTTCTGCATGTATGTATATCAATGCGTGCAACTTCAATTCAATATGGTTACCCATTGTTTAACGTTTTATTTTTATTATTGAATTTAATTACATCAGGTAAGGGCTCCAATCTTTGTAAAATTCTCGAACAAATAAGAGCTGTACAAAGTTGTATTTGTGTAACAGAAGTTTGTTCTTGGTCGTTGCATCGTTAAAAAATCCGGATTGCTCTAAAATCCTTAAAGTGGGGGGTTTAACTGGAATTGTGAAAACCTATTCGAGCTTAAATGACTCTGAATTCCTCTTCTCATTTCTTCGATTATGCTACGTTGTTTAAACCTCATAGTACTCAGGCCACAAGAAGAGTTGCTTATTTATGGCCATACTGTATCAAAATGCCTTCTAATTTTGGAGCATATCCTGACCAAAGTTACGACACCCCACTAGGCACTTGACTCGTTTTGGCAGAAGAATCGAGTCGCATACTGGGGTAGATGTATAAATTTCATTATTCCAGCATAGATCCATCTTAACATCGAAACAAACTATTATGAAGCATTCAGATGGATTAAAAATAAAGCATTACTCAGGGATGTTAGACATGTAGGCTTCAGAGTGCACCTGGTTCTGAAAGTTTACTATGTCTATATTGCAAAATTAAGACATTATGATGTCCAAAATTCTATAACCAAGTACATACATAAAAACGCCATTGATTCATATGATGGACCATGGCAAGAAGCAAAAGATAACTGATGCATCGTATATCACGACTAGTGTTATCAGAACTGGACCAGTCACTGAATTGGTGGACCTCAAAAACTAGAAACTGGTTGGAACCAGATCGGAACCAGAAAAAAACTGGCCAACCAAACAATACATATACATCCATGTGAATCCAAACCCCTAAACGCGAATGAGCAAAGCTTTTTCATGTATATAGCAAATAAGAGTGCATATAAGTTTATAACTAAAATAGCATAGAGTGCAATCCGTATCTGAACCAAAATACATAAACAATGATGCTCTAAATGGCTTCTAGAATCCAAAAAACATCATGCTACAACAAATAACTACATATCATCAAAATCATTGCCTATATTGGGATCCTATTCTTCAATAACACCCTTTGCCTCCCTCCTCTAGTCTCTAGCCTTTGCCTCTACCTCGAATCTTGTCTAGGGACATTAGTCAAGACCTCTCCAATTTTGATGAAACTTCCTAATCCAAGCATTTAAATAAGGTAGAAAGACTTCCCATGCCTAATAAGTGATTTTGCTTGAGTGAAGGGTACATTTTTACTAAGGTCACAAAAGAGGAGTTTAATAATCAACTCCACCAATGTTGAGGTACATAGAGGGGTTGATGCTCTTGATTAAATGCCAATCCCATACCCTCATACATGATTAAATCCAGTGGAAACGTTGCAATCCTGAAATCATGAAAAAAGTTAAGTCTATTGAATTTTGAATGGGATCTAAAATTCTACTTTTTGCATATGAAGTCCAATGAGGTTGGAACCACTCCCAAACATCCTGAAAAATTAATGGTAATATTAAACATTCTCCTTATATTTCATTTTCTATCCTTTTATTTTAAGAATTTAATATTGCCAGTAATTACTAAGGTCTAGGGTTAGTTTTAGGTTTTGTTTTTTACCCTTTTTTATTTTTATTTTTAGTTTCATGTTCGATGTACAAACTTGTACCAAACCGGTTGGTTCTGTACAAAACCGGCTAGTTCAGGCATTTAAGGTCAGTTCCATATGGAACCGGACAGTTCTGGTACGAAATTGGCCATTTCCAATTCAAGGCTCTGATTTGAACTGGTTAGGCTTGTAAACAGGTCAAACCGGTTGGTTTTGGCAAAACTGGTCCGGTTTTGATAACACTGAACATGACCACCAGAATGTTGATGTTTGTATCTCAAACATGCATTTCCACATGGGTTTGTGTCTACCTGCGGAAATCGTCATTACTACCTCTCAGGAACTTTAGAAATTTACTTTATTAAAGTAATTATTAAAGCGAATGTCTTTTAAGATTAATTGAGGTTAATTTAATAAAGTGTCTAAGTTTTTGGCATTAGTGATTTAAGTTAATTAATTGAATCTTTGCCCTTGATCTCAAGTGAGTGAGATCTAATCTCAGCCATTGAAGTTAGGGTTTTGGTTGATCTCAAAAGGATAAAAGGCAGCTAAGGTGAGAGTAGAAGACACAAGAGAGAGAAACTCAGTTTGAGGAAAGAGAAGAAGGACTTTCACTTTCCAGATTTAACAGAGAGAGAAAGGCAGCAGTAAGAGAATCTTTTGCAGGGGGCCATACAATTGAGCAGGGGTGCCAGAGCTGCAGGAAGAGGCTGTATAGGTGCTGTACAACCTAGCAAAACCATACAGATCAGGCCGTACAACAGTACAACAATGCAGCAGCAGGTCCGTACAGTCGTGGTCATACAACAGCCCGCAGTCAACCATACAGGGCTGTACGGTTTAGGCCGTACAGGTGCCCAAGGGCAGTGTGCAGCTGAGCAGGGAATTTCTGGGGCAGATTTGCAGGAGGAAGAAATTTCTCAGTGGGGCAATTTGATAGGTTTGTTGATTGTAATTTTTCTCGGGCCATTTTCCCAGTAAGGGAGCCCTTGTAAGCTTGGAAATTATTTGAATGAAAAGTTGATTTGAAGGTGTGATATCCCAAATAAAAACTGAGCTGAAATTCTTTTTGAGTGATGGTTCAGGACTTATGGCAGCACTGGTTGAACAACTACTGTAGGGTACTGAAGGTTGTGTTTCCAAGTCAAAACTGAGTTCTGATATAGTAAATGTGATGAAGCTTGGTAGCAGACCTTTTTCAAACACTTCTTAAATGATCAGCTGTAGGATACTGCTCTCCTAATCCTGACCTCCGTTTGCCAGTGGGGCTGATACTTTTATCAAACACATGTGATGCAACCACAGGCTGCTGTAGGCTCCTTGTAACTTTGGAGTTTTGGTTTGATGGTTATGGGTTTCAAACCTTTCATCCACAGTTATGTGAGTCTCAATATTTTACTGCTGATTCTTTAAGGAATTTCACTGTTCAGACTTCATTCAAAGCCACAAATTATCATAAAATAGGTGCATCTAAATTGTCTTTTAAAACACATTAATTCTCAAACCCATTACAATGCCCAAGGCAAGACATAGCATCAATCCCATTACCATATAATGATAAATAGGGAAGATAAACAGTGTTTAATACAGATTTGCAGACCTGGAAAGTATGGAATGAATGCACTGCCTTTGTGAGACTGGATCTGGCCCTTGCACGCTCTGGTATTTATGACTGTCCACCTTCAGCTTGAAATGACAGCAGCAATATTTAGTTCAGTCCCAGAATGCATCCCCTTCCAAAAGAAGTGCATCCTCTCTTACCAACAGTGACCCACGAACTCAAGGGAAAGAGAATGGTTAAATGCTAGTTGTGTGAAGCAGTGCGCCCAGCTCTTAATTTCTTGTCTTGTACAGGTGCAAACAGTGTAGCAGTAGCAACTTGATGACTTGGTTAACAACACCCTCCAAGAATGAATACGCCTTTCTCAAGAGACCCATAGTGAACTGAGTTAAACTTGCCCTCCTCTGAGATGGATGGTAATGAGACACATCGCAAGGGTAAACTTCAGTGAATAGATCTGGTTCTTGGCCACTTTCTAACTGGTGCGCCCTCCTTCTTATCTGAACTGCGCCCTTCCCACAGTCTTCAAACTGAGGGCAAACCTCTCCACACTCTTCCAAAATATGACTGCGCCCTCCTAGATGCCGAGTAACTTGTTCCCCAAGAAAGAAATGAAGCAATCTCCTCCTCAAGTGCACCCTTCCACCAAAGTTGATAATAACAGTAATAAACCCTCAGATATGGAGATGAATAAACAGTCCAAATCCACGACAATTGAGAGATCTGAAGTAATCTCTCCATCAGATTGCCTAGAGTGGATAAGTTTCACTACTGAAGACAATAACCAGCTAGGGTTCCAAAAGCCTCAAGAAGCTGGAGAGCTCTCCACAAAAATGAGTTTTAGAAAAGTAATATGAATGAACGAGACTCCCCTCTCATTTCTTCTTTATAACCCTCATGTCACTCTTTGGGTCCTCTCAACTTCCTTGATCCTTTCTCACATTTAATATTATTAAGTGACTTTATAATGTGAAAGTGACTTTTCCCATGCCCCTAGCTTTTAAATTAATCAATGTTACTTTAAGATGTGTTTTTTTGGCGAGTGAACATTAATTAATTAGTTAATTTCCCCTTTTTAATAAAGTGACTTTTACAATAGTCACTTTATCACTCAACATCACTTTATAAAATTGTCTTTCTTCGGAGTGACATTAAATTAATTCCCTCACCTGTCAACTATAGTCCATGGGAATCAAATGGACTAATTGTTGTCCCCTGGGGTGATCAAGCGGAAAGGGACATTACAGTTCTCCCTTCCCAAGATTGCTTGTCCTCAAGCAATGCCATCATAACTCCTTGACCCCCAACTAAACCAGCGGAAACTACGAATGATCCGAGGTTTGAAACCAGTCTAAAAGATGTGGAGCACCTACGGAATATAATAGTAAATACTGTCCTACGAAGTACTGACACAAGAGGCCTCCTGAATACCACAAATCAACAGAGGGAATGGATACTGTGGATGCTCAGTCCGCCTCTCATAGAACATCCCTCCTAGGAAGTCAGTCCCCGACACTGTAAAAGTGAGCTCCTGATAGTAAAATCTGACTCTGCCACCTGTACTAGCTGTCCATCTGTCCAACCTTGAAGACCCAAGGTCCCATGCCATGTCTAGAATGGACACCGTGTTGATGCTGCGCCACTCTGATAATAACTATTTGGCCCTCATGCATAAATTGTATCCTCCACTCCTGGAGCCCCAAACTATCAAGGATCACACCCTGTAATCGTATCCTGATGGAGTCAAGGTCTGTAAATCCCCTATTGAACTTGATTCGGGGTGGAAAAAAAGTCTATCCTGCCATATGGCATGCGCCTCATCATCCTCTCTCGAAGTGTCCCAAAAATGATACGGACCAATCATATGAGCCCTGTGAGAACACATCCGAACTTGGAGTCCCCTATGCCTCATACCAACTATCGCTAACTGAGCTCCACTGATCCATCTTGTGCCATGTAATCCACTTGGCTCCGGCCAAAATGCACCCAAAGATCGACTGCCCCTCTCATTGACAGAGTAAGCAGGCATCCCATGGAGTCTAAGCATCTCCTTGAAAACCAACACTGCCATTTGCGGTGCCTCATACCCCAATGAAACGGTGCTGAAGTGCATGAACTTGGTTTTCTAATCAACAACTGTATGAAGGCCATCCCTCACCTCACGAACAATCCTGCTCTTGATCTGATGGTACCCCACATGCAAATCCGTCTCAGATAGGTACATTGCACTCGGAATGTAATCCATCATATGCTCTGCTGTGTATGGTGTGTCCTCGTGCCCGAACACAACCTCCATCCTATTGGATGACAGTGGACACCCTCCGTGGATCACCATTGGACCTGCCTCTCAGAACTATCCTCTTCCCGCCTGCTGTATTGAATCCCATCTCCATTGTTTCATAGTTCATTGAGATTGTCCCTAGTGTGCTAAGCTACTGTACTCCCAAGCAGTGTTTTAAAAACCAGTCCGGTTCAAACCGGAACTGGCCGGTTTGACCGGTCAGTTGAAGTGGAGCACCAAACCGGCCTTCAACTCGGACCGGGGGCCCGGTTTGGTATTGAACCTGACCTAACCGGCCTAACCGGAATAAACCGGTCCGGTTTTGTAATAACTCGGCCGGCCAGCTGAGCTAACACGTCCATGGGCCCAGTTTCGGGTTTTTCAAATTTTTATTGGTTTTTTAATAAAAAAACAAAATACCTAACCCTAATTCGCCCTCCAAAAGACATTAAATAAATGCCCAGCCCCCACATTCTCATTCACTCACAATCAAGAGCTCATTTGTCTCATAGCTGCCGCCAAGAGTGTCATTTGTCTCATTGCTGCAGTCAAGTTTTGATGATTGATTAATTATGACTTATGAGTCATGACTCATCATTGATCATGTTTTTTGGACTGTAGAGGATATAGAGCCTCATTGATATTGTATTTTGTTTCAGAATTTGAGATATATGCTATGAGACTTTACTATGAGTATGTAGTGCACTTGGTGCCATTTTGTGACCCATATATGGTTTATGGATTTCCGATTTATATATATGTGTAGACTTTACATATTATGTGTCTAATGGTTTCAAATATGCATATTATGAGTCTAATGCTTTGAAATATACCTTGGAATGTTAAATATAATTTTTATGATTAAAATTGTAATTTTTTTTGTATTTTTTAATAGTCTGGTTCATTGAAATCAAACCGCTCTGGTTCATTACCGGTTCCGGTTCCGTTCCGAGTTGACCCCAGACCGGTTTGATTCCCGGTTCCGGTTTTTAAAACATTGCTCCCAAGACTACATGAGTGTCTGCCAACTTGACCACGTAGAAATCATCTGTCAGGTGGTAGTTACCTATCGACACAGTCAAGTGCGGAACCCTCTGCATGCAGGGTAGAGTGCGCCCTCCAGTCACCACCACACTGAATCCTCGTGCGCTCACTGTTCTTGGGATTCATAAAATTGCATGCAAACACAAGTTGGCAGAATCACTAGCTCTGATACCACTATAATATCCCCCAAAAAAATGAGTTGAAATTCTTTTTGAGCGATGGTTCAGGACTTATGGCAGCACTGGTTGAACAACTACTGTAGGGTAGTAAAGGTTGTGTTTCCAAGTCAAAACTGAGTTCTGATATAGTAAATGCGATGAAGCTTGGTAGCAGACCTTTTTCAAACACTTCTTAAATAATCAGCTGTAGGATACTGCTCTCCTAATCTCAACTTCTGTGTGCCAGTGGGGTTGATACTTTTATCAAACACATGTGATACAACCATAGACTGCTGTAGGCTCCTTGTAACTTTGGAGTTTTAGTTTGATGGTTATGGGTTTCAAACCTTTCATCCAGAGTCATGTGAAACTCACTATTTTACTGTTGATGCTTTTAAGGAATTTCAGACTTTCATTCAAAGCCACAAATTATCATAAAATAGGCACATATAAATTGTCTTTTTAAACACATTAATTCTCAGACCCATTACAATACCCAAGGCAAGACAGCATTAATCCCATGACCATATAATGATAAATAGGGAAGATAAACAGTGTTTAATACAGATTTGCAGACCTAGAAAGTATGGAATGAATGCACTGCCTTTGTGAGACTGGATCTGGCCCTTGCACGCTCTGGTATTTATGACTGTCCACCTTCAGCTCGAAATGATAGTAGCAATATTTAGTTCAGCCCCAAAATGCGTCCCCTTCTAAAAGGAGTGCATCCTCTCTTATCAATAGTGACCCACGAACTCAAGGGAAAGAGAATGGTTAAATGCTAGTTGTGTGAAGCAGTGCACCCAACTCTTAATTTCTTGTCTTGTACAGGTGCAAACAGTGTAGCAGTAGCAACTTGATGACTTGGTTAACACCACCCTCCAAGAATGAATACGCCTTTCTCAAGAGACCCATAGTGAACTGAGTTAAACTCGCCCTCCTCTGAGATGGATGGTAATGAGACACATCCCAAGGGTAAACTTCAGTGAATAGATCTGGTTCTTGGCTACATTCTAACTGGTGCGCCCTCCTTCTTATCTAAACTGTGCCCTTCCCACAGTCTTCAAACTGAGGTCAAACCTCTCCACACTCTTCCCAATTATGACTGTGCCCTCCTAGATGTTGAGTAACTCGTCCCCCAAGAAAGAAATGAAGCAGTCTCCTCCTCAAGTGCACCCTTCCACCAAAGTTGATAATAATACTAATAAACCCTCAGATCGGAAGATGAATAAACAGTCCAAATCGATGGCAATGAAGTGCATATGAGAGATCTGAAGTAATCTCTCCCTCAGATTGCCTAGAGTGGATAAGTTTCACCACTGAAGAGCTCCAAAACCCTCAAGAAGCTTGAGAGCTCTCCACAAAAAAAGTTTTAGAAAAGTAATATGAATGAATGAGACTTCCCTCTCATTTCTCCTTTATAACCCTCAAGTCACTCTTTGGGTCCTCTCAACTTCCTTGACCCTTTCTCACATTTAATATTATAAAGTGACTTTTTAATGTGAAAGTGACTTTTCCCATGCCCCTAGCTTTTAATTAATCAATGTCTCTTTAAATGTGCTTTTTTGGCAAGTGAACATTAATTAATTAGTTAATTTCCCATTTTTAATAAAGGGACTTTTACAATAGGCACTTTATCACTCAACGTCACTTTATAAAATTGTCTTTCTTCCTAGTGTCATTAAGTATAAATTAATTCCCTCACCTGTCAACTATAGTCCACGGGAATCACATGGACTAATTTGTCGTCCCCTGGGGTGACTAAGCGGAAAGGGACATTACATAAGGGCATAAATTCTGTGCATGTGTTTTTATAGAGTAGATCTGTTTTCCATTGGTATTGCTTCCACTATTTAAAATTTCTGTTAATAGATCTCAACAAGTATAAATTATTCAATGAGTTGCAATTTAATTTTCAACAAGGAAAATCACTAGGAATTGTTTATCTAGAGCCAGGGTTAGTAAAAATTAACATGGTATTAGAACTCCACTTTGAGAAGGAAGCAAATCTGAGGTTTATAGCAGTAGATCTTGCTAGGTGCTTGAGGGAATAAGCACACGACAGTTATTTTGTGCAGATCTAGTTATGGCAGCAATCGGTCTTCGATTTGAAGACATGTTAGATGGGGCATCTAACTTCCTATCATGGAAAGCAAGGGTTACATTGCTTTTGAAAGAACATGAACTTTGGGACATTGTGGAGAAGGAAGTTACTTTACCAACAGATCTAGCATAGTTGACAGGTCATGAGAAGAAGGATATTAAATCCTAGAGAGTGATCGTAGATGTTTTGAAGGATCACTTGATTCTTCATGTAGTAGAGAAGACAACGGCCTATGCAATGTACAAAGCTCTAGTGGATTTGTTCTAGAGTGACAACATGAACATGAATATGATCTTGAGAAACAAGCTCAGGGATGTCCAGATGTCAAGATCTGACAATGTTATCGACTATCTCATGAGGATCAGTCAGATACATGATCAACTTGCAGCCATTGGAGAGGAAGTAGTTGATGTAGAGCTTGTTAGTGTGGCATTAAATGGATTCACCAAGCCTTGCCATTCATAAAAAAGACTCTGTGCTTAGGAGAAGCTTCCCACTTGGGAGAGACTCTGGGATGATTGCATCCAGGAAGAGACTTGGGAGGAGTCTAGGGCTCGCAATCAGGAAGGTAGCAATGAGAACTTGGCCCTTGTCAGCAAGGCAAAGAAGGGAAAATGAAAGAGTTCAAATAAGAAGGGTAATAGTGAGGGGGAAGCCTCATAGCCATGAAAGAAAGACTTGAGTAAAACAAGTGTTTTGTGTACCACAAGAATGGGCACTATGCATCTCAGTGTTCAGAGAAGAAGAAAGGAAAAGGAAAGATGCAGCAAGTAGTAGCATTTGCAGAGACTTAGTTGAGTGAGTTTGCTGTGAAGTTTGAGAGTGACCTCTCACTAGTTTCTTGCCTTTCTTCCAGCACAATTACTAGGAGTGCATGGTACTTGGATAGTGGTGCTTCTCGTCATATGACAGAAGCATAGTAGCTATTCAACAGATTGACAGAGTCAGACTCAGGGATCCATGTGGAGCTTGGAGATGATGCCAAGTATGCAATTAAAGGTGAGGGAACAATCTCGTTCTAGCTTGAGTCAGGATGTTCGTTTGTTGCCCACGATGTGCTATATGTACTAGGACTGAAGAAGAACTTGCTCTCAATTTCATTTATGGAGGACGGGGTTTTTGCTATCATCTTTCAGAAAGGGCAAGTACTCATACGTCCAGAGGGAGCTAGCCTTGACACAACAGTGAGGATTGGGGTTAGAGAGGGCAACTTATATAGGTTGCAAGGAAAGCTTGTTTAGGCCTTGGTACATGACAGTGACAACTTGTGCGAGCTTTTGCACAGGAGGATGGGACACTTGCATTACAGGGCGTTGCCGATTCTAAGGGAGTTTGTCACTGGGTTCCGGATTTCAGTGTTGAGCAGTAGGGCGTATGCAGAGGGTGTGCACTTGGCAAGAATGTCAAGAATGCTTTTCCAAGTAGTGAGAGTAGGTTCAAGGGAATTTTGGATCTTATTCATTTAGATGTATGTGGACTGATGTCAATAGTGTCTGTGTAGGGAGAGTCATACATGACATTTATTGATGACTTTTCTAGGAAATCTTGGATCTTAGTTATGAAGACCAAGGATGAGGTCTGTTACCTCAAAAACTAGCACTCTTCCACGATAGTAGATAAGTTGACACAATTTGGATAAGTGGACCCAATTTGGATATGTGGACCCATTGCTATGATTGACAACTCTTTAAGTAAGTGCACCCACTGTCACCTCATTGTAACTCCCTTCTTCTTTAGAGCTTGCTCCTTAGGCCATGGGAGGCTCCCCAAATGATGTTAAGGATTGTCCTGTGATAACATGACAAAAAGACAATTCTATCCCTACGACACCTTCCGATTGTTAGTAGAACAGTGCCTAATGGAGTCAATGAAATATGTCTATAATAAACCTTCAATTTTGGAAGGCTAGGAGCACTTATGAAGATGTAACTTACTGCTGCAATTTTCTGCAGTAAAAACCAGTGAGAATAAACTCGAGCTATCTCCTAATCCAACCGTAAAAAACACACAAACTTTACCTCCCAATGACCAGCAGTGAGGGGTGCACCTATTCCTCCTAGGGTGCACTTCTTTTGATGGATGAAACACCTGATTTTGCATTGATTTACCCTACAGGTCCGCAACTTTATGTTGCAATTTTCTGCAGTAAAAACCAACAATAGAAAATTGGCGATATCTCTTAAACCAACCATCAAAATTACGCAAACTTTATGTCCAGATGATCAGCAAAGAAGGGCGCACCTATTCCCCCTAGGGCGCACTTGATTTGGTTGATAAAATGTATGATTTGACACTGATTTATGTTACATGTCTGCAACTTACTGCAGTCAATGAAAATTAGAAAATTCCTTGGCCTCAAATCCCCCTAGGGTCCTCTTGGGTGACCTAGAATTTGACCCAAACTTCCTCAAACCGCTAGGGTTCAATTCTTTCTTCGAGATCGACTTGTAATAGCTCAATAACCAAATCTGAAACAATCCCTTAGGACCGTCGTCACCTAATCCTAAGATGATTACACTTTGTTTAGGGCACCTTTAGGGCATAAAATTAACTTTTTTTAATATTTTCAATATTTTTGGATTTTTCCAATACCTAATTTAAATCTAAAATTTATTGCTGCAATTGAATACTTCAGAAAACCACAATTAAAGTAATCTATGACACAAAAATAAATATTTTTGAAATTTTTGCAAAATATATAATTTTTAGGGTTTTTCACAATATATGAATTTTTTGGTATTTTTAACAGTATATAGTACATAATTTTGCTAAAAACATTTCAAGTGAAGATGAGGGAAATAAAGACTCAAGTCTTTTCCCTTCAAGGCCACTGAGGAATCGTGGTTAGCGTTCCTCTCAAGATTTGACTATCCTATTTTGATGAATTAGGGAAAAACCAAGAAACCCTAGGTTGTGTTGGCTTGACCTAATTAGGGCAAAAGAGGTGTCAAATGCCTAATAAGAGAGACCCTCCAGAGAGGGATATCTCACTTACAAGACAACTTTTATGAATAAAAAACCCTAATTAACTCTTACCTTGGATGTCTCCGATAGTGCAAGAGAAAGAGAACCAAAGAACTTACCACAAACGAAGAAAAAGGGAGAAAAGAGTAACCTCTTAAGAATCCCTTTCCTTGAACAAGCCTTGCAAGCTTTAGTTTCAATTGTCAATCACCAACAAGCATGCCACATTGAAGCCTCAAGAGAGCCAAGAAGAGAGTATGCACCACTTTATTCCAAGTAGACAAGAACAAATAAGAAAAGAACTTTATTTGAACCCATGATCTTGAGTTAAAATGAGGAGTTGCCTTATTTATATGCTTACTAGGCCAACTTAACCTCCTTTACAAGCTGACCAACCTAAAATATTTAAAATAACTTAAAATAATTTTTCAATGAGTTTTTTAGGGTTTGTCACCGATATGTTGGGGACTAAACCTCATACAACATAAAATAATGATAAAATATGATGAATTGTTGCAACTTTGATGGAACGTTGAGCATGGGAGGAGGGTGTCATGCCCCATCTAACCCCAACATTGTGCTTTTGCCCTCAACACCCTCCTCTTTTAGGTGGTATGGCTTCTTCAAAGGATGACATCATCATTAGTTCAACTTGCTTGAGCCAAGAGGAGAGTCAATATATAATAAACGTAGGTCCAAGTGTGCATACTGAGGTGTGCTAAGACAGGTATGACAACCCTTACATGCGCAATCACCTTCTACAAAGCATAAAAATGAGTGTGGTTGGGAGCCCCTAAGCCATGTGTCATAATGGAATCATCCTAAGAAGCACCAGACACCAACCAATCAGCATAAAAGACCTACATGATGGGGGACATCCACCACATCAAAGGGGCAGTCAATTGTGCCACTAAGCCAATACTCCTTGGAATGTAAACCAAGAGGACCTGCCATGACTAGACCACAAGTCTTGAGCCTTGCCAAACCAACACTCTACATAAATCAAGCCCAAACTTGGCCTTTACACAGAAAAAAGGACCCCTCCTCTGTGGCAATCTGGTATGGCACACTGCAGAGTATTTGGAGGGTAACAAGGTCTTTGGTCGATTATGGGAGTTCAAGGCTCAGGTGGAGAACTTGATAGGTAAGAAAATCAAGGTCAGGTAAGAAAATCAAGGTCTTGAGGTCAGATAATGGAGGAGAGTACACCTCAAATGATTTCACGTATTTCTGCGAGGAGGCTGGGATCAAGAGGGAGAAGACAGTCTCATACAACCCACAACAGAATGGGGTTGCGGAGAGAAAGAACCGATTCATCATTAGTACTACAAAAGCTACAATTCATGACCAGGGTCTGCCTATGATTCTTTGGGTAGAGGCATGTAACACAACAATATATTTATAGGACAAGAGTCCTCACAAGATATTGGAGGACAAGAATTCTAAGGAGGCATCCATAGGAGTGAAACTAGAGATAGGACATTTGAGGATCTTTGGTTGTCCAATTTACATTCATGTGCCTGAGGAGAAGAGGATGAAGCTTGAGCCTTCAGGAGAGAAGGGTGTGTTTGTGGGGTACAACGTGACCTCAAAGGCTTACATGATCTTCATGCCAATCCAACGGAAGACAATGGTGAGTCAAGATGTTAAGTTCGAGGAGAACTTTGCATCTAGGAAGTCTCATGAGTTACCACCTATGGTAGAGGATGAGGAGCAGGTGGTTCCGAAGGGAGAACAAAGTTCATAGATTTCCAGTTCAGGGAGTCAACCTTTAGGTGAGGGGGGAGAGTTAGCTCCTTCCAGCTCTGTCAGGAGACCCAGATGGTTTGAGCAGTCATTGAGGGATGCTCGAGAGCATGTTGAGGTTCCCAGGAGATCATTAAGGGCAAGTGGGCTTCTGGGAAATTTTTCAAACTATATGGCATTGATGATCAACATCATTGATTTCGAGCCTTCCAATTTTGAGGAAGCAGCCGACCAACAGATTTGGATAGATGCCATTGTGGAGGAGTACACCTCCATCATGAAGAATGATGTTTGGGATATTGTGCTTAGACTGGAGGGGAAGTTTGTGGTGACTTCCAGATGGCTCTTCAGGATTAAGCATGTTGTAGATGGCAGCATCGAGAAGTTCAAGGTGAGGTTCGTGGCGAGAGGGCTCTCTTAGAGAGAGGGAGCAGACTATGAGGAGACATTGCTCCTATCACAGATATGCTTCCATTCGGGTTGTGATATCTATTGCCTCAGTCATGGGGTGGAGGATTCACCAGAAGGATGTGAAGACATCTTTTCTCAATGGGATCATTGAGGAGGAAGTATATATAAAGCAACATGACGGCTTTGAGGTACATGGGAGGGAGTCTCATGTGTGCAGGCTTAAGAAAGTTTTATACCAACTCAAACATGCACCCAGGGCATGGTGCACCAGGATTGATGGATACCTGTAGAGCATGGGTTTCACCAAGAGTGAGGCAGATCCCAACTTGTACTTCATACTTGTTAGATTTGAGCCACTCATCTTGGTGCTGTACGTGGATGATTTATTTCTCACAGTAGTAGAGGAGGTTATAGCAGGGTGCAAGGCAAATTTGGCCATAGAGTTCAAGATGAAGGACACCGCCTTGATGCATTACTTCTTGGAGTTAGAGGTATGGCAGAGATCGGGTGAGATTTCCTTGGTCAGGGGAAGTACACAGTAGAAATCTCGAAGAGATTCTGGATGGAGGATTGTAGACTGATGGATACACCTATGGTTACCAACCTAAGGAAGGTTATTTATTCAAAATCAGATTTGGTGGATCCCAGATTATATAGACAGCTGATAGTGTCCTTAATTTCTTTGGTCAACACTAGGCCAAATATAGTTTTTGCTGTGAACACCTTGAGTCAGTTCATGGTGGATTCGAGGCAGGTGCATTGGGCAGCAATGAAGCATGTGCTCAAATATTTGAGGGGCATAGTGGAGTATGGATTGAGGTATCTTGGAGGTGATGGAGTGAGGCTACATGGTTATTAAGAATCAGATTGGGAAGGGAGTGCATCAGATTAGAAGAGCACATCAGGGTGCTACTTCAACTTGGGCTCAACAGTTATTTCTTGTTTCAACAAGAAGCAGACTTTCATAGCACTCAGTTCAGTAGAGGCATAGTACATGGCAGCGGGTATGGCTAGTTGTGAAGCCATTTGGCTTCACAAATTGCTTACATGATTACTTGATCAATAGTTGGAGCCAAAGTGATAAACTGTGACAATCGGAGTTGTATTCCGAGAATTCGGTGTTCCATGACACGTCCAAGCATATTGAGATCAGATATCATTTCATATAAGACATGATTTAGAAGGGAGCAGTCAAGCTCTAGTATGTTTCCACAGATGAGCAAGTTGCAGACATTCTCACCAAACCCTTAGTGAAAAGGAAGTTTGTCTTTTTCAGAGATAAACTAGGAATGGTGAAGAATAACTTCCTTGCTAAGAGGGAGTGTTGATGTTTGTAGCTCAATTAGGCATTTCCACATGGGTTTGTGTCTACTTGTGGAAATCGTCATTAACACATCTTAGGAACTTTGGAAATTCACTTTATTAAAGTAATTATTAAAGTGAATGTCTTTTTAGATTAATTGAGGTTAATTTAATAAAGTGCCTAAGTTTTTTGCATTAGTGATTTTTTAAATTTATTAAATCTTAACCCTTGATCTCAAGTGAGTGAGATTTAATCTCCGCCATTGAAATTGGGGTTTTGGTTCATCTCCAAAGGATAAAAGGAAGCCGTGGTGAGTGGAGAAGACACAAGGGAGAGAAACTCAGTTTGAGGAAAGAGAAGGACTTTCACTTTCTAGATTTGGCAGAGAGAGAAAGGCAGCAGTAAGAGAATCTTTTGTAGGGGGCCGTACAGCTGAGCAGGGGTGCCAGAGTTACAGGAAGAGGCTGTACATGTTCCCTACAACCCAACAATACTATATGGACCAGGCCGTACAACAGTACAGCAGCGCAACAACAGATCCGTATAGCCACAGCCTGCAGCTGACTGTACGGTTTAGGCCGTATAGGTGCCTAGGGGCAGTGTGCAGCTGAGCAGGGAATTTCAAGGGTAGATTTGCAGGAGGAATACATTTCTCAGTGGGGCAATTTGCCAGGTTTGCTGATTGTAATTTTTCTCGGGCCATTTTCCCAGTAAGGGAGCCCTTGTAAGCTTGGAAATTATTTGAATGAAAAGTTGATTTGAAGGGCACAAATTCTGTGCATGTGTTCTTATGGAGGAGATCTATTTTCCATTGGTATTGCTTCTACTATTTAAAATTTCTGTTAATAGATATCAACAAGTATAAATTATTTAATGAGCTGCAATTTAATTTTCAGCAAGGAATTGTTTATCTAGAGTTGGCTTTAGTAAAAATTAACACATAAAGACTTCCAATTGCTCCTGATGCCTTGATGGTCGGCTTCATACATTAACTCCTCTGAAAATATTGGCTTCTCATGGGCATGGTTAACGATCCAATTGAATGCTGGATCAACATTTTCCAACTCTATAGTTGTAAAATTAGTGTTAACTACAGTAGATCAAATAGTTTAGAATTTAAGCTAGAGATAATGTTCAAACCAAAAAAATTAAGCAATACTAAGGAAACAGTTTGCCAATGAGATTCGGACCTTCCACCTTTGTCATTTGGAGTTTGAGATTATAATTGACAAACATGAAATCATTTACCTGTTTTTGGGTTACCATGTTGTGTCTTTTGTCTTTTGAAGTGTTTTTGGGTTACCTTGGTAGTTGGTACATGAGGCTAGAAATTGACTGATGTCCTATTTCTTCTGTCTGTCCACTCACCTTACTCTCCATGATTCACGTATGTCTTTAAGAGCCTCATCCATGTATGAACTTTATCAACGCCAATATTTTTTTCCTTAGCTTCATAAGAAGGGGCTTTGGAGCCCGGACCAATGACGTCAGTAACATCTACCATCACTTGCCAATAGGGGTCCCACCAATAGTACCAAAAATTCTCAATCGTCTTCCTAGCTTGCTCATGCACATTTTTCCTCTAGCTTGTGTCATCCAAGGTAGGTTGGGAGCCAAGTTTAGTATAAGATGTAGTGAAGGCATGCACATTGCCCACGTTAGGAATCCAAATAGGTTCGCCCCACCTTCAGCTCTTGTTCCACTTACATGAATCAAGTGGAGTTTAGGTGGAAAAGAACTCAATATAGGCGCCCTCTTCAAGCCCGAGTTAAGTGGAGGCACCCTCTTCAAGGTTGAGTTAAGTTGAGGAGGTCTCATGCATGCACCTTGTTCAAGTCTAGTTCACTCCAGTCCAAGCATGCACCCACTTCCTCATGCATGCACCCATGCATGCTGCCATGTGTCGTACATGCATGAATGCCACATGTACATGTACAGATGCCACATCTCGGGCCTGCATGGCCTGCTGCTAAAAATAGAAAGTGCTCGCATGTTTGAAAATTTGGCATGCAAAAACATGCAATGCTCCTGAAAATGCCATGCACCACCATGCAAAGCCATGCAAGTCAAACCTTAACTGCCAAAAATAGAAGTATTATGCATATCATCCAAAATAGGCTCATTGGAATCCTAAGTTTGCAAGGATGCCAAAAATGTAGTCATCTCTGTCGTGCAGACCTCCAAACTGTGTTTCCTAAAATGTAGGAAAATTGCTAAAAATAGAAATCTCCAAGACTGATGAAAAACCTATGCAAATGCCTATGACTCTGAACTTGGATCGTATCATTGAACCAACCTGCATTTGAACCGGGTGGGAACAAAATAAGTTGTCTCTTAACCCTCCAAATTTGCATATGGGCAAATTTGGGGGTTAACAGGCGTATACCTATAAATGAAGATTTCCAAGATGTAAAAAGTGATCCAGTATTATACTATAATGATTGTTGGTTCCGTGCTGGATTTTTCTCATGGTATCATAATTCATTGATCCCATTGAAGAGGTCACTGACTTGGTCTTATGCTGGGGTATCTATTTTCATGTTGATCTCTGCCTTGGAGGTTTTGTGCTTCCTTTTTGCTCGCAAATTAGGGTATCTGATTCCACCTTTTTTACGGTTCAAGGAGTCACTTCGATATCAGTGGATATTTACAAGATTGAGGGTACATGATCCTTCAAGAAGTAGATCTTGCATATGCCAGTCGTATCCTCCAGAAGACAAACTGCAAATGGATTGAGATCAAAGGATTTGTTAGGCGGATCATCACTAGGATGTGATGTTCTTGTAGGCAATGGGCCTAACCAGCCAAGCCACATGGAGGATGCTGATTACTACTCTAAGCATGATATAGAGTCTGGAGGAGATGCATTCAAGTCATCCAAAGGCTTATGCCATGACCTAATGCTAGGAGTTTCTGAATCATTGTATCTTCTGAATGGCCTAATCTGCCCAATATACACTTATAGCAGTCCCGAAAAATCAAAATTAGCAGTAGCAGTGGCACCATCCAGCATGTAGTAGTAATATCTTCAGGATTCAATGCAGAGAAGTGAGCCTTTTTGCAGATCACAAAGTATCAACAAAAGCCCTCCTGTAGATAACTGTTCATTCCAAGCCAGCGATGGAGTTCTGTTATGTTGGGGCAGTCACATTGGGTAATGCTCGAGAGGTTGGTTAGAACTTATTCAATGGAGCCGCCCCCCATATGGAGTAATCCTAGCATATTTTGGTTGGCTGTTGGGGGGTCTTTCATGAGGTAGCACTCAACCTTTGGAGGAGTGTCCCTTTTGGAGCCTATTTGCATGGAGTGCCCACCTATTGGATGAGTTGTTACACACATTTGAGGAGGCTCTCAGCCTTTGGTGTTTATTAATGGAACATCCTCCTTTAAGGGTTTTGTGCATCTCTTCTAGGCTCATTTTATGGAGTTTTGTTCCACTTTAGAGCTATTTGGGTGCTCATTTTGAGGAGGTCGTTTACATTTGGTGCAAGTCTAAGGGGTCAAACCCTAGACTTAGGTTGCATTGTGGACACTTTCTTGTTGGAGCATTTGTTTTGGAGAGGGTTTCTTCATCATCTCATGAGACAGCGGCCACCCTTTGGAGAGGACTTGTTGCACACTTCATGGAGTTTCTTGGGGATGGTTGAGGATAGATCTAGGTTGTGTCTACTTCTTTGCACACTTTTTGGACGATTTTATTGGAGCGCTCTACCTTGGCACATTATTGATGGTTGTTGTCCACTTTAGAGCTGTCTCATTGCATTATGATAGAGATTGTGTGGTCAAACCCTAGATTGAGGGTGTTGTCCGCTGAGATGCACACCAGCAGCAAAAATCTTTCGAAAGCTGTTCCCTCACTACAAGTGGGGAAAGTGTGGCCTTGGGGGCAAGCAATGAGCCAGGAACTGTCACCTGAATCCGAGCTCCTCCGTTCAGGCTTACTCCTAACGAAGCCAAGGGGGGTAGTCCCTACAAAGAGTTTACTATGGCTCAATGTGTTTTAATGTTTTTAGTGTATGGTGATGCGGATGGATGTTGTTTAGGAGTTTTGAAGATGAAAGATCACAAATTTACTTTAAATAAAACACAAGGTAAAATGCAATCCACGTTGCAAAACAGTATATGAAGACTTTGCGAAAATAAGAAGCATCCACAGATATATAAGTTCCAAATATTAAATCCAATGGACAAATAGCCCAACTTAATTAAAGCATAAATATAAAATGACCAGTGCCAAAATGGAGTCAAACAAGTGTAGTGCTTGGGGATGCTGAAAGTACAAGTCTTGAAGAACTGTTCGTGAGATCGTTTTGCAAATTATCTTGGTTTATTGAAAGTTTTAGTGGTCTTGATTATTAGGCTAAGAACAACAAGGTAAGCAAATTGACCGGAAAGGTATACCTTCAGTGGCTTTCCCTCTGATGGTAAGACGGACCACCCAGATGTCAAGGAGTAAGTCTCTAAAGAATTAACTACTCCGATGTCTAGATAGCGATAATTTTCGGCCCCACCAAGTTTAGGAACTTTGCCCACTACCTGAGTGTGTCTCAACAAAGCAATGCCGGTTCATTGGTTGTGGGGGTGAAAATTTTATTATGTTATCGGAAATTATCAAATCTAACACCTTTCTGAGTACTAGCCCAACCTTTTCAGGTTGGTAGAGCATATGGGTGTTAGATAGCAACCAAGATAAATTATTAAAGGGGGAGTGTGAGTTGAAATGTTTTAAAATTATTAGATCACACAGTTCAACTCTCTGATAGAGAGTGCTCTTGACTTTGTCTTATGACAAGGTTCAAGAGACTTAGTTATTCTATATGCCTAATGCAGGGAAAATGCAATTTTAATATGCTCTCCGACAGAGAGTGCTCTTGACTTGGGTTATTGCAAGTTCAAGAGGCTTTGTTCTTTACTAAAATAGAGGCAGTTTATAGTTATACGCAAAGAAAAAGCATGCTTTCTAAAGTAAACAAGTAATGAAAGGAAATAACAAGTGCACACTTTCTAAGGCCAAATTGAACAACTAACCATGAAATAAACAAACAAGGTGGGATCAACCTTGGAACAAGGTGACCACTAGAACCACTAGTCCCGAAAACCTTCCATCTAGCTGGATGTCCGCAAGGATGCTAACGGGGAAAGAGAAGTAGCCACAAAACTATGTGGCACTTGGGATCAAATCCCAAGCTACTTTCTCAAGGCAAAACTTGGAAGAGAGTTAATCTAAGTACAAAAATAAACTTTAATCTAGAAAATTTGAAACAAGTCTAACTAAAGCATGCATGAAACAGTCATCCCCAAATGGGGAAGGAGAAACAAAGTGTGGGAGGCCTTATCCCACCTAGCCTTTTTATTAACTGAGTTAAAGTGCCTTTGGGAATGAAACCCTTGCAAGGTCTTTTGAGAGAAATAAAACAACTATGGAAACGATACTTAGAAGCCCTTAATGGATTTTACAAAGGAGAGTGTATATAATGTCTTGGTTTGGATCATCCTTATGGTCTTTTCACTTTTTTCTTGGTTTAGATCTCCTTGTCTTAAAACTTCTCAAGCTTCTTTTCTCTTTCAAGCACCTACAACACAAGTCAACTCAAGGCATCCATTATTTGTTAGGCAAAAAGAAATGAAAACTTGAAACTATCTTAATTTATAACTTGCAAAAATTGAAACTAGATCAAAATTAACTCTAAGTAAAAAAAATGATATGCAACTACTAGCATGTAAACATAAACTAGTTTTAACAATGCAACACTAAAAAGCTAACATATAAACTAACAAAAAGATTCAAATTAAAGTGCAACTAGATATGAAATGCAATTTGTGAGATCTAATTATGCCTAACTATTAAAACTTTAAAGCATAAAACTACTAACACTTAATGCAAAAAAGTGAGATCTAACTACTAACTCCTTTAACAAAAAAAAAACTTTTAACAAATTTTTAAATGTTTTTTATTGTGTGTAGTGTTTAGGGCTCCTTTAGAGATGTACGAAAGGAGGAGACTAGGATGGACGAATAGGGAGGCTTTGAAAGCCAAGGATGGAAACGAAAGGGATGAAAGGCTATGTTGCACTGGCCTGGGGGACGGGGGAACGCGGGGGGACGTGGGGACGAGTTTCCGGAACGGCTAGAGCGCACCCCCAATTTTTCAGGGGACGGCAGGTTGGGGACGGCAATTATATAATATAAAAATTAAAAAATATAAATTAAAAAATTATTATTATATAATTAATAATAGTGCTTCAGATTATATTAAAAAATAAAATGTATCCATAATCATTATATTTATCAATTATCCATGAATGATCTACATGCAATCTCAATTATTATCTCAATAATAACAATTATCATAACAAATTAACAATCATTGTAGTGTACATAACATAACAAGATTAAAACAACTTCCATGCAAACTATATCAGAAAAATAGTAAACTTAAAGATTTAAATTTAAATTTAAAAGTCTAGACTCTAGAGCATATGAATCATTCATGAAACATAAGCCCAAAAACTACAAAATGCCCAAAAATTATGTTTTTGGGCATTTTCCCATTTGGACTATCATCCATGAGTAAATTATGTTTTAAAATTTAATTTTTTTAACAAAAAAAAGTTAAAACTTAAACGATCATCATAGTCTCTGAAATTTAATTTTTTAAATTCAATATCTGTCTGATATTCAGTGACAGTTTCTGAGTTTTGCACAAAAAAAATCATACTTAATAAGGAAATTTAAAAATTTTAAAAACAGTAAAACACAATCAAAATAATTTTTTTATTTACGTACCCTGTAGCTGTAGCAGTTCGGACCAAAGAGCCACGAGCTGTGCAACAATGGAATACTTAGGAGTTGGCTGTGAAATGAGCTCTGCAAAGAGCCACGAGCTGAGACTCGAGAGGGGAGCCGCGACCACAGGGACACGACCTGCTGCGTGCTGCGACCACAGGGGAATAGGAGAGCCACGACCCCTGCCGCTGTTTGTTGTACAGCGTTGTGCAAACAGGGAGCTCGCAGAGTGAAAGCCCGCGGGTTAGAGGATAGGGTAACGTAGTTTTAGTTTTTAGGTATTCAATTTTTGGTTTTAGTTTTAGTTTTAAATAAAATTTTAGTAATTACTAATTAAATGTTTAATTTTTTGTGTGCAGGTCGAGGGACGTCCAGGAGTCCCCGATTGGTCGAGGGACTTCACTAAAAAGTTCCCAAAATTTCCGGGTACGGTTAGGGAACGGCCGATAAGTCCCCGAGTCCCCAATGGAGTCCCCGATGAATTGGGGACGTTTCCGAGGAGTTCCAAAGTCCCCGGAACTCGGAAACGCAGGGAACGGAAGGAATTTTGGGGGGGACGGGTCCCCGTGCAACATAGATGAAAGGTTGAGAAGCTAGGTGAAAACGAAAGGAGTGAACGGGAAAAAAGAGGTAGGACGAAAGCTAGAGGAAAGAGGAACTAAAGGAAGAAAAACGAAAGGAGAAGATGGATGAAAAAGAGGGAGAAAGGTGAGGAAGATTGGGAGAGATGAGAGTGAGGAGAAGGGAGGAAAAACCAGGATGAGAGGGAGGAAGGTAGGGAGATAAAAAATGGCTAGAAGAAGAAGGCTTAGCAAGGCAAGGGCAAAAGATTTCAAGGAGAAAAAGAGAGCTGGAAGATAGAATCTCGTAGACCAAGGTGACCAATAGTTTGAACGAAGTTCTTTGTTGGAGAAGGCAAGAGGTACTTGGAGAAGCTCGCAACCCTGCGAACAAAATATTAAGATAGACGGAACACTTGATTGGTGAAGGTATTAGATGCCAATAGCTCCCACCGGATGAATTCCCTGAAGACACAAACACTCAATGCAAGAGATTAGAAGCCTAAGTACTAGATTGTTAGTCTTCAATAAGCATCATAAATTCATAATCAAATTTGCAAAATAAGAGTAGGGTGAAAGAGATATTACTTCGCATGAGATGAAGACACAATGCCAAAAGCCCAATCGAATGACCTCCAAAGTCTCAAAATATTTTATTAAACAAGAGCTTACAATTTTCACCAGAGTTTCTTTGCACAAAAATCCATGTGAAACAAGGAGGCAATGCCATCCTTTTATAACAAAACTAGACTAACCTAACACTCTAGTCGAATTGGCATCCATGAAAGCCAATGGCACTTGACATAATCGAATTCCATCAAATCTCTGTCTAAATCCAATAAAAAATCAGTTTGACCAAGCTTGGAGCTCGAATCCAACCATATAACTCGAGTAGGTATTGAATGAGGAGTGGGGAGGTGGCCTCCACCTAGGCAAGGTGCCCCCCACTCCCTCTTGTTAACTCCACCACCACTATAAAAGATGCCAAGTGTAAACTCAAATTCCAAAGGAGATATGCTTGAGGGTTTAAGGAGAAACACGTGAGCATAAGGTTTAATGCAATGAGTAATTGGTGGGGAATGGGGATTCGAAATGCGTGGGAGCCAAGCCTTGTGATTGCAGAAGTTTAGGAAGGGCGCCTACCAAAACATTAACTCTCACTTAATCATCCAAAGAATGAATGCCAAGTGGAGGAACTCGTGATACAAAGGAATATACGTGAAGGTTGAGGTTTTAATGCATGAGCCATTCATGGGATATGAGGAGTTAAGTGAAGTTACATAAGTGATGTGGTCCTATCTTCAAGGGAGCTGCCCACCTTTCATTAAATATCAAACCAACAACCCATTAAAAGGGTAACACATTACCAATTCGTATATCTCTTCACTCTTTGACATGAATGCATACAAAAGCTTGGAGTTAACTCGAATTTGCTTGAGATTTGGTGGTTGAGAGTGGGAGGTGGCCTCCACCTAGGCAAGGCGCCCCCACTCCCATTAATGTAACTCAAACTTCAACTCTTTTACCATTTAAAATCTTTGCCATGTCATAAATTCGAATTTGCACATGAGGAGGGCGAATTCTTCTAGAGTTAATCATTGATGCTGACTGGATTGCTGACTGGATGATGACTGAGACGATTGGAATCCTCATTAATGCCAGGTGCCATGTCATTTAGCCACTGAAATAATCCAAATTGGATTATTTTGGAGGAAATTGGATTATCTCCAATTATTAATTCTTTGATTTTTTTAATTAATTAATAATCCTCTTTATTGAATTTTGAGGAATTATTAATTAAGTGGCTAAATAACGATACGAAACTTAGGATAAGGTGCCGGGGGTCCAAGTATGATTTTTTGGCTTAGGAATCAAGCCTCCGATCACTGAAAAACACCCCCAGATCACTGACATATTACAAATTTGAATTTTTCCATTTAAACTATGGAAAAATTAATTATTAAAAAATAAAATAATTAATTGTCCAACGTGTCCGGTAAATTTTTTTCGGACAACGTTTAAAAACCTCTACAGACCTAGGAAATGACCACTAATTCAACTCATAGTGCCTAGTGTTGATTTTTTGAGCAGCATCGAGTGCCATTCTCTGGGAGAATGGAGGCACCTGGTTAGTTACCAGGATATTAACCCAGTCCGGGACTGGGAGCTCAGCCTGGGGCTGAGAGCCATTCTCTGGGAGAATGGAGGCACCTGGTCAGTTACCAGGATATTGACCCAGTCTGGGACTGGGAACTCAGCCTGGGGCTGAGAGCCATTCTCTGGGAGAATGGAGGCACCTGGTCAGTTACCAAGATATTAATCCAGTCTGGGACTGGAAGCTCAGCCTGGGGCTGAGAGCCATTCTCCGAGAGAATGGAGGCACCTGGTCAGTTACCAGGATTTCATTGTAAGCCCCAGACCGGGTTTGGGCAAGTGGTGTACTTCTCCACTTGGACTTGTTGACCACAAATGGGTGAAGTAAAGAAATTAAATATCTTCCTATGATGATGTACTTGGAGTGGACATGAAGACCCTGAAGAACACCTGGATGATTTATTATAGAACTCAAGCACTTGACTTGGTCCATGAACCCACCAGCTAGAAGAAGAAAAATAAATATGTATTTATTTATTTATTTTTGGGTCAACTCAATAATGGAGGAAAAGACAAATAAAATGATGAATAAATAAAATACATATGCTATATGTATTTATAAAAGGGGCAGCCTCAAATTATTTCATTAATGGAAATAAACATCCATGAGAAACACAAATCGGCCTCATTGATTAACTTGGGTTTAATGACCATTTATTGCAAGTCGGCCTCATTGTTTTAATAGAGAATTGATGCAAGTCGGCCCCACTTATTTTGCATGGAATTCCACTATAAATACAAAAGCAAACTCATTATTACACTACCAATTCGCATGAGCAAAAGAACAGCTCGTGGATTTTAAAGTGGGCACAGTAAGACAGCTTGGTGATTAAGACAGTTCAGTGGTTATTGCTGGTTTATCTCCATTATTACAGCTGGGTTCTATCTCCATATTATTGCTGGTTTATCTCCATTATTACAGCTGGGTTCTATCTCCATATTATTGCTGGTTTATCTCCATTATTACAGCTGGGTTCTATCTCCATATTATTGCTGGTTTATCTCCTTTGTTACAGCTGGGTTATATGCTATTATTTCTTATTGCTATGCATTCAAAAGTCCATGATATTGCTGATTATCTCCACAACTTGCTGAGATATCTCTATTATATACTGGGTTATATATATTTCCTGCTGGCTGCTACCCGAACCCTGTCAAGGGTGTTCTTACTGCTGGGTTAATACTGTTGGGTCATCTCTGTATTGCTGGGATTACTGCTGGTGTATCTTCAGACTATTCTATTGCTGGTTCATGGTTCAGTACAGCAGAGTTCTGGGACTGTTCTAAACTATTGGCAGCCATTACAAACATCTACTAGTCACTATAGCTCCTGGGAAAGGCCATAACAGACATCAGCAAACAGTGAACAGTACAGGATTGTTGTACAAGCTTGAAACCACCTCAGCTACAACAGAACAGGTTTATTCTTGGTCATTGTAACAATTCTAAAGGCTTATTTAGCCTGCTATTGTAAAAGTCAGACATCTCATAAGGAAGATATTTTTGCTGGGGTTTTTATACCTTAAAAGGTTTTCCCCAGGGTAAAACAGCTGTGTTCTTGTGATTGCATATTGTTCTACTTTTAACTACAGTTAGCTATCTCTGCATTTTTTTTTTTATTACAGTCTGCTACTGCTATCAGTTTTTGAATTTTTAACACCTAGTAGGTTCATATTTATTAGTTGGACTCTAATAACCCCCCATGGCCAGAATCTCAAAATCGGGCCTTCCAGCTTTGGAGGAAGCGGGAGAAAACCTTGTCAATTATACCTCACCCGTAAGCAAAGTATAATTAGTCAGGGTAAAAAACTCCCTGGAATACCTTAGTTGATAAACCAGTCATGGGTGACCGAGCCACTCAAACCCTACTAGTACACTTTTTACAAAAACCTCGTGGGGCATGGTCATTTCAAGACAAAAAACAAAATGACTAGCCAAAACTGGCTAGGCACAAAGGCTGGATCATCTGATACACTGGAACACAAGCACTCATCATGTTTGTCAAATGGCGGCTCTTCAGATAATCCAACTATGGTACAAAAATGTTGGTAACAGAGGGTTTATGTGTGCCTATTGGACCTCATCTGATGATGTGCTACTCTTGGGAGCCTTTGGAGGTTAGGTTGTTGATCTTTTCTTGGGGTTTTGTTCTACATTTGAGGGAGGTTCCATCCATATTGGGCCTTGTATCTCTTGAGCGTGGCTTTGACTACCATTTTTATGGATATTGGTAGAGTTTGTTAGGGTTAGAGGAGTATTTTTGATTTGTTTACTCCTCCCTAGGATAGATCTAAGGTTTTGGTAGATCTATGATTGTTTTATTGTAAAAGATGTTGAGCTCCTCTCCTATCTAAGAGAGCCTCTTCCTTATTCATTTGTCATGTTTGGATTGGGGGAGGAATCCCACTAGACTTATTGAAATATCTCTTGGTTCTTATGGATGGTTAAGGCTAGCAACCCATTGAAGGCTTCTCATATTTTATTGCTTGGTTGATGGATGGATCTTCAAATTGTTAATGGCTTTGAGGTAATAAATAATAGACTCTCTATCATTTATGTGGTTGCTATCAATTGGAAGTGTAGTTTAAGTGCTCATTTTTTGCTCTAGATTATGTGTATTCTAATGCCTTAGATGATAGTTTTCCTCCTTAATGTTCATTTGAAATTTCTTCTCTAGAGCTTTCCCTTTGATTGATCTTGAAATCAGCCCAGCCAATAGAGAGCAGCTAGGATTGTGCACTACAAACCTAGCCCTTTCTAATCTTTCCTAAGAAACCCTCATGCGATCCTTGGTTGACCCCATTTGTCCATTTGATAAGTCACTGGTCTCCAATCCCTTCTCACCTTTATCTTTTAGTTTCATAAACACATTGTTTTGCTAGAGTTACTCTTCAAATTCACCTTGTGCTTCATTGTTGAACTCTAGTAATTCTATTTAGGGACTCCTCCCTTGAGCTAGAGAAGAGCTAGCCTAAAGAGCAAAAAAGGGTTAGGTGTGGTGACATTGGGCTCCCTCTTTTTTATTCATAAGCCATCATTGATATTAGGGTTTTAATCTCAAGATGCCAGTTTGTGTGATAACGATTCTTAAAGGGTCCAAGTGTTGCCATGTGTGAGATGCACAATAATTAACCCCCCAAGTTCTTTCTATGAACTGTCCTATGCACATGTTAGTTTTATCTACAAGCAAAATTAAGAGCATGGCACAGGCAATCTATTGGCAATTTGGTTTCCTCTCTATGTTGCATGGAAATAGATACAGATCTGTTGGATTTTTTTAAAAGTTAGGATATGAAAGTTGGGTATGAGGAAAGGGCATTATATATATATATATATTGTAAAAAAAAACCATGAACAAGAAACATAGAAAATTCAGATCCCCAATTATATTTTGCTCTAAGTCGGTCTTGTTTCCTGTCATATTGTATGAGGTTTGTACTTGTGATTTTTATCACAAAGATTAGGTTTGTAGGATGATATTGTTGGATAATTTAATGTCTTGGGGGTACACACCTTCTTTTTGTCCTTGGAGATGCTATCATTTGGTTGAGTAGATGCTTTGGTGGGTGCTAGTAGATGTTTAATGAGATGCACCCATGGGCTAATGGTGTTTTGTTTGATGACATGGCATATTTCCTAGCATGGTTGTGTTATATTTGTTGGTCACTGGGAAGGCGTGCTCCACATATTTCCCTTTTTCTTATGTTGTGCACTTGATTAGACGGTGGACATGGTTAGATGTGGTTGTTGTGGTACATGATTCCTAGGTGGAGTGCCCTTGTACTTTGGGCTTATTTTTCCTAATGTTTACACCTTGATATTATTGATTTTATTCTCTTGTGGATCAGTTGGCATATGTACCCCTTTTCACATTGTTCCAATCATTATTGTGGTGATTTTAATGTGGTGTGATGTGGTTTGGAGCCTCATGTGTGAGCGCCCTAGGTGATTTGGGTGTTGATGACACTTAAATCACTTTATTATGGTATAGAGATAACCTTTTGATGGAACGCCCCTCTTGTGCACCCATGTTGAGGCTGATTGTGGTCTTTTAACAGCTCAATTGACTTATTTTGATGTTGAGGAGGCTTCTGCTTGAGTGCCCTAGCTTATACTAGTTTTGTTCACACTTAGATGGTGGCATTAGGAGGTGGTTCATGACTCTAGGTGGATTGTTGATCCTCTTGGCACATATTCCAAGGCACACTCAGCCAAAGTACACCTCTTTGGGACTACCTTGAAGGTGATGGCAGTTAATCTCAACAAGAGCTTCATTATACCTTCATTATTCTGTTCGATCTGCCACTATTTCTGAATAATGAAAAGATGCTAAGTACTAGCCATCCGATCTTGAATATGCTGGAAGGGATCCCCCAGATCAGCTCTTACACTGTTTTTATTGAGTCTTACTGGTGGATTGTGGACTTGTAAATGCAGCAAACTTCAACCAATACCCAACAAGGAAATCGTCCCACAAAACTGGAACAAATTCGTGAGCCAAGACAAACTACAGGACTGGTTTTAAATCATAATGTTTAGCTGCAAAAAACCACCTTTTCTGAATGTTTAGAGCTGGCTGCTTCATCCCTGCAAGTGGCACAGATTTCTGTTAAATTAGTGGCAACCCTTAGTACTGAAGTCTGATTTCGATGCCCAGAATAGCACAGGTTTCAAGGTGGCTTCAACTGCTGTAATAGATGCATGGAATAGATCTGGAAATGGTGCAATCACTGCATACTCCCATCAAAAGTAACCTGGTTACTTTGTGCCCAGAGTACATGTAGAGCTGCTGCCACATTTCATGCTAGCAGGTCTGTAAACAACAGTCCTAAATGCTGGGTATAATCTGCTGGTAAGCTTCAGAAAACTGTCCTCCAATGATTGGCTCAAATATCTTCTATATCAGCCTCTTTCAGACCTCAAACTAGGTGTTCTTCCTTAGTGGATATTCTTACTAATTAGTGATCTGCACATTAGTTGTCACCATACCACCAATATAAGCCAAGCGTTCTATGAGTAGTAATATGCCATATCATATCAAAGCCAAGATGCTCGGGCGCTCTATGAACAGATGACCAAATTGACATGTGAGTGTTGCATCATCAATAATCATCCATGTGAAAGCATATCACCTCAAGGCATTCTTGCACAAACCACATCCCATAGCTACCACTACATCATGAAAATCCATATGCTAGGGCATGATCAACACTAGGATAACACCACAACATGAAGAAAAAATCTAGCACCAAGAGTCCAAAATAAATCAGCTCCATCACATGTAACCCCTTGCTGAAACTTGTGATAAAAATCAGAAGTGGACACCCATACAAAATGGGGGGTAACAGACTTCAGAAAATAGGGTTTTAGGGTCTTGAGTGTATCTGGGACAGACCATGGTGGATCTGGATCCGGATCTGTGGAAACATGGATCTTGGAGCTTCCATAGGTGGATCTGGTAACATAGTTTCCTCTACAAGCCAATTGACCAAAATGGCTTTTATCTTCAAGGTGATTGATCAATGTGTTTCTTGCAGTAGCTAGAGGAGATCCTTCAACTTGAATAACTTCTACTTGGTTTCCTGCTTGTATAAATTCAAGTTGCCCCCCATGCAATAACTAGAGGAGTTATAAGTTAAACTTGAATGACTTCTACTTGGTTTCCTGCTTGTTTTAAGTCAAGTTGGTTGTCATTTTCTGGCTTATAAAAATTGTAGTATGCTTTTTTTGGAGACCAGACAATTGATAATTAAGTCCAATGCTACCAGCGAGTATGAAATATAGCCATCTTGTAAAAATACATAATCCTGATTCCTACCAAATTGTATTTGATAAATTGGAAAAGTCCACTCATTTTGTTGAACTAAAGGCCTTCTACTTCACGTGTAGTTTGTGGATTATTTTATTTATAACATTGCACATAAGTACTTATGCTAGTCCTTCACTCTGTTACATAATACGAAATTTCTTGTTTTGTTTATTGAAGAGAGTTTGCTTGATGCACTGGCAGGGTAAATAGAATTGAATTTGAGGAACGCCTTGTAAACTTGGGAAAGCGAGAGCACAAACGACCTGAATATGGAGGTTATTTCTAATACCTATGATTCTTCTTTGTCAACCATTGAATCTTGATTGCAAGAACAAAACATTCTAAATTCATTATTGTTAATAGTAGTTTTCTGAAGGTCCAGACTCCAAATGCTTGGTTCAATTGAGGATTGTTAGAAACTTTTTGAGATTCATGTTATGGTTAGCATTAGTTGACGTGCATTCAAGTTGATTACGTTGACATGACTAGCAGTATTGAATTCAGCATGCAACACTGAAGTTGAATTGTTAGAAATTTATGCTTAATTGGTTGCTAATAAATGTAGGTGTATACTTGATCCCTTTTCATGTCTAGATTTCTCCAACTAAGGGAAGTATGATGACTCTTATTGGCTTTTTGGCATTTATTGTATAATTCTTGGGTGAGCAAGTTGGATGTACTTTGTTTATTGTTATTGCAAGTTGACACAATTAAGTATTCTTGTTTATGGTGGAATCAATTGAACAGACTGCAACTATTTTGGCCTTGATATAGTATAATTTAACATTTTCTTAGTTTGGAAGACTTAAGATTATTTCTCTTGTCATTGAATGTTAATTATCAGGTTAGTCAGGCAACAGTGGCTCTCCCTAAGTAATTTGATAGATAAACTATTAAGATTAATCATTGTTAATTGTATTGAATCTTAAAACTGTTTCAATTATGAGAAGCTTTGATAGGCTTTGGCAAAAACTCATCTACTCACTAGAAGCCTATATTGCTTACAGTGCTTTTGTTGATGAAAGAATTCAAGATATTTTTCCTTTGTAATTCGTTGGAATGTAGATGGCTAATAGCTTTGCAAAAAGAGCCATAACACTGCATTTTTATTTAGATTCTAGAACAAGAGCTTTTGATTAGTAAGACTTTGGAAATAGTGGTGGTTAATGTCAAGATTGGTGGCCACATGGTAAAAGAAAGGTTCTTTGAACATAGTTTGGTTGGAAGAGGTTTCCAAACATCATGCAAGCACTACACAACTTTCTAATGGCTTATAATTGTTGGATTTTGTGCAACTTCGGAAGATATTATTTATTGTATTTCTATTGTACTTGATTGTACCTCCTAAGGGAGATGAACTTGATGTAATCAACTATGTAAACCCTTGAAAGAATCAATGTAAACCTTGGGGTGAAAAGAAGCAAAAGAAAAGATTAAAATTAAATTATTAATTGCCCCCAAGTGAAGTCAGCCTAGTCAAATAGAGAAGTTGGCCCAGCTAGGGTAAAAGTCAGTTTTGACACTTGTATAAATAAGAGGTAAAGTCAGCTCATTATAACACTCACTTATTCACTCAAGTTCGCATCACTTGGAGAGAGAGAAGTTTGCACCAGTTGGAGAAGACTATTTTGGGGTTTCTATCTTTTGGAAAGCATTTCCATCTTTTCTCTTTTATGATTGTACTTTGATCTCAGAATTATCATCTATATATGAAGGTTGCTGGGTTTTCTCCCGTTGGGGTTTCCCAGGATAAACTTTGTTGTTATTGTTTTGTGCTTTGTCTTTCTTCTAGTGATCCTGTTTATGCAATTGAATTATTATGCTATGAATGTATGAAAAACTAACATGGTATCAGAGCTAGGTTCTAGAAGAAGTCATTGCCGGAACTAGGGTTTCATCTTTTGAAGTCGTCACCCAACTTTTTGAAGAAAAAGAGCCTTGGAAATTTCGCTCTAAGGAGGGTGCATCTTTTGGTGAAGACGGAATTCAATTCCGAGAATTTTCAGTTTTTGACCTAATTCTGCAGCTGCAGCAAAAATTAGGGTTTCACTTTTGACCCATTTTTCTCCACAGATTTGGATCAGCCCTACCTCATCTCAACTCGCCTTGCTAGGGCGCATCTACCCGTGGAATCAGTTTTCCAAAATTCCAACTTTCATTTTTGACCTAGCTCCTGCTAGGGTTTCTGAACCAAATCTACAGTCAAGATGATTGGAATGAAGGTTGAGGATCGTCTGGAAGGAGCTTCCAATTTTATCTCTTGGAAGTCTAGGGTTCTTCTACTTCTAGAAGAAAATGACCTATTACAATATGTAAATGAGAAAGTCCCTGAACCAGAAGCCGAAGAAGACAAATCCCGATGGAGGAAGAATGATGCCAAAGCAAGAAGGATTCTGGTGGACTCAGTAAGAGATCATTTGGTTCCACAAATCTTAGGGAAGAAGACTGCTAGGAAAATGTTCAAGACAATAAAGAAGCTGTTTGAACACACTAGTATCAATCTATGTTGCATGGGTACCCGTACCCGTACCGGGTATGCGTACTGGGTACTTGGGTACTTCAATGGTACGTTCCCAGCCGTACCCAAATTCAAACTCGCGTACCAGGTACTTCACTTATGAAAACAGGGTACTTGCATGGATTTTGGTACGCCGTACCGCATGTTTGGGTACGGGGAGGTACGGCTGTTGGAAAATTTACCTTGGCTCGCCGATCGAGGGGGGTCGATTTGCAATGCTTGATGTTTAAAATTTTAAAAATTAAAAATTAAAACACTGAAAGACATGTTATGTGGGCACTTACCCCTTACCTAAACCTGCGCGGCACTCCATTTTTCACTGCTAGTGCTCCGTGCTCACTACTCCAGCGATGCCTATCTAGAGAGCTTGCTGACAGAGGACCTTCGTGATGCTGATGACATTGATCCTGAGGATGCTGATGACATGGCTTGAGGAAGCCAAATCAACTATCTTGTTCATTGTTCAATGCTTACTGTTTTGAACTTTCGTTTTCATGTTTGGAAATGCCATTCAGTCTTCCAGTCTTCCACTTGATATCTACTATGAGTCTATGTCATATGATTTATCAAATTTATTATTTTATGTTTCAAATTTTCAATGTGAATGTTCATATGAATCATTGAATTTAGAAATATCAAATATACATGTATGATGTGATTGTGACATGTTTTATTTTTATAAATTTTAATATATATATATATACAGTACCCCCAACGTACCCAAGTACCCTGTTTCAAAAAGTGGCGTCCCCGTCCCTGTCCCCGTACCAGTACCCGTCCCCGTACCCACGTTTCCTGGCAACTTAGGTATCAATGTATCCATGACATTGAGGAACCAACTTTCAAATATGAAGATGTCCAAGTCAGAATCCATTGCCTCATACTTCATGAGGTTCACAGAACTAAGGGACACGATTAGTACCAGTGGAGATCCCATTGATGATAAGGAGCTTGTTATCAACACTCTGAATGGTCTTCCACCATCTTGGGAGTCTTTCATTCAAAGCATAAGTGGTAGATCTAAACTACCCAAGTTTGATAAGCTATGGGAAGATTGCACTCAGGAGGAGACAAGGATTGCAACACAACAGACTCCATGGTACTCAACTTGAGGAGAATCAAGCATTTGTATCCCATGCCAAGAAAGGTAAGGGAAAAGGAAGGAAGTTCCATAAACACAAGCACCAAGATAGGAGATCTAGTCCTCCTCCAGTTCAGAAGAAGGAGAAGAAGGATTTGTCTCAGATACAATGCTACAGGTGCAAGGCATATGGTCACTATGCCAATAATTGCCGAAGTTCAAACAAAAGGAAGCATGGAGCCTCATCTGCTGATGTAGAAGAAAACCATCATCACAAGAAGTCAAGGGATGATGATCGTTCAGAGTTCTTCTTTTAGCTCTCTATATGTTGAGGAGATATGAAGATCCAGACTGCAAGAACAAAAGTCTCTCATGGTTCCCAGAAGAAGGCAGTGGGATCCCACACACAAAAACAATAAGAGATAAGTATTTGGTTTTCTTGCTTTGTCTTATATGTCTTCATAACTATTTTATGCAAATCTATCAGTAAATGTGTTGAGTAGTTGATATAGTTTACCTTGTTATATCTATTATGCATATGAGCTACACAACACTTCATGAACACATGATGGAGCTAGTCTAGATGATATCTCCTTCCTGCATGCCTAGAGTAGTGCACACTCTTGATGGCATGTTCTAGTGGAGATATCAGACATCTAGATAGTTCCCAGATGTGTTTGGTAGACATGTTTATGATTGTTGTGTTAAAGTATTAGCCAAGATGCTTGTGTAAACTATTGTCATTGCATTGAAATAAACATTGGTCAAATTCGATTATGTAATGTCACTGATCATTAGACTGGATTTGACTTGTAGGTAAAAGTCCATGTGTTATGGCCTACAAGAGAAGGATGATGAGACTTGTTCCGATGAACAAGTGATGGACACATGAATCTCGTTGATGTTCAGCAGGAAGTTTCCAAGAATACGACTCTTAGCCTAGAAGGATGACCTTAGAGGAAGCTTTCACAGAAGTCAAACCAGAAGTGGGCCATCTTCAGATATTCGACTGTCCAGTCTACATACATGTGCCCAAGGAGAAAAGAACGAAGTTAGAACCTTCAGGCTAGAAGGAACTTTCGTGGGACATAGTGAGTCTTCAAAGGCGTACAAAATCTACATCCTAGGATCCAAATAGATTGAAGTCAGTAGGGATGTGACCTTTGAAGAAGAGATGGTTGTCAGGAAAGGCAGAAGATCAGACATGGAGATCGATGATGAAGAAATGCTGGAACTAAAGGAGATGAGATCATCTCCCCCTTTGGTTCAAGAGGGAGCTAGCAGAAGGCCGGAAGAGGCCTAGATGGGCACAATAGAATTTCAATAGAGAAAATGGGAGTGTTGAAAAACACAAGGCTAGATTTGTTGCCAGAGGGTTCTGTTATCAAACAAACTCTAGCTGCTACTAAATGAATCCCATCCGGGACGATAGAGGTAGGGCAGCTAGGCAGGTGACGCCTGCAAACACCAAGCCCATCGCTCTGAGGAACGGTTGTCACGAAGGACAAGGTGCTTGTCACTTTAGACAAGGCACGTAGCCGAGTCAAGGGGGAGACCCTATTCGACCAACCAAGGTCGAGACTCAAGATCAGACACCCAACCCCAAAAGAAGAGCAAATGGAAACAAATGGAGAATGTCTGAAAGGTTTTGAGACTCTTTCCAACCAATGTATCAATACTCTGGTGAACAATTTACTTAATTAAATGAGTCCAGATCTGATGCATATGCTAAGGATAGGGAAATTTGATGAAAAGATGCCTGGAAATTAGTTCAAAGACCAAAATTAAACTAGGAGTGAAATTTGATTTTCTGCCTATGAGGAAAATGACTCAATACAATTGTGCATGCGTGGCATAAGTTAAATTAACGATTTAAATAGCGCTCCTAGCAATTATGAGTTGGCATTAGATGATATTAGATCAATACAAAGCAAAACCAACGATACCCACAACCCAAAAATCACCCAAGCAACGTGGTAGGGCAAACTGCCCAAGGAGGGTGCATTCAGAAAAATGTTCAGTGCCTAATGAGTGGGTAAATGGAGTCGGAATGGCATAAAACTTGAGATATGGACGTTTAAAATTAATTGTGAGGTGGGTTTAAAACAAAAATAGGATTTTAACTGTGAAATTTAAAGATGTGGATTTTTTGGTTGATTTTTATTATGTTCAGTTTAGCAACCATAGTGAAATCGAAATTGAGAGGACAAGCAAGGAGAGCGTACCTAAGATAATAGCGAATGGATGGATTTTGCTTGAAGACTAGCCCCAAATTTCAAGTGTTGAGCAACCAGCGTGTCCCTTGAAAGTTTTCTGAGATTTCAACCCAACCCGGTTTTCAAGTCAACTTGTCATTGTTTAATGCCCAACCCAATTTTGTATGATGGCTGGAAATAACATGTAATTTTCAGACTTATAAAACACAGCTGAAACTCAATATTACAGACAGAAAATTAAATATTCGTGCACACCATAAAAAATTTCAGACTCTGGCTAAACGCCTAGGAAAAACGCACAAGGGGAAAACCTGTCAGAGAGAGTGAGGAATATTTATTTCTTCAGAGAAATTTCAGTACAGAAAATTTACAGTCAAAACCACTTATCTCAACCATTAATTTTCCACCCAGAAGCTGCCTCGAAATCTGTGCAATCCGCTGCCTCGATTTCAGTGAAAAATAGTGCCTCAAAATTCATGCTAGGAAGTACAGTACGACCTACTTGTACCTTCCTCAAATTCTGTGCTGTGTTAACCTGCTGCCTCGAGATCTGTGCCACTGTACCCTGCTGTATGGTCTTGATTTCTGTGCCTGTAGTCTTGGGAAATGTGCCCAGAAAAATCTGCCTGGAAACCCGTGCCCTTTTCTTGGGATTTGTGCCCAGCAACATTGCCTGGAAACTCGTGCCCTGCCTCGGGATTTGTGCCCATAACTCCTCGAAAACTGTGCCCAGATTCACATTGTACGGCCTACTGTACCTTCCTCGAAATTTGTGCTGCTCATTTAATGGTCAATAAGTTGCCTCGATTTTTGTGCCCTCTCTTTGCTCTCACTTCTCTTCTCCAAAAGATAGATGCAAAAATGCCTTCCCTTGCCTTTTTGATCTTTGCCCTAGGGTGAATGAAAGGCCATCTAATCCAATGGCTGAGATTGGCTTAGATGAGTGGATGAGAATAAAAGCTCATTTAATTCTCATGAAAAATTAATTTCACTCACCTCACTTAAATTTATCAAAAAGTGACTTTAATCCCTAAAGTCAAATTAAATGCTCATCTCAAGTCATTTAATGCAAGGGTCACTTTATTTCCCCCTTTTAAGTGACTAAGGCAAAAGTCACCTAGGGGAACACTTTCCTAGGTACAAAATTCAACACTCCCTCTTACCGAGGAAGGTGTTTTGCACCACTCCCAACTTGTCCCTGAACAAGACAAACTTGCCCTGCCCCAAGGATTTTGTTAGAATGTCTGGAACCTGCTCATCAGTGGAAATGTACTGTAACTCCACAGCTCCTCTCTGAACATAATCTCGGATGAAGTGGTATCTGATCTCTATGTGCTTTGACTTGTCGTGGAAAACTGGATTCTCAGATAGCTGGATGCAACTCTGATTGTCACAGTAAATCACCGTGGGCCTCAGCTCCTGACCAAATAAATCTACCAATAACTTGCGAAGCCACAGTGCCTCGCAACTAGCCTGACTGGCTGCCATGTACTCGGCCTCAGCAGAACTCAAAGCAACGGACTTTTGCTTTCAACTAAACCACGACACTGCTGCCGATCCCAAACTGAAACAACAACTGGAAGCGCTCCTTCGATCCATCACACTGCCTACCCAATCTAAATCCGTGAAGCCAACCAAACTAACTCCACCCGAACTCCTGTAGTCCAAACCAAAATCCACTGTCCTTGCAAGGTATCTCAACACATGTTTCGCGGCTGTCCAGTGCACTCTCCTAGGCTCCACCATGAATTGATTGAGAGTGTTCACCGCAAAACATAAGTCTGGCCTGGTGTTGACCAGATACATCATTGAACCAATGAGCTGACGATATAATGTAGGATCAACCAACTCTCCCTCAGAAGCATGAAGCTGCTTCCAGTTAGTAATCATAGGCATGGACATGGGCCTGCAATCATCCATCCAAAATCTCCTCAGAATATTAGAAGCATACTTTCCTTGTCCTAGGAAAATATGACCAGGCTCTTGCCAAACCTCCATCCCCAAATAATAGTGCATCAACCCAATATCTGTCATATCATACTCTGAAGCAAGATCTCTCTTACAAGCTGCAATGAGATGCTCCTCCCCAGTGATAAACAAATCATCAACGTACAACAGAAGAATGAGTGGATCCCCATCAATCATAATGAAGTAAAGATTGGGATCTGCCTCACTCTTCTGAAATCCCATCGACATCAGATAAGCATCAATCCTGGAATACCAAGCTCGAGGAGCTTGCTTCAGACCATACAAGGCCTTCTTTAGCCTGTGGCCCTGCACACATGAGAATCTCTCCCATGAATCTCAAAGCCCTCTGGCTGCTCCAAATAAACCTCCTCCTGCTGAAGACCATTGAGAAATGTGGTCTTCACATCCATCTGTGGATCCTCCAACCCATCTCTGCTGCCGTGGAAATCACTGCTCTAATGGAAGAATATCTAGCAATCGGCGCAAAGGTCTCATCATAAGCTACTCCCTCTATCTGTGAAAACCCCTGTGCCACAAAACGAGCCTTGAACTTCTCCACACTGCCATCTGCAGCATGCTTTACCTTGTAAAGCCACTTGGAAGTCACCATTGACTTCCCCTCTGGTCTCGGTACAATCTCCCATACATCATTCTTCATGATGGAATGGTACTCTTCCATCATGGCATCTCTCCAAACCTGATGCTGAGAGGCCTCCTCAAAAGTAGAAGGCTCTGACTCACGAAGACTAGCAACTAATGCCATACCCAATCTGTCAGGCATCACAACTGTCCGAATAGGCTCCTGGGGCTTACCAAATGGCTCTGCGTCCTTCAAGGTATCTAGAAGCCATTTAGGATTCCTCTTCCCTGAAGGTGGCTCCCAAACCGGTCTATCCTCATCTAAAGAACTGCCAGAAGTAGATGGCCCAACAACTTGTGAGCTAGTAGCAGGTGAACCCAAAGATCCATAACCTGCAACTGGTGAACCTGTAACCTGAGATCCAGAACCTGTCCCCGAAGTATCTGTTGGTTGAACCACTGTACCTGTAGAACCTGTGCATGTAACCTGTGGACCAGTAACTCCGGAAACTTGTGATCCAGTACTCTGAACTGAAGAAACCTGTGTCACCTGAGGTGTGGATGCCCGTGACTCCTCATACTCCAACTCTCTAGACTTCCTGAAGGTTCTCTCCTCCTCAAACCTCACTTCCCGCCTCACAACAACTTTCCTGAGTGCAGGAAGATAAATGCGGAAAGCCTTCGAACACAAAGATGCCTCTCTCTGCAGTGGGGTCCAACTTTGTCCTCTTCTCTAAAGGGACATGAGAGTAAGTCAAGCAACCAAATATGGGAAAATGACCAACCTCAGGCTTCTTGCCTGTGTACATCTCCTCCTGAGTCTTCCTCCCCAATGCACGGTGGGGACTCCTGTTCTGAAGGTAAACAGCCGTATTGCAAGCCTCTGCCCAAAGAAAGAAAGGAAGACTCTGATCATGAAGCATAGCTCTCGCTGCTCCCACAATAGCCCTGTTCTTCCTTTCAACCACTCCATTTCTGCTCAGGAGTATATGGTACTTGTTATCACACAACTTGTAGTTGCCCCTAGAGGTATCCCATCCGGGACGGTAGAGGAGTTAGGCAACTAAAGAGGTGACCTAAGAGATGCCACGGTTCCCAATGCAATGCGGGAGTCACGTCAACCGAGGCACTCTTCGCTTTAGGTCAAGGTATTACTAGACCAAGGGGGAGACCCTATACCCCAATCACAGTTGATTGGTCCCAAGCAAAAGGTTTCAAAGGGTGAGTTACGGAAACCAATGCAAGGCTAAGTGGACCTAAAGTTTAAGATATGGTTTAAGGTGGTATCATGGATAGTTAGTGTTTCAAGCTATGTATGGTTTAGGCCACTTGATGGGGTATGATTGTTAAGTATAGTACCATGTGTTTACACAAGTGGGTCTTGTTGCCTTGGGAAGTGTGAAATGGTTCTAGGTGGGCCCACAAGGTGAAGTTAAGTGTGAAGATGGTACTATAGGCTAGATCTAGGTTAGATCTACAAGTTAGAGTTGGTTCTAGGATTACCCATGTGCTAGATCTAGGGTTTGACACTAATCCCAAGAAGTGCGCCTTGCTTGGAGAAGGACTAGTGCCTTGTTGGATGGGCTAATGGGGTCAAGAAGGATGTCAAAGTGTAGATCGGGACACCTAGAAGTCTAGTCAAGTGGTTTGGATGAGATCCAATGGTTGGATCTTACTAGGTCTAGGTTTTTTGAGTGAAGACCAAAAGTGGACCACAATTCCTTAAAACAAGGAATGCAATCCCCAAGGTAGATCGGGACAAAAGGATAGTCTAGACCTAGGTTTCAAGGCATGGGCATTCCAAATCCACGAAAATCTCCAACACCCACTTCCTAGAAGTGGACCAACTCAGAAAATCAAGGGGGTGCGACTTGCTCAAGGAGGGTAAAAAAGTGGGTTTGGTGGACCCAATCAAGTCCAATGGCCACCAAAATGTAGATCCGGGATGTTAGTACCCCGATCTATGTTCCTTCAAAGTTTCAAGTAAATCCCATGGGTAGATCTTAGTAGATCTAAGTTTCAAGGTACCAAGAAGATCAAAAGGGGGGGTTCAACCCCTCAAAATATGGAGAGATGTCCACAAGGTAGTTTTCACCAAAGTAAGGATATGGGTATAGGTTATCAAGTGTCTAAATGTCAATTCAAGTGGGATCTCACCTACCCATGTGCTAGATCCTACCCAACAAGCCTCTCTTAGGAAAATCGATTTAGGTTCAAGAAGGCTTTTTGCATTGAAAAGTGTGTCAATTTTTAGCCAATCACCACCAAACTATAGATCCAACTAGGGGTGGATCCTATAGAGGTGGGTTCTTAATATCTTTTCAAATGCAAGGGTGGATCTAAGTAGATCTAAAAAAATACCAAATTTGGGGTTTTGATTTAATTAGGGTTTTATGACCAATGGAGATAGAATGGATGAAAGAGGCACATACCTTGTAGATCTTACCTCAATTTGCTTATGGCCACCTTGCAAGTTGATAGCATTCTCCTATGTTTATATTCAAGAGTGAGATCCAAGTGCTCCAACCAAATCTCCCTTCTCCAAGATAGCCAAATCGTCCTCCTCCTACAAGACAAAATCAAAGAAACAAGTCAAGCAAGATGATTATGAAAATGGTAGAAAGATGTAATAGAAAGCATCAACTATGTCACGAAGATACAATAATGATACTCCCTGTCACAAGATCAACCCAAGAGAGAATATGTGGATCCCTCCAACAATAACCCTCCAAAAGTCGCCCTCCTCTCTCCAATTCGACTTTCCTGTCAAAAGGTTAGCAAAAACACAAGAATCCACAATGATACATAGAAGAGATACTTTATATTCAATATGCAAGAGAATCCACAAGCCAAGAGAGATGTGCTCCACAAAAAATCTTCTATTCCAATATTCCAGAGCTCCAAAGGTGAGCTTTACAATGGGGGGTCTCCTCCTTATATAGGATAATAAAGACCAAAACCCTATACCACTCTACAATACTACATCAAATGAGTGGTTGAGATTATAAGATCTCATCATACAATCAATGGCTAGGATGAACCATAACATAATATCACATGGATCACTCAACATAACAATAGCGCCCTCACTAAATGGTACAATGGAGGGTGACGTCATCCCACTAGAGGGGTAAAAAGTACAACAATCCACCTCATGATGACTAGGACATGATAAAACAAGCTCATGGTGGGGCTAGGAGGTATTAATCCTTACTAGCTCATCCCCAAGGCACAATAAAATAATAAAATATGTCCAATATAATAAAAATGACCAAAACTGTCCTCAGAATCCATGAGAGTCAAGCAGTAAATGTCCTCCTGTGATCAATCCGGGCATACCCACATGGTGAAAACTGACTGGAAGATAGTGATGCCATCCTGGAAGACCTCTGTGAAGACCAAATGCCAAAACCTTGCCTCAATTGCCCAAATCGATTTCCTCAGTGACCACCTTTTCCCATTTTTTAACTGCCTCGGGAACTGTGAAAGTGCCAAAACTGCCTCCTAGGGTGCTAGCGCTATCAATCTGAGCCCACCAGGCTCTCCGGGAGGGGGGATAAATGGTAATAACAAGTGGCTGGACCACCCCCTCCATCATCAGCGCCCTAGGTGAACCGGCCTCTCGGGGCCCCTGCTACTCAGGCTGGGAAATCAGCCCCAAATCTGGTCAACAGGTGTAAAACTGCATCAATCACTGTCAGAAGTGCCTGGAACTGAAAGATAAGTGTCTCAATGGATCCAGAAGACCCAAATCCACTAGGAATGAGTACTCATACACCCTGGGTTGCCCTAATGGGCCAGCTGTAGGGTCCACCATATATGGACAATGTATAATCTGCTGATCTGAAATAATAATAAACCTGCTGAACTGGATCAAACATCATCTGCATCATATGTCCATCATATGATATCATCATCAAACATGTGGGACCATAAATCATCATCAATAATCATCCATACATGGTCCACATCATCACGGATCCCAAGAATATATAATCAAGGATAAATCACATCAGTAGATTAAGACAATGTATCTCTAATCATTCCCACAGCTAAGCTCAAAGTATAAATTCCATTCAGTGGCATTAATCAAGTTAACATATTCCGTGGTTATATAAAATTACTTGCACAATAGTTCAAATGACAAACTCACCCATTGGACATGGTCAAACTGCTAATGAAGGATGAAGGCTAGGAGCAAGGTTGGGCCAAGGGTTTGACTTGTCTAACTTAACTCAAAAATACTTTGGACTGGGAAAAGGGGGAAGCTACAAACTCTGTGCTGGACAAAAGAACACGGGGGATGGCTGTGCCTCACAAATGGATAAGTTGTTTAGAGAGTGCTTATTCAACTTAGGCATCATGTCTACATCAAGTTGATCCAGGTTCATTAGGATCATTCAATTTTATTTCCATGGCCTTTTTGGCCTACATAACCCTTCGGATTTCAGATGTGCTGAGAAGCACAACTAGTTGCAGCTTGCATCCAGGGCATGTTTTTCATATATTTATACAAGGTCAGCAATTGTTTAGATATAGCTTTTAAGAACTATTGCTTTTTGGACCTTTCTTATACTCTTCGAGGAGTATTTTTTAGCTTTTCATCGCTCTTGCCCTTTTTTTGTTTCCATGGGCGAATTTATTAAGTTTCCACAGGTAGAACATGAGCTTTCAGTTTTAGCCAACAACATCTCAAGTGACTAGGGGGAGTTCGAGCCAATGCCAAACATCGGGACAACCGACCAGAATGATTTAGGCCTACAATCCAACTCACCAAAGGCAAGTTCTGTCACCAACTCAGAGCCGAGACACTGAATAACAGGGATGCGGTCCAAACACAGAGGTAGAAAAATGAGGAAGTCCTCAGTATCAGAAAGTCAAATGAGACAAGTCAGGGTTTAAAGTCAAACAGGAAGGTCATGTATGAATGGAGACAAGTGAATATGGAGCCTACACTAGCAGACAACTGGTGTCGGGGAAAGACCATGTCTATGTAAGGTGAAAAACCAGTAAGTTTTGTTAAATGACCTAAAAGTGCAAGTAATTGTCCATTTTATGATTTACAGTTCATTTTAAATAGTTTGCCACATCAGGAATAATATACCAAGCACATGCTATGATCATGACTAAATCAACAAGATAATAATCCACAGTCAGTGGGAACATATCCATAGATCATACAACATCACCAGAATAATAATCATCATGTATCATCTGAAACACTGCTGCAATACATCTCTAGGCACTGAACTGAAACTGTAATGGGATAAGTGGTCACATCAGTCATCAAATCTGAACTCTCAAGGCTCAGCCTTGACACAAGGTCATATACAAATCTGAATAATGTACTGCTCTGATCATGAGTGATCCAAAATATATAGCCATGCTCTGGAATAATGGAAGCTCTGGAATGTGCAGATATCTGCTGTACAAGAATAGTAGCCCTGCTACTATGGTGTGATAACAGTACTGTCAACTGTCTCTGTATGCCCTCCTGTCTGCAAAACTCATCGAAATCATTGGAGGTATACTCACCCCCATTGTCTGATCTTAGAACCCGAATCCTCCTCCCTGTCTGATTCTCCACAAGAGCTTTGAACTCTTGGAAGATCTGCAAGACATCAACTGACTTCTTGCTCCTCAAGAAGTAGATCTAGGTTTTCCTGGAATAGTCATCGATGAAAGTCACATAATACTTAAAACCTATCAAGGAAACAAATGACATAGGACCACATAAATCTGAGTGAATCAAATCAAGTACCCCTGCTGGTCTGCTGTCACTGCTTGGAAAAGCAGACTTGGTGTACTTTTCCAAAGCACACCCTCTGCATACACACTGTGCTCTTTGCTGAACTCTGGTAGACTTGTAACCATACTCCTCAACAATCTCAAAGCTGGATGATGCAAATGGGCCATCCTCCGATGCCATAGCTCGCAAAGCTCACTGTTGCTGCTGTGTGCCAAAGCATGCTGAGGCTGAAATAAGAGCTTGTATAGTTTCCCGCGTCTAACCCCAATTGCCAAAGAGGTAGATGATCCTGCAGTCTTGGGAATATACGCACATGTGCATCCACGAAACAAACCCCAAGACCCCTATCCTCAATAGTGGAAAAAGATACCAAGTTCTTTTTTAGCCCAGGGACAAACAACACATCCCTCAAGATCATAGGACTCATGGACTCCCTCTGAAAAGTAATGGTCCCACGACCAACTGCTCTGACAATGGTGTCATCTCCCAGTACAACCTCCACATCTACACTTGTCCGTGAAAGCTCAGAGAACATCTCTCGAGCACCTGTCATGTGACTTGAAGCTCTACTATCAATATACCAAGTGCTGGTGGTGGAAGCACCCATCTGATGGCCAATCAACAAAGAATAGTCCATCTCAATATCCAAATCAATGCTGGTAATAATAGAGGCTCTCTCTCTCTCTCAACATGTCCAACACAAAGAGAAAACTCTCTCTGAAATCTCTCTCCAAAATCATCAATCTCCGTTGAGGCTGCTGTCTGCTGCTTCTTCTTCTTCTTTGGACACTGTGAAGCATAGTGCCCAAATCCCTGACAAGCAAAGCACTTGACTTTGCTTAAGTCTTTCTTCTGCCCACCCTGCTGCTGCTGCTGCTTGGCCCCACCCTGCTTGGGGCCCTTCTTGGATTTCTTCTTTCCTTTTGCAATCAATGCCACATTCTCCTCATCCTCTCTACCCTGTGAAGAGCTGCCCTGCACAAGACCTCTCCCGGTCTCCTCCTGTACAAAATCATCCCACAGTCTATCCCAGGAAGGTAAGTCCTCCCTGCCAACTATAACTTGCACAAAAACAACCCAAGGCTTGGAAGCCCCATTCACTGCTCTCTGCACAAGCTTAGTAGTTGTAACTACCTCCCCAACTGCTGCAAGCTCATCTCTAACCTGAGATAGCCTGGTAACATAAGATGTCACTCCCTCTCCACCATTCATCTTTATACCCTTCAACTTCTCTCTTAAGACCATCTTTCGGTTCTCATTAGTGCTCTGGTATAAACTGGTCAAAGCATCCCACATTTTATATGCACGGTCTTTACCTGAAATGTGTGGAATAATGTGGCCTTTAACTGCATCTAGAACAATTCTCCTAGCCTTACAGTCCTTCTTGTTGAAAGCTGCTAATGCCTGTGCATCTGTAGCAGCGGGAATTTGAATAGGTTTAGCTGTAGTATTGTTTACCACTTCATCCCATAATTCATTTTCCTCCAAGATAAGCATTATCCTAGCCTTCCATGGAACAAAATTCCTTGTCCCATCTAGCCTATCCTCCAACCTAAGTCCTGTAGCCATCTCACTGCCAACTCAACAAGGTGCTGCCCACTGACAAAAGAAATCACTGACTGTCTGAAATAAATTTAGTTTTCTGCCCACCAAGCTCTGATACCATGAAAGTTTTCTGAGATTTCAACCCAACCCGGTTTTCAAGTCAACTTGTCATTGTTTAATGCTCAACCCGGTTTTGTATGATGGTTGGAAATAACATGTAATTTTCAGACTTATAAAACACAGCTGAAACTCAATATTACAGACAGAAAATTAAATATTCATGCACACCATAAAAAATTTCAGACTCAGAATTTTGGCTAAACGCCCAGGAAAAAGCCACAAGGGGAAAACCTGTCAGAGAGAGTGAGGAATATTTATTTCTTCAGAGAAATTTCAGTACAGAAAATTTACAGTCAAAACCACTTATCTCAACCATTAATTTTCCACCTAGAAGCTGCCTCGAAATTTGTGCAATCAGCTGCCCTGATTTTAGTGAAAAATAGTGCCTCGAAATTCGTGCCAGGAAGTATAGTACGGCCTGCCTATACCTTCCTCGAATTGTGTGTTGTGTTAACCTGTTGCCTTGGGATCTGTGCCATTGTACCCTGCTGTACGGTATCGATTTCTATGCCTGTAGTCTCGGGAAACATGCCCAGAAAAATCTGCCTGGAAACCCGTGCCCTTGCCTCAAGATTTGTGCCCAGCAACACTACCTGGAACTCGTGCCCTGCTTCAGGATTTGTGCCCATAACTCTCCTCGAAAACTGTGCCCAGATTCACGCTGTACGACCTACTGTACCTTCCTCAAAATTCGTGCTGCTCATTTAATGGTCAATAAGTTGCCTCAATTTCTGTGCCCTCTTTTTGCTCTCACTTCTCTTCTCCAAAAGATAGATGCAAAAATGCCTTCCCTTGCCTTTTTGATCTTTGCCCTAGGGTGAATGAAAGGCCATCTAATCCAATGGCTGAGATTGGCTTAGATGAGTGGATGAGAATAAAAGCTCATTTAATTCTCATGAAAAATTAATTTCACTCACCTCACTTAAATTTATCAAAAAGTGACTTTAATCCCTAAAGTCAAATTAAATGCTCATCTCAAGTCATTTAATGCAAGGGTCACTTTATTTCCCCCTTTTAAGTGACTAAGGCAAAAGTCACCTAGGGGAACACTTTCCTAGGTACAAAATTCAACATCCCTTGAGCGTTTTGAGCAACCAGGTGACCAAATGCGCCCTTGCAACCTGCCACAAAGAAGAAGAAATCAGAATCTGTAGCAAATAACAAATTAAACATGGCAAGTAAATGATTAATAATGAGGAAATTGAGAAGCTACAAAGCAAAAACAACTCTCTTGTTGATATTCCGGAGAGAAGAGCAAGAGTGGAGTTGCTGGCTCCAAGTTTTGCGCCCCCCCTTCAGATGGTCTCTTCACCTGCAATTTGCACTAGCCAAGAAATGATGGAAACACCATGAAATTTACTCAACAATGCAATGGCAACTAGCTATCAGTCAATACAATAAACATCCAAGCACAATATTCCAAGAACTCGGAAGAAATGTCTCTATCAATATCAGTCTCAAGTGTACAATGCCAAGAAGAAGCTCCAAATGAGTGAGCTTCCCTTTAAATAGAGAAACCTCATAACAAAAACCCTTTCAAACATGATGAAGGGCTGAGATCTAATCTCACCAATATGAAATCGATGGCTGAGATCAAATGACCAAGAGAGGGGGGGCGAATTACCCTAGTGCGCCCAAGGAGAGTAAGGGAGAGTCACAAGTGTGAAATACATTGAGTGGGGACACCTAGGGGGTGGCTTTAGGCTGTTTTAGCCCCCTAGGCCTCATGCCTTAAGTTTCATTACATTACATTTCCAAAAATAGAAGTTTCACTTGGCCAAAAACGCCCAAGTATGGTCAAATTCGCTCCATACAAATGGCTGGGCTGAATGGAGGGCCCCACACCAATATATCCATGTCCAAACTATGTAAAAATGATAATGAGAGATCCTTTTACCTTTACCCAACATTGCACTTGCCATGCCAAAGTTTAACTTAGCCAAATTTGATTTTTCCATTAATTATTTGCTGGTTCACATCGCTGAAGATGAAAATTGCACTTTTGACCCACTTCTTTTGCCCGGATTGACGAATCGTCTATTCCAATGCGATCGTAGGCCCCAAATCCACTAATAATGGTCACTAGAGCGACCATGATCCATCATGTGAGCACATTTTGCCCAATTCCAAGCATTTTAATTAAAATATGGCCCTGCTGGCCATTAATAATTAAAAATCTCATAGATGCTTCCATATTTTCACGATCTGACGCTTGGCGGCTTGTATGGGACCTCAATACATACCAAATAACCAAAATCGAAGTTTTAGTTCCAACTTTTCTGGGGGCCCATTTTTGGCTTGGTCAACCTAGTTTGACCAAGTCAAATCTGGTCAATAATGGTAATGGCTGAAGTGTATGTCTCTGTATGCAAGATGGGATGCCAAGGTTTCCTTATTTATGTTAGTACAAAAACTATAAACATAAAATGACGAACATATGGTGATCATAATAAATAATATCTCAAAAATAGGCCTGAGGTGAGGTTGGCCCACCACTTTCAACAAAGGCTCTACTGCTATGCACACTTATAGATTTGGTCATTGAGCTAACTTTGGGTAAGGTGGACAACAAGGCTAAAATGATAGGGGGAATGACATAGACCATAACTGTGTGACCCCTCGGGTAAGCGGGGAAATGGGGACCCAATGACATAAGTACACCATGAGGAACATTAGGGAAGGGCAGTGCCTCACAAATGGGTATAGTGCAGGGAAACCACCACTAGACTCTAACACACACCTTGCAACTCACATCCGTGCCTGCAACAAACTTCGTGAGGATCTTTTCTAGAGCCGCCGAGACTGGGTGCCCAACAAATCGTAACTTGAGACTCTAGGGGACACTTAGAATTAGCTGTCCCTTACTCCATCTCACCTCCCAGTCCCTTTGGACTTGGTGAGGAAATAACCATTACATGCTCAAATACATATGTGGCCAAGCAGTTATTTAGATAGTGCTTGTGTTACCACTGCTTGGCCCTTTACATTTCATTTCACATTTAGCCTTTGATCCGTGTGTGTTAAAAAACACATTCTTGGATTTACATTTCACTAGGCATTTTGATCCGTGTGTGTTAAGAAACACATTCTTGGATTTTACATTTCACATCAGATAGAACAATGATACTCATACTGTAATGTAATGGTGGCAAGTGTGCATGGTTTGAGGACTAATGGGACTAATGGGGAGCACCCGGTGAGGCTACACAATCCTATACTGCATCACAACATCGGGGGCAACCGACAGGAAGCGAATCCCAGGTTTGAGAATGCATCTCACACACTAAAGAGCCGAGGCACAAAACAACATGGAATCATAATGTACTCAGGGGCCACTGGGGGGAATGGATCCTCAAGGCCACCTATTTCGGTCTAAGTCGGGGAAAGAACCAAATGATGGATGGGTCGGATGAGTGGATAGAAGTGACAAGTGAAACCAAAGCTAGCTTCCTATAAGCTGAATGGCCAAATCTATACCAAGGAGGGGACATGAACCAGTGTGCATAGGCAGGAGTCTCTAAAGAAAGGGGTGGACTAACATCACCATGGGCCACAAGCATCATACAAATAACACATGAGATCACCAGGTCAGCCATCATATGTCAAGTCAATGTACTAATACAAATAAACAAGCCTCAAAGTAAAACCTTGAGCAATAACCATAAATAATATATACCTGCCATACCATATACCTGCTGCTGTAAGTGGATCTGAAGACCAATCTCTGCTGTATGTGGACAAGAAGTAGTGAACCAACTGTGATTTGTGTTGCTCTCATCATAATATGGCTAAGTTACCCCTCTCAATGGGGTCATGCAAAGGTGGTAAAGGAAGAGGGGCTCCGTAACATTGCTCAGTAGTAGCATCTGGACCATCAAAATATATAATGCCCCCTTTGATCTCATCTCATCTCTGCTCTGGATAAAAAATAATTTGGAAAAAATATCTCTGACCATACGATCTGTATCATGGTAGCCCAGCTAACATGGATGTGATAATAGGTTCTCTCAGAAAGAGGGAGTCGATTATGATGAGACATTTGCTCCTGTATACATCCACCAGATCGGTCATTGCTATTGTTTAAGCTATGGGATGGAAGTTGCATCAGATGGATGTGAAGAACAACCTTTCTCAATGGTGTTATTGAGGAAGAAGTTTACATCGAGCAGCCAGATGGGTTTATTGTCCACGGAAAGGAGTCTCATGTGTGCAGATTGAAAAAGGCACTGTATGGACTCAAGCAAGCACCTTGTGCTTGGTATGGACGGATAGATGGATTCCTGGTGAGCTTGGGATTTACCAAGAGTGATGCAGACCCCAACCTTTACTACAAGGTTGTAGATGATGAGCCATTGATTTTGGTACTATATATTGATGACCTGTTTCTCAGAGGAAATGAGAAACTTATCGTATGGTGTAAGAAGAATCTCGCCTCTGAGTTTGAAATGAAGGATCTTGGATTGATGCACTACTTCTTGGGATTAGAAGTATGGCAGAGGCAGAAAGAGATTTTCCTAGGACATGGAAAGTACACCATAGATATATTGAAGAGATTCAGAATGTTGGATTGTAAGTCCATGGCCACTTCGATGGATGCGAATTAGAAGAAGTTGAGAGATTATGCTTCAGACTCAGATTTGATTGATACCACCATGTATTGCCAGCTGATTGGGTCATTAATGTATTTGACAAACACCAGACCAAATATATGTTTTGCTGTGAATGCTCTCAGTCAATTCATGTGCGAACTGAGGCAGATTCACTGGATTGTTGCAAAACATGTGCTTAGACACTTACGTGGCACTATGGGATATGGTTTGAAATATGCTTCAGATTGTGACTTGAGATTGCAGGGGTTTATAGACTCAGATTGGGCCGGATGCATTGCAGATAGGAAGAGTACTTCTAGATGTTGCTTCAGTTTGGGTTCTGCAGTTATTTCCTGGTGCAGCAGGAAGCAGAACTCGGTAGCACTCAGTACTGCAGAGGCCGAGTACATGGCTGCTAGTACAACAACTCGAGAAGCAGTTTGGCTTCATAAATTCTTGGCAGGATTGTTTGGTCAAATTCCAGAGCTGACCGTGATTCATTGTGATAACCAGAGCTATGTGCAGATGTCAATGAATCCTGTATTTCACGACAGGTCGAAGCATATAGAGATTCAGTATCACTTCATACGTGATATGGTGTAGAAAGGTGAAGTCGAGTTATAGTACGTGCCGACAAACGACCAGACTGCAGCTGTTCTCACCAAGGCTCTTCCCAGGGTGAAGTTCGAATACTTTCGCGGAAGACTTGGAGTAGAAGAGAACGTGTCCCTCCTTGAGAGGGAAAGATGACATAGAGATGCTTGCCTTGCTTTCACCCTGGTGCCACTACTCGTCCAGGTACTCAGCCAAGTATGGGAGAAATCCCATCGGCAGATGAGTCGGACATGTAGTAGATGATCGGGTTCACCCAGGTGCCTCCACTCATCCAGGTGCTCAGCTAGGTATGGGAGAAATCCCATCAGTAGATGAGTCAGACAGGTAGTGGATGGTTGGGTTCACACAGGTGCCTTAGCTCGTCCAGGTTCTCATCCAGGTATGGGAGAAATCCCATCGGCAGATGAGACAGACAGGTAGTAGATGGCCGTGTGATTGCATAGGTACCTCTACTCGTTCAAGTTCTCAGCCAAGTATGGGAGGACCCCATCGGCAGATGAGACGAACAGGTAGTAGATGGTTGTGCCCATTTGCTTGTCTGGGATCTTAGCCGGGTATGGGAGAAATCCCATCGGCAAATGAGACAGACAGGTAGCAAATGGTACAACAAAGATGGCATAGCTGATATCTTAGATATCCAGGATTGAGTGATTCTCTTGGACTCACCGAAGGATTGGTGAAGTTGTTGCATGAAGACACTTCTCGAAGGACTGATACTGTGCTTACAACCTTCAGTATGTATAGAGATGATGGAGACAGTATAGATGTACAAATGAAACCCAGATAACCATGATGCTGATGAAGACCGAAGAATACCTTCCTCGTTGAGAGGGAGTGTTGGATTTTGTGCAACTTCAGAAGATATTATTTATTGTATTTCTATTGTACTTGATTGTACCTCCTAAGGGAGTTGAACTTGATGTAATCAACTATGTAAACCCTTGAAAGAATCAATGTAAACCTTGGGGTGAAAAGAAGCAAAAGAAAAGATTAAAATTAAATTATTAATTGCCCCCCAAGTGAAGTCGGCCCAGCTAGGGTAAAAGTCAGTTTTGACACTTGTATAAATAAGAGGTAAAGTCACCTCATTATAACACTCACTTATTCACTCAAGTTCGCATCACTTGGAGAGAGAGAAGTTTGCACCAGCTGGAGGAGAAGACTATTTTGGGGTTTCTATCTTTTGGAAAGCATTTCCATCTTTTCTCTTTTATGATAGTACTCTGATCTCGGAATTATCATCTCTATACGAAGGTTGCTGGGTTTTCTCCCGTTTGGGTTTCCCAGGATAAACTCTGTTGTTATTGTTTTGTGCTTTGTCTTTCTTCTAGTGATTCTGTTTATGCAATTGAATTATTATGCTATGAATGTATGAAAAACTAGCAATAACGAGATTTCAAGACAAAAAATAAATGATCTTTCTTTCTCTTTGTTTTCACTACGACATAAGCAAACAAGTATACGACTCTTCAAACAATGTTCTTCACTCTACCACATTCCATTGATCCTATTAACATAAACAAAGCATGCATTTCACATAAGTAAATAACCTTATTCAAATGTTTGGCCACAACTTAATCACTAAGGCATTTGCAAATGATGGATGAACAAAAAATTCTTATTGTTCACAGGTGTTAAATCAAACATGCAGATCACACAGAGCAAAAAATAGAGGAAAAATCAGATCTGGAGTGCAAAAGATGCCCTCCTATACTCCTGAATCCTGATCGCTTCTGTCAGCCCCATAAGGGCGACCAAATGACCCTGGTCGCTAGTATTAGGCCTAAACTCACGACCAAAGCAGCCTTGGCACTACTGTTGCCCCAACAGGTGCGACCAAGCAGGCATAGCAAAAATTTTGGGTCAAAACTGAAGCAAAAATGCTCAGAATTGCCTCAAACTTCTCCTACTTGAGTACAGAGGTAAGATAAACAGACATGGAGCTTAAAAGTACTAAAAATGGAGCGAGAGCACTTGATTTGTAAGAAGAAATTCAAAGAATTCTTTCCCAGCGGAGTCTCCAATTCTGTTATGAGGAAATTTGTTGCAATGCTAAAGAGCAAAATGCGTCTTTCCCAGTGACTGGGTGAGGGTCATTGACAGAGATATAAATGAATAATCACACGCATTCATAAGTTCTATCATTCATCAGTTATGGAAGTTTAAGACCTTGGGGAGAAGAAAGGGAAATACCTCTTGAAGTGATGGTTGTCCGATGAGCTCCGATCCATGGATCCTTTCTTGCTGCTCCTGAATCTCTTTGAAAAACCTGCACACATTCAAACAAATACCTTTCTCATTCCACAAACAGAAAACTAATGTAATGCATAAATAAACTTTAAAATCATATTCATTTCCATAACAATTACGCAATAACAATTATTGGGGGAAAATCGAATTCATTTATATTAAATCAAAGGAGACATACACAATACTTATAGTTTCGTGCTGTATAAATAGGGGTTGAGATCCTTAATTGAAATAGTCCATCTTTAGAAGCTTAAACTATTGGATTTTACTCATCTAACACTTTTCCACTTTTTTCTTTGGTGTAAATTATCTTAGAATGGACAAAGAGAGATGGTGGAAGTTTTTTTCCTACAATGGCACTAGTCTTTTGCAAGGGATCTTCTTCACTTCTGCCCCACATAAAGATAAGTCTTGTTCACCAATGTCTATCTGCTTCCGAAACTAGGAGAAAAAGAGAGAGTCATAGAAGGTTCTTATCATGATGATATTCTATCCACATAAGGCTTTAAAAGTACATGGACCTTTATTTTATGATTTTTGCTCCTTGATTTAGTTTCTTTGTCTATCTTGTGTTCTTCATTGTTGAATCAAGTATTTTTTTCTTGCTTATCTACTATATTGCTAACCTATAGTTATTTATATCATCATAACTTTAGGTTATCCTAAATTGGGATGATATCAATGAAGGAGTTCTCTTACTAATATAACCATCCATCAAGCTTAAAACTCATGTCCAAACTACAAGAACATGGCCTTTTTATTTCTAAACCACCTTAAGAGTAAAATGTTGGTAATTGCATGGATTCCTTATAGAGTTAACATCTTTTTGATTTTATATTATCCGCATTATCCTTAATGTTGATCAATTTGGAACCACTTTTTTCTTTAGTGATCATATGCTGTATAGATCTCATAATGTATCCATCTATCCTCAATTCTTATAGCTAACATATATATTAAAAGTTTTTTGCTAACCTTTTTTTTATGACAAATATTTGTACCTAAAATTTTGTATGCAATCAATATGTATTGTAGCTATCAACCCTTTACAACAAGTTCCAGCAATTGATGATGGTGGTTTTAAGCTTTTCGAGAGGTAATTGTCTAGTCCCTCATTGGTCATTTCTAGAAGCTTTTCTTTTTAAATGTACTTGATGATTTGGTTCTTCCATGTTTTTCTCTATAAATGTTTAACTATCTGACTCAATCCAAATTCTAGGGAAGCTACATTTAATCTAGGTAACCAAGTTAAAAAGAAATGTCAATGAATTAGTAATCCATATTTAAAAATTAAATTACATAAACTAAAAGAAATTTATTAATGTTTGGAACACAAAATTTATCAAACAAGGGAAGTATGACCTGCATATATCAAAGCTTGAGGTCAACCCACATGAAGTATATATTTAAGGCCGAAGAGTGACAAAAATTAAAATAGGAGAGTGTCATATATTTACAAGTATAAATAACTTGGCAAAAAGAAAAGTTGATATCTTTGAGGTGAAGATATCATTTCTTTATAGTATTTTCCATATGGATTTTAAATTTGTAGCTTAATCATGCTAAGTTGCATGGATATGGATACAATATCTGAAATATATACCAGCCTAGATCCATCTTAACTCTAGATCTATCATGCGCCGATAGGGATCAAATCCCTCGAGGTGCATATCCTTTTTTAGAGTGCAAAAACTTGAGGAAAAGTTTGCACCTCAGGGGATTTCACTTTATCCATTGGATTTCTTATCTATTTTGTAATTCACTTTATCCATTGTATTTCTTGGATATTTTGAGATATCCAAATCATTTTAACAATAAGGAGGGGAATGACATCATCCCAAGATTTAATGGATATGAGGATTCAGTTAGGTTGCATTTTGCATCATTCATGGAAGTTCTTTCAAAATTGAATGTGGTCCGTGAGGATGTTAAAATGAAGATGTTCTCGATGTCTCTTTTGGGCGATAGTAAGGATGTAAGAGCCCCCTTGTTGAAATTTCTAGGAGGAAACCTAGGCTTTTGATTTCTTTCCAATTGAACGATCCTGTTCTGTAGTGTAGTATTTTGTTGGCTCATGTCTACTCTGAGCTATTTCATTTCTTCAAGTAATAAGTTGAACGAATCTTGAACATCATTTGAGGCTACTGCCTGCTTGGCTTTTGATTCAGACTTTTCCCTCGAATGTCGTGAAGTATCAGGCCTACCTATGGCCCTCCAACTATCATCTAGAACTCTTACCTTCTTCTTTGCAACTGCCAAATCCCTGGGTCTGTCTAGGTTGAGGTGGAAGAGAAAATCACCTGTGAAGGCATTCAGTAGTATGAAAGAATTGATGCGTCCGTAGGCTTATAATCTTGAGGGATTTCCTTCACTAGTTTATCAAACCTGTGGTCAAACTCATTAATAGTCTCATTCTCATTTTGTTTTATAGTGCTCAAAGCATTAGTCAACAAAATCAGATATTTTTTTTCAAGCCATTTTTCAAAGAAAGTATCCTTTAATTCTTCAAGGGTTGATATACCACCGACTAGCAGTGCCAGAAACCACTCTTTAGCATCATCTACTAAACTTAGAGCAAAGCATTTGAACTTCACGTCTAGATCTTCAATATCTTTAAACAATAGGGATCTTTTGAATTCATTCCAATGCCGAGTAGCAGAAATAGCATTTTGACTAGAAAAGCTAGGCAAATCCTTTTTCTTTCTCGGTAAAGTGTTAGGGTCTTCGCTGCGTGGGAGTGCCCCTTGCCCCTCGCTCTCGCTCCCGAAGCTCGCTCCCAAAACCCTCCCAGTTTTTGGAGCAAGCTCCCAAGGCGCCCCCTACCCCTCCTATACTAAAAGATCCTATACTAGGTTGATCATTTGATGACAACGTTATGGTACCTCCCTTCTTTGCCAAGCTCCTATAAACGTTGTTATGGTTGATCATTTGATGATAATGTTATAAGTTATAACTACTAGATGATTGATGTTATATGGTTTATTCTATGTTTTCTAAAGCTTATTCAACATCCTACATGTTTTTTAGATATAAATCCACCAAAATATATACTATATAAAAAACGCTCCCGAAACGCTCCCAAAACGCTCCCAAAACGGGAGCTTTTGAAAATTTCGCCTTTTGCTCTGCTCTGCTCTTGCTCCTGCTCCCCACTTCCAACAGCATAGGTTAGGGTAACCTTGAATATTTGCAAAGTTGAAAGGAGTATATACACTATTTGCCATTTATGTTTTAATAGTAGTATCAATGACTAGATTACGAATATTAGGCAGAACTTCAGTAGATAAAAGGCCAAGAGCTATTCTTACCTCTACCCATTATCTTCTTTTGCGAAAAATAAACTCAAGCTCAGGAACACAAGAAGGGCTACCTTGGATGAGCCCTTGTAGAGTACCTCTTTTTATTTCCTTCAGTTGGAGTCGCCAGGGGAGACTCGCCAAATTAGATTAAAACAAATCTCACCAAAGTACTAAACAAGAATGTACCTGAGTCGATATATGGATTTGACTTGGGAATCCCTCTTCAATGAAACATCATCATTGTTCTTTGAGGTCCCTAGCAACGGCTCCAAAATGTTACCGATCAAACTAGCAGTCCTTTAAAGCAGGCTGTGTATGGTCTTATGCTAGCAATGGTAAGCATGTAAGAGGAGGTAAGACCCAATGTCACCTCAGTCTAGCTCCTTAATTTCTTTGGGTAACTCCTAACCCAGGGGAGAGTCCCTAATCAATGGAATGAGTAACCTGCAAATTGTATGGCAGGAGTTAATTTAATTCTGATAATTGATATTACTTTAATCTAGCTTCAAATCCAAGGCAGATTTCCAATTTGGAGTCACCAACTAATAAATAAAGAGAATGAAAGTAAACAGCAACTGTAATTGAATGATGCCACTCAACACAGTAAATATCAGCACTGTGGTGGTCTTCACAAATCCCAAGGCATGCTCAAAAAAGTTTGCCCTTGAAAGGAAGACAACCTTGTGTCTGGGGCGAACTAAATGGCCTCAAACAGAACTGCAAAAACTGCTAAAATGCTGGTTTTAAATAAGTCCACGGTTCCCAATGCAAAGGGCCAGAATCTAACGCCCTCAAAAATTCAGGGATAAATCAAGCAAGGCGAATTTAAGGGGTCGGTCAGAATTATCAGTCGACAGATATTTTTGTTATTTTTGAAAATATTCAGATTTTTAGGGTTTTTTCAGTTATATACTGTTTTTGGTGATTTTTGCATGAAATAATATACAACAGAAATTAAAGAAAAAGGTGCAAGAATTCGATTTTAAAAGAGTTTTAGACAGGGTGTTCGATTCTTATCTCAAACCCTAGGCCTGTTGAGGGATCATAGCCAACGTCCCTCTCTGAAGATGGCTTTCTACGCTTGCAATTGGGGCTTCAACTAGCAACTCCAAGAATTAGGTGGAAGAGCGTAACTAGGGCAAGAGGAGGAATCCAAGGCCTTAATACAATGGAGAACTGCTACATAAGGATGATCTCCGCATGCTACGTTGACAGAATATTAGCAAGAAACCCTAACACATGAGAGTAATGCACCATGAAAGTATCATTAAACTAGGTCACAGTACAACTTACTGATTTTTCAACATAGATGAGCAGAATTTTATTCTAGGTCAGCTTTGTGCACGAGTTAGTACAACCATTCTAGAATCAACCAATAGCATGTGTAATAGAAACCTTAGATGTCACTTCAATCCACTTTCAAGCAAAAAAGATCATCTCCAAGAGGTGCGCATGAGCTAAGAGCCACAATAGACCAAGAGAAAAATAAAAGATTTCATTGTTTGAACCAATATCCATGATTTTACAATGAGGTGAGGTTGATCTATTTATATGAATCAATCGTCCACCTTTGCAATATTGAGCCTACAAGTCAATGATAAATTAGAATATTTTAAGGTTTGTATCCCCACTATTTGGGGACTAAACCCTATATGACATAAAATAACAATAAAATATGCAATTAGGCTCATTAAATGCCAAAGTGAGCCAAAAGGAGGACGTCATGCCCCACCTAACCCCAACAATGCTTGTCCCTCAACGCCCTCCTTTTAGGAATGTAGGCTCTCATCTTCAAGGATGACATCATGGGTCTTGAGACCAAGAGAAGAGGTTTGTGCTAACAAATAGGTCCAAGATAGCAAACGAGGTGTGCTAATTAGGGTGTGACAACCCTTTACAAAATGCAATCACCTCCAGGCCATGTGTCCCAATGGGTTTATCCCCAGAAGCACCAGACACCCACCCATGGGCATAAAGCTCTACATGATGGGGAAGATCTCCCATCGAAGGGGCAGTCAACAATGCCATTAAGCCAGTGCTCATGGAGATAAAACTAAGGGGACCTGCCATGGCCTGATCTGAGGTGTTTAACCCCAAAAATCAATACAAAAGCTTCAACTTGGCCTTTACATTAACAATTTAAACCCCTCTCTTTGGTAGACCCATCTAGGAATGCTGTAGATACTCTGAGTCATAAAAGCTAGTTCCAACTGCAGGACATGCGCTCTTCTCGGGAATGTATGAGAACCCCCTAGAATCTCCTATGTACCTGTTGACCTACACACACATCTAACAACAAAGACATCAAATGCATCGGAGGTAGACACTTCTGTCTTGCCTTTGCTCAAAACAAAATACAATATAAATCGAAATGAAATAACATGTGCAATGCATAGGTAATAGTAAATGCTAAACTCAAATGAAGCTAAATCTAATATAATACAATGAAAGGATGTCTTTGAGACATCATATATCACATGTGTAAAACTTATTTAATGCTTTCCCATTGATGGGCAAGGGCACCCTTTCTCCATTTAGGTGGCTCAGTCAGAAGGAGTTGGTACCTGCAACATCATCAATTTGATATGGACCTAACCAAAGACTTTCAAACTTACCATGCTTACCTGGTTGTTCGTTTTTTTGTTCCACAGGAGGACAAGATCACCTTCTTGAAATTGCACTAGCGAGTCTTCTTATCAAATTTTCCTTTGACCTTTTCCTGACTCTGCACCACATGATCAAAAGCTCTTCTTCGTGTTTCGTCTAGCTCTATCAAATGGTTAATCTTGCATTGGAATACATCTAGATCTAGGACGTGCTGCTGTAGGATTTTATATGCAGGAAGTTTCAGATGGACATGCAAAGAAACATCAAGTCCATACACTAGATCAAAGGGGCTCTTTCTAGTTGGCTCTTTGCACGTGATTCTGTCAGCCCATATTGAATATTTCAATTTACTGTCCCAAATTTTCTTATTGTCTCCAACAGTCTTCTTTATAATGTTGATTAGGTTTTTGTTGCTTGATTCAACCAATCCATTCCCTTGTGGATAATAGTTTGAAGAGTGAGACAATACAATGCCATAATCTAAACAAAAGGTAGATAGATCACCAAAACTGAAAGCTGGAGCATTGTCTGTAATAATTTTGGCTGGTACTCTCAATCAAGTGATGATCCTATCCTCGAGAAAGTCCATAATGACCTTCGATGTAGCTTGCTTAGCTGGAATAGCCTTGACCTATCTGGTAAAATAATTTTTAGCCGTCAGTATCCATTTATGACCATTGCTTGAATTTTCCTTGAACTCACCAATGAAATCTAAGCCCCACTGCTGAAATGGCGCTTCTATTATGACTGGTTGCAATGGTAATGCTGCAAGCTTCTATTTTCCGGCAAAGAGCTGGCAAGATTGGCAACTTCGAACGTCCTTGTACACGTCCTGGAAAATAGTAGGCCAATAATATCCCAATCTCAATATTTTGTGAGCTGTAGTAGAAGCAGAGTGATGACCACCGCATAATCCTTTATGAAATTCACCTGTCAACTGGCTAGCTTCCGGGGGGTGAACACGTGAGAATTACACCATCTGGGTTCTTCCGTCCCAGGCCCTGGTGTGGAACAATGTATAAGAAATAGTATTTGGAGGCCTTTAACTTCAATGCTCTCTTCTTGTGGTCCGGGAGGTAACTAGGACAAGAGAGATTCTTTAAGTAATACACAATATACTTATACCAATCACATTGTTCCAGTTCTTCAATAACTTTTGAGACCATAGGAGAAGAACCTTCTTTAAGACCGAGCACTTCTTCATTTCCTTCTGCCATTAACTGCGCTAATCCTCTGCCTTTAATCAATTTGGTAGGTTGGATTTTCAGATCATATTCTTGGATCTTTGTGATCCACTTTCCCCTGGTATAGAGACTGTCCTGTTGCTTCAAGATTTCCTTTACTGCTGGGTGTGAGGCATTAGCTATGATCTTCGAATAGCCAACATATACTGTAATATCCCGGACCAATTTGAACTCAATCTTTGCAATTAACCAATGATTTGGATGTGACTTATTATTATCAAATCACTTAGGGATGTTGTCAATGACTGCTGTAGATAGTAAATCTGATCCAACTAATTCCCAATTCCAAATTGTATTGAATGTAAGAGTTCTTGTCTCAACCACTGCTAATACCTTACTGCTAGTTTGGTTTGGAATTTGTTTTGGAATAATGCATCATGATTTGAGCATGGGTTTACATGACAATATTTCATACAACATGCTAATAATTATAGTAAAGAAATAACATTAACAATGACTTAAGTGGCTCATAAACAGACATTCCTATTTCTGATATATATTAAAGAAAGTGCATTTTACATGCCTGTAACAGCCTGTTGACAGATCTGGAAGTGGAAGTTATGATGCCCAAACGATGGAGCCACGAAGTGTGAGAGAAACTGGGAAGTCTTCTAATAGATGAAGTCTGAAGTATGCTGCAAATGACTTCTGAGAGAAGCTTTCACACCCTGTTGAAATATGCAGATCTGGAAATGAAGTTCTTTGCCCATAAATCAGTATGATAAAAACATTGTGGTTGCTTCCTTGAATTGCAAGACTGATAGGGGTGGTTTGTATACAAAATACCATGCTGGGATTCACTCAAACCACAGCAGATCCATCTTTAAATTTGTTCCAAGAGTAGACAGTGAATAGCTTGAAGTCTGCTACAGGAAACACACCTTTCTTTACCCACTGTGTGTACCCTCTCAGCTCCTGCGACCTCCACTGCTGAGTGTAGCAATATTACAGTCTTTTCTTAGCAAATCGTGGACCACTTTACAGTACCGGCGAGGTAGCGAGAAGCATGAATAAATTGAACCTCTATGTGATGCGCCATCCTCACCGTGAGTTTTACTTGGGAAACTCGCCTTTCATGTGCCAGGTTTAGCAAGAGCTTGACCTCCTCTATAATGTCTGCCTTTCCCTTCAAGTGTGCCCTCCAGGATAGTGCTAGTCTCTATATCATGTGGTAGCTGAAGCTAGATGCTACGGCACCCTCCACAATGCAAAGAAAACCCAGTCACAAGTGCGCCCACCACATAGATACAATCTCGGCCCTGTACTCATGGCAACCCGGTGATGAAGTCCATGGAGACGCTCTCCCATTTCTGCTCCAGAATAGGCAATGGCTGCAGAAGTCCTGCCGGGTGAATCTGTTCGGTCTTGTTCTGCTGACAGGCCATGCATTCTCACACGTGCCGTAGCACATCATCCTTGCGGCCCTTCCAAGAGAATCACTCCAGGACCCGCCTGTAAGTTTTGAAGAACCCTTGATGTCCTGCTGTAGGAGTGCCATGAGTAGCCTGTAATATCTTCTCCTTCAGTTTGGACTCTGACACCAAATATAGCTGGTCTTTATATAAAATGATGTCATCAACCACCTGGTATCTATCATCCTGTATGAGGCCATCCATTATCTCGCAAGCAAATTTATTTTTGGAATACTCCACCAAAAAGTGGGCCTTCCAGTCAACTGAAATCTCCATCAACGAACAAACAACTGGCTTACTGGAAAGTGCATCAACAACAATGTTTTTCTTTCCCTTTACATATTCTATATCAAAGTCATATGCCTGTATCCTGTTGACCCACTTTTGTTGTCTCTCATTCAAATCTTTTTGCTCCATAAAATATTTCAAACTGTTGTGGTCCGTCGTCACCACAAACCTGTTGCCCACCAAGAACTGTTTGAACTTCGCCAATGCATGCATTATGGTGAGCATCTCTTTGTCATATATAGAGTAGGGCCTCTCTGGCTCCCTGAGTTTCCTGCTTTCGAAAGCTATGTGGTGTCTGTTCTGCATCAAAACCACCCCAATGCCAATGCCTGAAGCATCACATTCCAGCATGAAAGGATGGCTAAAATCTGGTAGTGCTAAAACCGGGCAAGTGCTCATCGTCCTCACCACAAACTTATTGCCCACCAAGAACTGTTTGAACTTCGCCAATGCATGCATGATGGTGAGCATCTCTTTGTCATATATAGAGTAGGGCCTCTCTGGCTCCCTGAGTTTACTGCTTTCGAAAGCTATGGGGTGTCTGTTTTGCATCAAAACCACCCCAATGCCAATGCTTGAAGCATCACATTCCAGCATGAAAGGCTGGCTAAAATCTGTAGTGCTAAAACCGGGCAAGTGCTCATCACCTCCTTGAGCATGTCAAATGCACGCTGCGAATCTTCTGTCCATCTGAATGTCTCCTTTTTTGTAAGATCGGTGAGGGGTGCAGCCAACTGTGAAAATCCCTTCATAAATTGTTTGTAATATTGGCACAAACCAAAGAATTCTCGCAGCTCAGTGAGGGATCTCGGTGTAGGCCAATCCAAGATAGCCTGAATCTTCTCCTGATGAACTTGCATGCCCTGTGCACTGATCACGTGGCCCAAGTATAAGATCTCTGTGAGGCCAAACTCACATTTGGAGGCCTTTGTGTACAAGGACTATTCCACCATAATGCCTAGTATCTCGTCTAGATGCCTCATGTGCTCCTCCTATGTCCGATTGTATATGAGGAGATCATCAAAGAACACCAACAAAAATTTTCTCAACTGCTTCCGAAAGATATGGTTCATGCAAGACTGGAAGGTTGCTGGTGCGTTGGTTAGCCCAAACATTTTGGTTCCGACTTCAATGCTACAGAGAATATGTGCATGCTTTTATATTTGGATTTTATTAATTTTTGACAAATGCAATGGATAGAGACCTTATCTAATCTGTATATCATGCACTTTTGATCAATATATGCTTCATGCTTGTTATTCAATCTTTATTTGGTTTACATCTGTTTTGCAGCCATGCAATTTTAAGGTACCTTGCTTGTGCCTACCCAAGGGTTCCAGATCACTGGTAAGTGATTTGCATATGCTTGTTTGTTCATGTGCTTTTATAACCTGCTGGATTCGTGCGGACATTTATTCCATTTAGTGTGGGATTTATCATAACCACTTAAAATTGTATCTATTCATTTTTGGCTTGATTCTATTTCTTAATGTGCAATATTGTTAGGAAATATGGCATTTTAATCTAGAGGTTGGAATTATATCTCACAAACTTGACTATAGCTTTCAGATGCAACTAAATTCCTTTTATAACCTCTGTTGTAGGTATCCCGCCGATCTTTCGAAGAGAGCTAAGATTGATTCTGTTTTGGATTGGCATCATTCTAGTTTGCGTCGTGGTTCAGGTAGTTGGTTTTCTATGTGCAATTTTCTGGGATGATTAAAAGTGGATGCCTTATATAGCCTTGTTTTGTTATTTTCCTCTGTTGGACTTGTTAACACTTGAAACCGTTTAGTGACAAGGTAACTAGGAATTGGATCACTGTCACCACAATCCAGTACCTCTATGTGGGATAGAGATAGTGTGTCCTAAGTTGCTAACCATAGGTGGGATTTCTTGAATGATCTGAGATGATATATTAAACTCTAACCTGCAAAACCAATTTCAGATCTGCAAAAAACAGCTTGCTGGAAATTATATTTCCGTGTGTTAAATAAATGGACAGCAAGCATAAACGTACAGGTTTACACATAAAATAACCTTCAAACCCTCGTTTTCCATGCAAATCTCTGATTTGTATCTTCAAATCTGCAAGGATAACCTCCAGATCTGCAAGTATTACTGCTGTAAAATGTAAATAAAATGATATTTATCTCTTTTAAATGGAACGGTGATCGAATCCCAAAGCTTATGGAGCTAAAAACAAGAAAATTGCACAAGTAGATGCCAATCTAAGTTGTACAACTTGTATAAGACTAGAACAAGTAAACAAACATGTCCAGAATGATAGATTGGCTGCCAAAAGTATTTCACCTTTATAATCAGCGACATAAATACAGTTTCCAGGGATCCAAGCTACATACATAAAGAAGTTGAAGAGATTAGATCCTTCCCAAACGCTTTACCTCCTGTATAGAAGTACAATACAATCAAGTCTACTCCTCGTAAGCGACCTCCAATCTCTCACCAAGGATACATTCACTCACTCTCTAGCTGAATAGAATAATGGAAGAGTAAGAAGTAAAATAGAAAAATATGATTAACCTCTCCAGCTCTGATAGATGAGACTGGGAGTGTACAATTGATAGTTACCCTGAATAGGACAAGTAGAGGTTACCCTCATGCAGTCTGTTACCCCTAATATAGCACGTAGATTGTCCCAGTTGATCTTAAGACCTGCCCAAGCAAGCTGTGTTTGGAGTATGTTAGCTTAGGGGCCATATTTTGCAGTTTTGATGCATGTTGTTCATGGTTACCACCTTTTGGGCATTTTCATTTGGTATATGGAGGCTTACATGTTATATGTGGATATTGGAGTGTTATGTTTGATATGGGGACCTTGTACACATATTCTATACATTTGTAACTTTGTTGACCCCTAGAGCATGCTTAGAGATGGAAACCCATGAACTAAGGGTATTCCCTAGGTATTTGCTTATTATTGGACTTAATATCCACTGAGATGATGTGCTGAAATGAACAAATGGTTCATTTATTAACAAAAATCCAACATAAGAAGGACATACAATATAAATCCATATAGGTCAAGTAAAAAAAATTAATTGAATAAGATAGATGAATGAATAGATGAATTACAACGCCATGTGATGGTATACTTATAGCATTGACTAGTCACAATGGTTGATAGGTCATGTCCCTTGAAAGGCTTGATTAGGTCATGCCTTTTAGTTAGGATGTGTCACTTCACTAATTATTATTATTATTATTGTTTGATATGTGTGTGTGTGTGTGTGTGTGTGTGTTCATTACATGCCCTTATTCTAGAGTACATATCCCTAGGGCACACTTTTGGGAGGTGTTCCATGCCACATGGAGGGTGGAGCACACAGTCTATTGATCGTTGAGCTGATATTTGGTTGTATTTCACATGCATTAGCACATAATTTGAGGAGCGCTCCACTTGTTGCACACATTCCTAGAGCACCCTATTATTTGGCCCATGGTATTGAGATGGTTGATGGTATTGGCACATGGTTTAGATTGTAGCACATGGTTTTGGGGTTTGTTCACATTGGTTTAGTGGGAGGTTTCACCCTTGATGCACATTCTCCTAGGTCATCACACTTTTGGCCTTTGGATTAAGGAGAATTGGTTGTTTGCACTTGGATTAATGTTCTTGGTGCACATTTTGTGGTCACTCCATCATAGAGAAGGTTGTTGTAACAACCTAGACTTATTTATTGCACCCTTACTGATGTTTGCTGTTCTTGGAAAGATTGTTGGCTAGTTGGAGAGAGTGCTTTACCTACTTTTCCTATTTTGGGCATGTTGTTGGTTTGCATTGATGATGGATCACTTAAATTGATGGAGTGCATCCCTAGTAGGCATCTTGGCACTTTTATTGTTGATATAACTACCTTGCACAAATTTATCTAAGGTGTCCACTTTTGGGAAGATTATTTTAATATTTGTATGACCCTAGATCCAAGGGAAGTAACAACTATTGGCACACTTTTTAAGGCTCAAGTGTCTGCTCGGACAATCCTGCAAAGAGCTTCCGAAGCCATACTGCTTCTTGTGCCGCCACACTTGCTGCAATATACTCTGCTTCTGTAGTGCTCAATGCTACTGAGGGCTGCTTCTTGCTGCACTAGGAAATCACTGCAGACCCCAAACTGAAGCAACACCCTGAGGTGCTCTTTCTGTCCACGACACTTCCTGCCCAGTCTGAATCTGTATATCCATGCAATCTCATGTCACTCCTGGAAGCATATCTTAGTCCAAATTTCACAGTGCCATGCAAATATCTTAGCACATGCTTTGCAGCAACCCAATGTACCTGTCTCAGTTCACACATAAATTGACTGAGAGCACTTACTGTAAAGCAGATATTTGGTCTAGTGTTAACTAGATACATCAGTGAACCGATCAGCTGTCTGTACATGGTAGGATCTATCAACTCTGACTTGGAAGCTGAGTCACTCAACTTCTTAAATTTTATCTCCATAGGTGTATTCATGGACTTGCAGTCCATCATACCAAATCTCTTCAAGATATCAATGGTATATTTTCCTTGGCTCAAGAAAATCTCATCTTGTCTCTGCCACACCTCCAAACCTAAGAAGTAAGGCATCGGACCAAGATCCTTCATCTCGAACTCAGAGGCTAGCATATTCTTGCACCATTCGATAAGTTTCTCATCTCCTGTGAGAAATAGATCATCAACATACAATACTAGTATCAATGGTCTACCATCCTCAACCTTGTAGTAAAGGTTGGAGTCTGCCTCACTCTTGGTGAATCCCAAGCTCACCAAGTATCCATCAATCCCGACATACCATGCTCGTGGTGCCTGCTTGAGGCCATGCAGGGCCTTCTTCAATCTGCACACATGGGATTCCTTCCCATGAATCTTGAAACCCTCTGGTTGTTCTATGTAGACTTCTTCCTCAATTACTCCGTTGAGGAAAGCTGTTTTAACATCCATCTGATGTAGCTTCCATCCCATAGCTGAAGCTAGAGCTATGATTGATCTGATGGTTGTGTATCATGCAACTGGACCAAATGTCTCGTCATAATCGACTCCCTCTTTCTGGGAGAATCCTCTAGCCACAAATCTTGCTTTGTGCTTATCAATGCTCCCATCTGCTGCATGTTTAATCTTGTAGATCCACTTGGAAGTCACAACTGACTTCCCTTAAGGTCTCAGCACCACTTCCCATACGTCATTCTTGATGATGGATTGATATTCTTCCATCATGGCATCTTTCCAAACCTGCTGGTTGTAGCCTCCTCATAACTGGAGGGTCCAGAATCAATAATGTGGGACATCAGTGCTATGTATCCTGAATATATTCGAGGTTTCTTGCTCTCCCTGAATGTACCTGGGGGAGCAGCATGGTTTTTTGCATCCTCTAATATATGTCGAGCCCAAATAGGCCTCTTTCTGCCAATAGCAAGATCTCTGGGAATATCTGTGGACTCTACTAGATCAACTAGATCCATTGGATCTATAGAACCTACTGGATCTGTAGGCTCCCTCTGAACTTCTGAAGAGGAAGGGGGTAATGACTCCGTTTCTTTTGGAGCTTCTTGCTCCTCACTGTCTGAGGATGATCTTCTAGCCTTTCTAAAGGCAATCTCCTCTTCGAAGGAAACATCTTTGCTAATTTCCATTTGTCTTTGACCTGGAATGTAAATTCAGTAAGCCTTCGAGGATTCACTGTACCCAACAAATATACCCTTCTTTTCTGAAGGTTCTAGCTTTGTTCTCTTTTCCTTAGGTACGTGAATATATACTGGACATCCAAATATGCGTAGATGACCAACTTCTGGCTTCACACCTGTTAAGGCCTCTTGTGGAGTCATATTCTTCAGTATTTTGTATGGACTTTTGTTCTGAACATATACTGCAGTGCTGAATGCTTCTGCCCATAAGAACATTGTTAGATTATGGTAACTTCGAGATGTCCTCCTTGATTAAGATGCCTTGCATGGAGGTGTTGTCCGCCAGATTGCACACTGGCAGCGGAAATCTTTCGAAAGCTGTCTCCCTCATTGGAAGTGGGGAGAGGTCTGGCCTTGGGGGCAAGCAATGAGCTAAGTACTGTCACCTAAATCCTAGCTCCTCCGTTTAGGCTAACTTCTAACAAAGCCAAGGGGAGTAGTCCCTATAAAGAGTTCCACTAAGGCTCTTATGTTTTATAATGTTTTTTGATGAAGTGATGCAGATGGGTGTTGTTTAGGAGTTATTGTGATGAGACCAATTTACAAATGAGATAAACACAAGATAATAATGCAATCCACGTTGCTAAATGAGATAACAAGATTACAGTTTTCTTCAAGACTTGATAATTAGACAAAGCATTCACAAGATAAAAGAACCACAAGGACAAATGGTCCTGATCAAAACAGTGAATTAAGAGAACTAGTGCCTTATGGAATACAAAATTTAACAAGTATATGATGCTGAATGTGTGGGTCTTGAAAGGTAACTATTTGTGAGATCGTTGTGCAAATTATCTTGGTAAATTACAGGTTTTAATGGTCTTGATTATTAGGTTAAGAACAAGGATATCAAAAGTCCAGAAATAGTATTGGTAACCTCTTAGATGATAGGTCAAAGCCACCCAGATTGCAAAAGGGGTAAGTGTTCAATTGGCTTGACCACCCCCGAGTTTGACAACGGGATTTCGGCACCACCTGTTTCAGGAAACTTCCTCAGTAACTTTCGAAGGCAACGCCGGTTCATTGGTTGGGGTATAATTTTATTAGATTATCACTTGTGAAATTAACAAGTCCAACACCTTTTTGAATACTAGCCCAACCCTTTCAGGTTGGCAGAGCATACGGGTGTTGGATTAGCAACCAAAATAAATTAATTATGGGAGTGTGAGTTGGAATATTTTATTATTAGAGCACAGTTCAACTCTCTGATAGAGAACACTCTTTACTTAGTCTTAAGACCAAAGTTCAAGAGACTTTAATTAATCTAAATCCCTAATGCAAGGGAAATGCAACAACTAAATGCTCTCCGACAGAGAGTGCTCTTGACTTGGATTTGGCCAAGTTCAAGAGACTTTAGTTCTTTTTATGAAAATGGGAGCAGTTGTAACTTTAAGAACAAAAATGGAGCCTTAAAAGAGTGGAAATAATATGATGATATCAAGATATAACAAGATGCTTGAAAATAACTGAAAGCAAACTTAGTGTTCTACCAAATATATTAATCTAAAAGTGGGATCTACCTCCGAACAAGGTTGATCACTAGAATCACTAGTCCTTGAGACTTTCTAGCGAGCTGGAACTTCGGCAAGGAGGCTAATGGGGAACAAGAAGCTACCACAAAGTTATGTGGCCTTTGGGATGCAATCCCAAAGATTGCTTACTCTAGTCAAAACTTGGAAATGTAGTATAGAAATGAAATAACAAGCTAATCTAAAGCATATGGAAAAGAAAGATCTAAACTAACCATGCACAACACTCTTCCCTGAATGGGGAAGAAAACCCAAAAAAAGGAGGACTCCTCCACTTAACCTTTTTATTAATACTTTACAAATGCTTTTGGGAATGAGATACCTTGTAAGGACTTTTCAAGAAACTAAAGCAAACTATGAAAAGAAAATGCTTGAAGCCCTTAATGGCTTTTACAAAAAGGAGAGTGTGTATTGAAACTTTGTCTTCTCTTGGTTTGAAGTTTCACAGTTTGGATCCTTCTTGGTTTTGGTATTTGGTTTCAACTCTTCTCTTTGGTTTGATCTTGCTTTCCAAAAGCAAACTCCCTCCTTCAAAGTAACCTACACAAGCTCAAGAGAGATCTCAACAAACACCCATTAGATGTTAGTGAAAAACAAAGAGAACTTGAAACTACTTAGATCTAGGATTTATAAAAAGACTTTTAAAAGCTAGATTTATGAGATTTTATTTTTGAAACATGCATAAATGTAAAACGGACCAGCAAACAACATATGCCTAAAAGATGATGGGAAAGAGATCTAAAAAATAAAAAATTTGAAATATTTTTGTGTGAAAAAATCTATCTTTTAAATGAGAGAGAGAATTCAAACAAGTGCAAGCTACATGCAATATTTCACTACCCTATATGCTCAATAAACTTTCAAAATGCAAGATCTAAGCTTCTAATGGAGATCTAAAATGCAAAAATTGACTAAGACTAACAATGTAAAGCAAACTAAGAATGAAGCTAACACTAACCCAAGCAAATCGTTTTTGTGTTTTTAGTGTATTTTTAGGGCTCTTTTAAGATGGACGAATGGAGGAAAAGGGAAAGCTTGAAGACAAAAACGAATGGATGAGGGGAGTTTAAGGAGGGACGAATGGAGTGAAAAAAGAGGGAAAACTAGGCTCAAACGAAAGCTGAGGAGGATGGTTTTGAAGAGGAGAAAAAGAGATGGTAAGAGGAGGTTGGACGAATGGATGAAGAGTAGGGTGACTAATCTAGGCACAAAACTTCAACTTCTGGATCAAGATGGACAAGGGTTTTCCACAAAGTATGAAGGTGGATCTCATGTAACCAGTAACTAAGAAAATGAGAGATTATTGATGGAGGAAGAGACGAATCTCCTTTAAATTGCTTCTTCTCTTGAAAATGAGGAGAAAACCTTGGAGACCTGCAAGAGATATTGATTAGGTGCCGAGAACCACTGTTGAGTAAAGAATGACTTAATCTCTAAGCCTTTCTCCACCTTGGGAAACCCCTGCAAAGACCTTGTTATGAAATATACAAAGACCGAAAAATGTATTTCTAAACAAAGCTAGAACATACATTTAATATTGAATTTGCATAAACAAAAAACAAGATGAAAGAGATATCACCAATTAGTGTGAAGAACACCCCAAATGCTCCAGCATGGACCTCTAAAGTCTCACTTTATTTCAATACTTCAAACAAATATTACAACAGTATTTTGGCAGAGTGTTCATGCTCAAAATCTCCATGAAGAAAGAGCCCAAATGGCTTCTCTTAAATAGCAAAACACTAGCCTAAAACCCTAATTCGAATTGGCCATGAAGGAAGCCAATGCACCTAACACAAAAATCGAACTCTATGTCAAAATCCCAATCAACACCAAGTTTGACCCAAGTTTGGAGTTAACTCCACCAAACAAATCGAATCTCATTGATTGAGATGAGGAGGTGGCCTCCACCTAGGCAAGTCACCCCTCATCTCCACTTTGGAACCATCACCATGCGAATTGATATGTGCCAAGTGTAATTCGAGCTCCAAGCAGAGGTTGATGTGAGGGTGTTAAGGCATTCAAATTTGCCACATAACATGAGCTTGGAGTGTAGTGGGTGGAGGTAACACGAGTTATGAAGGGAGCCAATGCCTTGTGATTACACCAATCAAGGATGGCACCTACCATATCTATTAAATGCAACCACCAACCCAATAATCATGTGCCAACACATCAAATCGAATTCTTGGTGAAGGAGGGCGAATTGCTTGGTGAAGATAAGCTTGTGCTGACTGTATACTCAACTGAATGATGACTGAGATGATTGGAATCTTCATTAATGTTCAATGCCATGTCAATTAGCCTTTTACTTTATTCCTTTTGGATTATTCTGGAGAGATTTGGATTATCTCCAAAATAATCATTTTTATTATTTTAATTAATAATTTCTCTGTAACTGGGTTTTTTGAGAAATTATTAATTATGAGGCCTAATTGACATCCGAAACTTAGGATAAACTAGTCCGGGGATCATGAATGATTTTTGGCTTAAGTCTGGAGCCTTCAATCATTGAAATTGGATCCCAGATGACTGACATATTACAAATTGAAATTTCTCTATTTAAACTATAGAGAAATTTATTAAAAATTAAAAAACCCAAACCAAAGGACCTGGTAAAATTTTTTCGAAATTTTTTTTGGGGGTCCTAGGGACCTAGGACATGACCAACACCTATTCTAATAATGCCTAGTAGGCTTATATACATCAGTTGGACTCTAATAACCCCCCATGGCCAAAATTTTCAAAATCGGGCATTCCAGCTTTGGAGGAAGCGGGAAAAAACCTCATCGATTATAGCTCGGCTATAGGCAAAGTATAATTGACAAGGGAAAAAACTCCCTGGAATACCTTAGTTGCTTAATCAAGTCATGGGGGACCAAGACACTCAGAATCCTACTAGCACACTTTATTACAAACCCCATGGGGCCATGGTCATGTTGACTGAAAAACAAAACTGATTAGCCAAAACTGGCTAGGCACAAATGCTGGATCGTCTGATACACTGGAGTACAAACATTCATCATGTTTGTCAAATGGCGACTCTTCAGATAATTCAACTATGGTACAAATAAGTTGGTAACAGGAGGTACATTAGCTGTATAGGCATTAATATGGAGTAGAGGGTGAGATGCACTCTACTCAGTGTCATGAGTCCAGTGGTGGCTGCATGCAGATCTTCCAGAGTGTTTTGACCTTTGCATGCATGAGTTTTGCATGACCTGTCAACGATAATTGGATGTATGCAAAAGTGACTTTTGCATGCACCGATAATTAGGGTTTTGGTAAACCTAATTCATCGGTGAGATTATTTATAGAGGCAGAGGGTCACCGGATGAGGTTGCTCAGTTGTATTGTCAGAGAGTGATAGTGCTGGAGTGAGGAGGGTGCAGTTGTGCATGCAGGGCGACTTTCTGAGAGAGAGAGGAACTATTGCAGGAGCTAGGAAGGTCAGATCTGAGCTGGATCAATGACCTTCAGCTCCAGAGTCACTAGCCACCTAGGTCTGTGGAATGAGACAGTCCATCAGAGAGCATTCTGCTCAGTTTAGAGGAGGACGTGTTCACTTGGATGAGGGCACATTTCCTAAGGAGGGAGAATCTCGTTTGGAGCCAGATCAACCGATTCAGATTCTGAGTCTTCCAGGATAGCCTTGCCTCAACATTCCAGGAAGGTTAGGGACGATTAGAGCTCAGATCTACTGAGATCCGGTCCGGTACGAGCATCAGAGATCCAAAGGGGAGGGCGCACTTCTGCATGCAGTGGAGGTCGCATTCTTCAGAGAGAGCAGATCAGAGCTGTGTGATACAGAGAGGCAGATCAATCAGAGGCACCTGCAGAGATACTCATATCCAGTTTACCAGCTAGGGCTTACTCTTCCAGTGCATGCATCAGCTGATGCATGTAGATCTAGAGTTTGTCCGGTTCAGGGATTGAGTTACCTTTGAGGTAATAATGTATTGTACTTTGTTGAGTTTTCTTCAGTCCTCTTCTTTCAGCCTCGGATGTTAGGAGTAACGCCCTCACCAAGAAGAAGTTGACCTTTGAGTTCGAGATGAAGGATCTTAGCCAGATGCATTATTTTTTGGGATTGAAGGTGTGGTAGAGACCAGGAGAGATCTTCCTCACTCAAGGGAAGTACACAGTTGAGATCTTGCAAAGATTCAATATAATGGACTGCAAGTCCATGGCTACACTAATGGAGGAACTTTGAAGAAGCTGAGTGATTCTGCTTCAGATTCAGATTTGGTGGGCAACTCACTAGACCCTTGATGTACCTGGTTAACACCAAGCCAAATATTTGCTTTGCAGTGAACAACCTGAGCCAGTTTATGGTTGAGCCAAAGGGATGTACATTGGGTTGCAGCAAAGCATGTGCTGAGGAACCTTCCTAGTACAGTTGGATATGGTTTGAGATATGTCTCAGGTGGTGAAGTGAGGCTGCAAGGTTATGCAGATTTTGATTGGGCAGGGAGTGTTGTGGACAAAAAGAGCATCTTGGGTGCTGTTTCAGCTTGGTATCAACCATGATATCTTGGTTTAGAAGGAAGTGGACTTCTGTCACACTCAATACAACAGAAGCAGAGTATTATGTATCCAGTGTCGCAAGTCGTGAAGTAGTGTGGCTTCAGAAGCTTCTTGCAGGATTATTTGATCAGGAGCTAGAGACAACCTCGATACATTGTGATAATCAAAGCTATGTCAAGCTTTCAGAATATCCATTATTTCATGACAGGTCGAAGCACATTGAGATCAAATATCACTTTGTCTGAGACATGGTGTAGAAGGGAGCAATGAAGCTCCAGTACATATACATAGATGAGCGGATAGCCGACATTCTCACCAAGCCTCTGTTTAAGGAAAAGTTTGTTTACTTTAGGGACAAGCTTGGCCTGATGGAGAATGTATTCCTCAGTGAGAGGGAGTGTTGATGGATGAGCAGCATTGGGCAAACATTCATGTGAAGTAAATGGACCAAACACCATGATGGTCCTGCAGAAGAGCGACAGAGATTCACTTGAAGTGAATGGCCCAGACACTGCGATGGTTCTACAAACGAGGGACTGAGATTCACGCTCAAAGCATGAGACATATTGCTAGAGGTGAATGTCTCAGGTACTGTGATTGTTATACAAATGAGCAGTATGGGGCAAATATTCACTTATGAGGCTATGCTAGTGGTGAATGGCCCAGGCATACAGATTAGCAACATTGGAAAGGCATTTATTCACGGGGCTACGCTAGTGGTAAATGATACTTTCACTCATGAGACTATGCTAGTGGTGAATGGCCCAAGCGCAGTCTTTCTCCAAATAGCCATTTTGGTTAGGAGTAAAGAATCAAGATGCAGATGCAGTACATATCCGAGATGGATTATGGACATTCTCACCAAGTGCGAAGCTTTGCAGTGCCGACATTCTCACCAAGTAAGAAGCTTGGCAGTGATGCATAGTGTCTCCTATGAACATTCTCACCAAGTGTGAAGCTTGGCGTGATGTAGAATGTTTCCCTTGCTGAGAGGGAGTGTTGAAGTTTCTCTAGGTTGCAGCATTGGGAAACATTTTGTAGACATTCTCCCCGACGGGTCTTGAGAATTAACCAATGACTAGTGGAGGATGGCCCCTACGTAGCCTTGATTAGTCACGAGAAGTGACTAAGAGTAAATAAGGCTCGAGATTGCTTACTTTGAGAAGGAGTGCTCAGAGAATGAGGCTAGAGGTCACATTGCATACTTTGAGGAGTGCTCCGAGGAGTGATCTATTCTATATTAGAGTGAGTTGACTTGTTTATTTGATAGGGGATTTTATTCCCTTGTGAAATATACAAAGTCTAATCTAATGTTGAATTTGACATAGGCTCTAAGAAGTGATTGGGACTTCTTAGAGTTAGGTCAAATCAACATTAGAGCTCTATGAGTGAGGAGATAAAGATCAACAAGGATAAATTTTCTGTGATGAAGAAATAACCAAGAAGTCAAGTCAACCATTGAAGAAATATCAGATAGCATTGAAGAAGTCCCAGAAGAAAATTGAAGGCAAGAATACAAGTCGGCCTAGAAGAAAGAACAAGTCTACCACAACAAAGAAGACAAGTCGGCCCCATCAAGTGTACAAGTTGACCCCATTGAGAAAAAAAGTCAAGTGAATTGAAGAATAGAAATAGAGTGTTCACTCACTTCATTTTTATCATTACAACATCTTCTCTTCTCTACTCCACTTGTGCGCATCTCCAAAGAAGGCCTAGCAAAGGCAAGAAGCAATAATTTTGGGTTCTCTTATTCTCTCTAGAAGTTCGCTACCCTTGTTAGGGTTTCTTGTGAAGAAGGGCGAACCTCTCATGTGCTAGGGTTCATCTTCATGAATGGTATTCTACTTGAATTGGATTGATTTCTTCTAAGAAAAGTTGGTTGAGTTTTCTCCCTTTTGGGTTTCCTAGGATAAAATCTTTCTGTCTCTTGTGCATGGTTATCTTTCTATGATCTTTTGTTTCTGTGGGAATTTAAGTTGATATTTTCAGTGTGCAATTATTAAATGAAACTGTGGGATGAAATAAATTGTGAAATGAATGCTTGAAATCATTGTGAAATAATTGTCAAGATCTAGAAATAGTTAAAAATTCAACATTTATCCCTAGGCATTTAGAGCCTACAAGCATTTCTCCTGTGGGCATTCCTCATTTCTGCAAGCATTCCTCATATCTGTGGGCATTTTCAAATATTTTGCGAGCATTCCTTAAGGCCTGTGCGGGCATTTCTTTAAGCCTTCTGTGTGCATTTTCACTATGTACTCGGCATGCATATTTCTCAATGCTTGCGAGCATATGACTTGATGCTTGTTGGAAATTTGACAGTGCCGACATTCAGTTAAGGCCGAGTATTCATCCTCCTTTATGCTATGGGCATACTTCTGAGTTGTCTGCTTCCATCCTTACATGACAATCTCATGGCTGGAAGCATGAGATTGAATCCAAATCTTTCATCATGGCTTCAGAGGTAGATGAACAACAATCAGAGTTCCAAAAACACTTGCAGGCACCCCATAATCATCTTGTAAATACCTTGACATTAATGATACAATTCTAACAATGGATTGACATCAATGACAACTTTCCAACAATCTCCCCCTTTGTCATTGATGGCAGCAACACCACAATTTCACCTTTGTTGCATCTTCTTTTTCTTTTGATCTCTCCCCCTTTGAAATTAATGACAAAGGGATTTTAGTGAACATCTAACAATACTCCCCCTTTGACTGTGTTGAATCCTTGTGGTTCATTGCGATGACTCCCCTGTCTTAGGGATTCATTTTTTTCTGCATAGACTCTTCTTGTTGTGTTGCTTTGTTGTAATACTCCCTCTGTCAATGATTTTCTCACTGATCCTTCATATGCTTTTATGATGCTATTGATCCAAACAACCAAGATCTTCCAAGAAGACCTCAAAAACTGCAACAACTTAAACTGTTAAGACTGTCCTTGACAGTTATAAGATTTAAATAAAGAAAATTGTAAAACATAATAAAACAAGTAAGATAAATAATAACAGTAACTAATTAAAATTAATAAAGTTAGTATGTGGGAGTACCATTATAAAAGACACGACTACATATGAAAAGGAACCTTGGGTATTATAAAACCAAGCCCTCATTGTAAATTGGATCATTCATCGAATATTATGTTCACTTTTTTTATTATAGTAATTATTTCTGTTATTATTCTATTGGCCAGTGTATTTTCTTCAGGGTGCTAGATGTTTGGCCTTGGATAGATCTTCCATAGGCGATCCCTATCAATTGCTTAGGAGATGAATTAGTCATAAGTGGGGTGGCTATGTGGGAAAATTCATCAACGAAGGCTGGGCCTTGGGACGAGGAGATATTCCTGGTATTAGATCGAGCACTAGTAGAACAAGAGGAGGAGCTACCTAAAGTGGTTTTGGAGGCTCTTAACATGTTTGCAGGGGTTGGTAAATACGGGAGGTGAGTTTAATATTGGACTAGCAAGCAGAACGTCAATAATGAAAACGAAATCGACCAAGTTTGGGGTTCTCAGGACGACTTACCCAGTAATCAAATGAAAATAAAAACAATGGCGTTGTTTGGATGGTGTTGGCACACTTAGTAGCTCAATCGCAATTTCTCGGGTGGCTTTATGTGTGATCAGCTCAGTCGAGGATCTAGTAGTCTATATGGAGGCTCGAACACAATGCAAAATAGGTGAATGAACGGTTCTAAGCATTTAGACTACGAAAAATCTTCATTAACGCTCGAGGATCTTGGTAATAAGTGGCATTCATGATTGTCGTAGGGTGGAGCCGATGTTATTTGTCTAAGATGGAGAGACACATGATGGTCCATCTTTAGTTGTTAAGGGATGACATGGACAAACCCCACCTTCGAGATTATGCCATTAGTGGGCAAGTTCCTCCCAAGATTTTGCTCGAGGTGGCAAGAGCTCACTAAGGAATCTCCCTTTTCCAATTGAATCCTAACCAATGTTTGAAAAATCGAAATCGGACTTGGAATCAGTTGAGGGTCAACTCAGAATCGGAATCCGAATCGGTAATGAATTGGTAATGAATCGGTCATAAATCGGTCGATTTGAATTTAATGAATCGGTTTACTCAAAAATACATAAAATATTTAAATTTTAAAGAAAAACAACATTTTCAAGATTTTAGGACTGTTGTTATGACCCAGACTCGTTGTTTGAAGGCCAAAGAGCACCTATACTTGTTGTTTAGGGCTGCTTTCATCCACAATACTGCCCACAATTTATTTTAAGCCTTTAAGGTGATTTTCATGACTTGTTACTGCTGCAAAGGTCATAACAGGCACATGTTTGCTTCAAAATTGTTGTACGAGGGCTTGAACAGCTTCAACCTAAGTTGCATGAAACGGGGAAACGAGGACGAAACAAGGAAACTTCGAAATAGAGGAAATGTGACCCCCCAAAATTTTGGAAATGAGGAAATGCAATATATATATATATATATATATATATATATATATATATATATACATATATATTAAATTAATAAATTAGCAAAGACATTTACGAAAATGAATGTGAAATATAAATCATCAATCATACATGTCAACGAATCATTGCCTATATTGGGATCCTATTCATCAATAGAATCCTTTGCCTCCCTCCTCTAGGCCCTAGCCCCTTCCTCTAACTCGAATTTCAAAGTTGTTCCTCCAAGGACATTAGTCAACGGCTCAACACACTACAATTTTGATGAAACTTCCTAATCCAACACTAAAATAACGTAGAAAAAGCTTCCCATGCTTGATAAGTGATTTTGCATGAGTGAAGAGTACATTTTTATTAAGGTCATGACAAAGGAATTCAACAATCAACTCCACCAACATCAAGGTACATATAGTGGTTGATGTGCATGATTAAATACCAATTCCATACCCTCATACATGATAGAATTTGGTGGAAACCTTGCAATCCTAAAATCCTGAAAACTATTAAGTATGCTGAATTTTGAATGGGATCTAAAAATCTACTTTTTGCATATGAAGTCCGATGAGGTTGGAACCACTCTCAAACATCCTGAAACAATTAATGGCAATGCTAAAAATTTAAGTAAAAGGATGGAAAATAAAAGATAAGGAGAATGTCACTTTTACTTAATATAACTAAGTACTACTGCACCATGGGGATATTGCATTGTTTTTTTGAGTCCACAGGCACCCACACAAAATTCCAGACAAACTAGCCAATTTTTTACATAACTCGGCCGATTAGACCGGTTCGGCACCGAACCAACCGATTCAGTGTTCAGATCGGCCAGTTTGGTACCAAACCAGTCGACCGAACCGATTTGCAGACCGATTTGATTCGTTTCCTTATCAAATCGATAGATCGGCCGATCCCGAAACTGATTTGACTGATTTTTAAAACATAGATCCTAACAACACCCTGGGCCGTTGATCTAGAGGTGTAATTGAATCAATGTCGTTGGTGCAGATGTGTCACGTGTGAACCGGTAGCTGCAATTTCATTGCGCGAATGGCCTAGATCTATTGGTCCAATCTACACAATTTAATCTTGACCATTGGTGGCAAACCCCCCTTGAATAAGTCTTGATCATGTTTTTGTGTGCGGATGGTGTTGTTCTGTCGGTCCCTCATGCTCCACCAAATCTGAGCCATTTGTGGGAGGCCCCCATCCATTACTGCATGATCAACTCCCGTTGTGCGAATGGTTGTGATTGAAAGTTGAAAGCTGCACAGTTAATCTGGGCCATTGTAGTGCTAAAGATACGGAAGCTTGATAAATATACGAAAATGTATAAATATATAAATATGATATTGAATAAAAGATGAATGATGATGAATACAACAAGATGGCCTAGTATATATAGACTGCTAGTGACCTTTCATGTAGCCACATCTTTACATATACACCTTTTCATAATAATATGTTTAAGTAATTAGTATTTATACTTTATTTCATATTCATTACATTGCCACTCCCTTAAAAGAAAGCTTTGTCCTCAAAGCTATCTAAACTACCTTCATCACCCTTTGAAATATACTATTAAATTTCTACTTCTTCTCATCAGTTAGTATAAAAAAATGCTTTTAAATTTCTCTTTGGAATAATCCAATCTCAAACCTAACAATAATATTAAAGCTTTATCTGTCCAAACGATATTTTCACCTTATGTAACTTTTTCGATATCATAACTGGTCTACTAAAACACTTATCAATTGTTCTCTCCTCATAACACTTATAATAACCTTTTTCGTAGTAATTTTTTTTCTTTATAATAATTTTTTTCCACCTCTTGAAAGTATACTCCCTTTTATGAAAAGTCACTTTCCACTTACCAATTCTTTTCTCCTCATAACACTTATATCTTTTCTCATTTAATATTAAATATATATATTCCACTTTTTCCTTGTCGGATTTTCTCTTTGAATAATTATGAATAATCTATTTATCTTATGTAAATGGCCCATTCTTATAAAATTCCACGGCATCTTTACTTCAAAACTTTATAATGGTGTCCAGTAAATATAATTCCAAACTTTTTTTTTAAAGAATTATTTTATTAGTAAGTATTATTCCTTCAACCCTCAACAAGTCTTTCTTATGAAAATTCACCTTGCATTTTCTTCTCTTTTACGGTGACTAATTAAGACTTAGTTATGACTTCACAATAACTCTATTATTTGAATTGCACATTCTGTTGTTTTTCCAGATCTCTCGTACACCAATATACCAATGCTGCGTCATATTTGGACCATGCTATTGTGGTAATAATGACCGGAAATAATGCTATTTCCTTTATTACGCCGAAGGCGTATATTAAGGGGCCCGACTCCCCTCTGGCTTTCGTCGTCTGTCGACGGCCTATGGGGAGCCGCCACCTGTCTCCTACCAAAACAACCACAAATCACAAATCCCCAAGGTCACATGCAAACCGTAAATAACTTCTCGCCTTCTTTCTTCTTGACTGTACAGAGCCAAACCGCCAAGGTCACATGCAAACTGTAAATGTCTTCTCGCCTTCTTGCTTCTTGCCTGTACAGAGCCAGTAGAACCAAACCCGCAATCTCAAACCTACTGCGTTGCGAGCGGAATCCACCATTTTTTTCTTCTGCAATGAAGAAATTGACTGTCCACAAGGTTCAGAGTTCGATCCCCAGGAAAGTTAAATGAAATGAAAGATACCCGTGCTGTGCCTGACTTTGCATAACCCTCGAGAGCCGTGAGCTGCAAAGCTTCTCCCTTTTCCACCTCAACCCTCCAATAACTTTCCTGCATACTAGTTGTCGTTGCGCTCACTCTTACTGCATTAACTCGTCCAGTCTTTTCGACTGGAAGCATCTTTCCTCTTCTTGTCCGAGAATCCAACCCTTCTAAACTTTCCCTCTAATTCCTTTGATCTCTGCCTCGCTAGCATCCATTGTTTGATCTCCTCCTACCAAATTCGACGGTGTTTGTTTTGTATCGATTCCTGTGAAAACATGTACTGTATGTCCTCGTTATGGCTTTCTTCAAGTCTTCTTTAAACTCTGCTAGCATGTTAGTTCATTTGCTCCTCACAGAAAATTTCTGATTGGCACACTTGTGGATTACCTTGTTCCCTCCCATCTCTTGGCCCCTGCAGGTCCGTGTATGTGCAACACAATATCTTAGAAGCATGCCAGTTCGCCCAAGACGTTCCAGATATCTTGGAAATTCAACTGTTTTGCACTGCTCTTTTTCATGGATCAAATTTTTCAGTTCTGTGATCAAGTTCAAAGCAAAGCGAGAGCTCTGCGTTCAACCTTGAGCTTGAAATCATGGTCTTAGCCTTGGAGTAGGAACGGGCACAAATAGAGATGCCTGAAATTTGGAAAGCATATTCTACTTCTGTTATAGTGTAGTGTGGTTATATAGCGACTCTGCCACTGTATTTCATGTTGAACTTATTGGAGAATAAGTGCTTAAGATATTATTGTAACTCCTGCAATGTTCTTCAAAATGCTGCATTCATAGAAGCAACGGGAATGCAATCTAATGATTTTCCTGTTTTTAAATGTTTAAAACTTAAACGGAGAGATTGTCATTATGAAATAAATCCAAGGTTTGAAAACCATTATGTGTGGAGTTCTATATCTTATTGTCATTATTCATGGAGTTCCACATCTAAAGTTAGAGATGACAAATAAAACAGATTTGCAAATCAAAGTTAGAGATGAGAAATAAAATAAAACAAATACATGTAAGAAAACAAGAAACGGGTTAGAAATTAGAATTTATCAATAAAAAACTATCCTAAATCATAAAAATTTATTATTTTTACATTATTATTATCAAAATTTTATAAATTGTTGTTTTTCTACATTGAATATGATATGATGCAACTTCTTTGATTAGTTACACAATTTTATTACCTACAATTGATTAATTAAACATCATGTTTTACAATAACACACTACACAAAACATAAATACAATAGAACATATTAAAATAAAATATTATAATTTATATATATATATATATATATATGACGGTCCTGGGGCGTAGAACAATTGGTGAATGGGTGTACTGTTAAGGAACTCCTTGCATAAGATCACCGGTTCGAAAACCCAATCTTATCCGTGCGCCATGGCTCGGGCTATGTGGATGCATCTAGGGGTATAGTGGTAGCGAGATTGGATCCATAGACCCCGTGTAACGTGAATACCAGCCCAACCTCCACCCGTCTCATAAAAACATAACAGTTTCCGATCTTATCCCACTTTCATTGTTGTGATGCAGTTTCACATTTATCCTATATGAATTTCTCTATTTTCATATTCTGTTGAAGTTCTATTCCATGGCGGCCGCACAAAATGATGTGCTTAGCAATAGCAGCAGGCTCTGGGATATTGTTTCTTGCTGCGTATTAATGTTGTTCATCGCTTCGGTCACATCCCAGAAAGGATGCAGGAACAATTGCAAAACATTGAACGACTGCCTAGAGCAATTAATCTGCACCGGTGGCAAATGCAAAAACGATCCAAACGTCGACACTCACATATGTTCCAACACTGGCGGTGGCTCTGGCACGGGCACTTGCAAACTGGGCACGCCTCTCCAAGGAAGGAATCCACCATCCAAGGATGCCTGCAACATCAACATAGCAGTCGAATGTTGCACCTCATCCCGACGTTATACCACATATGATTGCTCTCCTGCAATTTCTTCTCACACACCATTTTCTACAGGTGAGACTGGATGAAGACATTAAATATCCTTTCCATATTAAGGTACAATAGAACATAAATTAGTGATAGAGAAACCAAACGATTTTGGAGGCTGGTTGATATGTGCAATTATAACAAACTTTGCGGATTTTTGTTTGGTTTATATAATTTGTGATTGATGAGAAAGTAAAGCTATGAGGTGATAATCAATTCTAAGTTGGATGGCTTGCTCACCACGCAGCAACTTCGCCTTATAAGTTCTGAGTTATTATTGGAAGTAAGAAATATTAATGTAATGAATTCAAAGATGGCATCGCATGCATGGACTTGTGGGTTAATATTTGAAATGTCACATTGTCATTGCTTGAGTGCAGAAGGGACTCTCAAAGTAGACTGGACTCACACGCAGCAACGAATTCGATGAGCCTGTTGTTGTTTGTGTCGGATTATGTAGTACTATATAGCGTCTAACGTCTATATAGCTCGGTTGGTATTGTTTTGGTAACATTTTGCAGCTATTTTGGATTGCTTGGAAACCTTGCGTCGAAAGTGCATGACCTTGACTGTCATTTGACCATCCGCATATAGGGGAGACCAAAAAATCTACGGTTGGAGTTGTTCCTGAATTTAATGATACATGAGGATTCAGATGAGTGGATGGCAATGGAGCATTCATGGGTTGCAAATGATTATCTGTTACGGGGACCCATGAAGATTCCATTCTCTCTGCGCGTCACCATGTTCTCCAACAATCGAACATTGTCTGTTGGGAATATAATTCCTCGGAACTGGTTCCCCACGGCCACTCACAGATCTCGCCTCAACTTTGATCGCTGAAATTGGACCAAAGGAAATTAATGTGTAATAAGACAAGAAATTTGTTTATTAGTGGAATATTCATTTGGATATTCATGGCTACAAATATAGGACAGAGTCCTTTGGTGGCAAAAAAGTGAAGGGTCCTTATATTCCTTCTATGATTCAATTATTTGTAGATGAGGATACCAATCATAACATACATCCCGACATGGAGATGAATGAATAGAAAGTTTTGTCAAGATTAGTCCCTATAGGCAATATCCATATTAATGAGCTTGACTCATGTTTTTCCTTCGATATTTGACACCAACCATACATGGAATCGTCCAAAAGTATCAACATATACATTTGAGACTGCTCTAATCAGGACTAGTAACAAGAAACAAATTCCCTTGGATCTAGCCCTCCTATGTTGCAAGCCTACCAAAAGTAACAAGAAACAAATTCCCCTTAAGATGGCTTGGGCATTGACTATCCATAAATCCCAAGGATTGTTATTAAAAAGGTCAACCATTGACATTGGTAACATTGAACGTCACGGCTTGAACTTCACGACAATGTCACACACTACAACATTAGAAGGAATGTGAATTGCACCATCGTTCTCCTTCGAACGCTATGCAATGATGAAAGGCACTTCATATGTCACACTTCGAAAAAAGGAAGAGGAACGCCTTCATTCTTTGTCCCTTACACACTTAAAATTTCAACCTTCAATACCTGCTCAAGGTGATGTGCACTGTGCAATTGCTAGATGCGTAGAGCCCGACAGGTCCTCCACCTATGGCGAAAATGGTAGTGCTTCCACCACACACAACCGTTGGAGACCTAAAGATTAAAGAAGCAGAGAGAGCCATGAGAGACACATACATCATCATGCACAACTTCGAGGTAGAATCCATCCCCGACCTTGATGGTGATGCCTAACGAGTTGCACCCATCACTAGCTGCGCTCTAGAAAAGGAAATGTAAATTTTGTGTTGCCCTTGTTTGTGAACAAAAGCACAAAAGAATACCCAAAATCTGTCAGAGAAGTGAGCTAAACCCCACAACAAAATTATAATAACCATGCCTTACCTTGTCATGGAGTTCTATCGAGCAACTTCTAGGGAGCCTTCAAACAAAACGATATTTATCTTCCTCCGGGCCAAGGTTGCGGGGGAGCGTCCTCCCCCCCCTCGCCCCCGCTCCGGAAGCTCGCTTTTGGCCAAAGCGTGGTGGGAGCTAAGGGAGAGCGCGCTCCCAATTTAGCTCCCGGTCCGGATCGATTTGTAAAGCGCGCTTCTGTGGATGAAAAGAACGCTCCCTGCCACTGTCAAGAGCGAATTAGGGAGCTATCGGGAGCTAACGCTCCCGATAGCTCCCTAATTCGCTCCCGAGCGCTCTACCAAACGCTCTGCGTCTTTAAAATTCGCTCCCGGGATAGCTCCCCGTAGCTCCCGCTGGAAGATGACGCCCGCGCAAAGGAAAGACGAGGAGGGTGGATGGGGTCCACTTGTGGGGTTTTGGAGGGAAGGAGTAGGGCTTTGGGGGATAAAGCCCTCTCCTCCATATTCATTTTCACTTGCATTGGCTTGAGAAGAGAATTGAAGAGAAAAGAAGAGAAGAGGAGAGGAGAGGAGGAGAAGAGGAGAGGAGAGGAGAAGAGGAGAGGAGGAGAGGAGAAGGCTACCATCCTTGGAGATTGAAGAAGGTTGAACTTGTCACTACCATTGGAGAGCCAAAGAGGTAGGGTCTAAATTTTAAAACCTTCTTTCTTGTTTTTTTTTTGTGTTTGAACTATGATTTAATCATGAATGCTTGTAATGTAGTCACTAGATTGTAGAATGTACATTGTTGATTGTAGATGTTCCTCTTCTACTCTTTCCCATGCTTCCTCCCTCATTCTATTGCAGGCAACAGGTTGAATCTCTAGTTCCATCAAACATGATGATGGGTATGTGGTTTATTTTCTTGGTTCCATTTGTTATTTTGATGATGGTGCTTGGAAACCGGAGGAGGAATGAGGGAGAGGATGAAGAAGTGGGAAGTGGCACATACCGTGGAGAGGAGGAGGAGGAAGAGGAGGGGGAGGAGGAGGAGGAAAACCGAAAGAAAACCAAAGAGGAACCCACACCCTTATGGAAACATGTCACAAAGCAGGGAGGAGGTAGAGGGGGTGGAACCACCAAATTTGTTTGCCCCCATTGTAAAAAGACATACACAGGTTCATATACCCGTGTGAGAAGACATCTATGTGGGCACATGCCATGTGATGACAAAAAGACTATAGGAGTTTGTGTTTGCCCAAATGTGACATCAACACAAAGAGCCATCTATAAGAAGGAAGAACTTGAAGCACAAAACAAATCAAAAGATTTTAAACGATCAATGGATGACCATGACCACTCTTTCTCACCGAGAACCGGAGGCCCATCCACCCAAGGCAGTGGATTCTCTCCCATGGGGCAGTCACGTGGCAGGGGTATATCAGATTTCCTTGACCAAGGTTGTAGGGATGACGTGGATTCAAAAGTATTTCGGTTTCTCTATGCATGTGGCATACCATTCAATGTTCTTCGCTCACCCTATTGGCATGAAATGGTAGAGGCCATCCACTCCGCCCCAGCAGGATACAAGAGCCCCGGGTATGATAAAGCTAGAACTGTGGGGCTTGACAAGGAAAAAGCCAAGATCCAAAATGCTTTAGGGACATTCACAAATGCTTGGAATGAATATGGGGTATCAATTGTATCAGATGGTTGGACAAATGTAAAAGGCAAGCCATTGATAAATGTGCTTGGTGTGTCTGCTACTGGTGCAGTCTTCCTTTCGGCCCATGACTACTCAGATAAATTCAAGACCGGCATAAACATTGCAGAACTCCTACTCAAAAACATTGAAGATATTGGTCCATACAATGTCATCCAAGTCATTACCGATAATGCTGCTAATTGTAAGGCAGCGGGAGCAATCATTGAAGATAAATACCCCAACATATTTTGGTCCGGGTGTTTGGTTCACACATTGAACCTTTTGATGCACAACATTATTAAGTTGAAGGAAAATGAATACAAATGGATTGGTGAACTATACAAAAAGGGCAAGCACATGATAAGATTTATTACCAACCATAGCAATGCCCATGGCATTTTCCGCACTCACTCAAAGTTAGAGCTATTGAAGATAGCAAAGACTAGATTTGCTAGCTATTACCTCACCTTCAGGCGCCTTTTGAAGGTAAGAGAGGCATTGGCTAGCATGGTATCAAGTGAATCATGGCAAATCTTGAAAGATAGGGCTATATCCACATCTGATAGGCTTGATTTTGAGGAGGTGGAGACCACCGTTCTTGATTGTCAATTTTGGACAAGTGTCAAGTTTGTTTTGCAGTTCACAAAGCCCATTTATTACATGATTCGGTTTGCAGATACAGATAAGCCGGTGATTGGGGAGGTGTATGAGCAGATGGATAGCATGTTGGGCCAAATTAAAGATATTGTTGAATCAAAAGATCCCATCCTGTATGACCATATTCACAAACATGTGGTCAAAAGGTGGGAACATCTCAACGTTCCACTACATGCCTTAGCATATGTATTGACACCAAAATATTATTCTCCATCTTGGTTGGCCAAACCAGCACCTGGGGGTGGGGATAGGAGAAAGCCCCACACAGATCCAGAGGTACAGGTTGGGTACATGGCTGCTATAGACAAGTTGGTCCCTGATGAAGAAGATTGTGCCTTATTGCGTAGTGAATTAAGCAAATACCTCAGTGAAATTGGTCCGTTTGGTACTTTGCATGCTAGAAAAGATCGAGATAGGGCACCTCCTATTGAATGGTGGAACATGTATGGCTCATCATGCCCACGCTTGTATAAATTGGCAACCAAAGTGCTTTCACAGGTGGTTAACAGCTCCTCTGCAGAAAGGTGTTGGAGCACCTATAGCTTCATCCACTCAGTGAAAAGAAACCGATTAAATGAAAATCGGGCAGAAAGCTTGGTTTTTGTACATTACAACTTGAGGTTGTTGACTCATTACTGTGAGCGGGCCAAAACTGATAGATCATATGTCACTTGGGACAACAATCCGGAGGAACATAACTTGGAGGATGGAGCCTTAGCTTTAGAGCGCTTGGAGGAAGAGCTTTTGGGCGATGAGGATGACCATCACCATGGCCATGCAGTAGCACCAGCAACAACAACAATGATGCCACCATCATCTCCGACCTTGTTTCCAGATGCACCATCTTTGCCTAGAGGTTCAACTTCAACTTCACGACCCTCATCTACATTAGTGAGGGGGGGTCGTGTAGGACCAAGTCTTGGACGTGGCTCAACATTGGTGGCTACTAGGGATGATAGTCCCACGCCCATTGTTCCTAGACCACGGGAAAAGAAATTAGAAATTTCCTGTGGCAAGAGGAAACATCCATAAAATCTACTTTTGCAGTCTTTTCTTGTTTACAGTACTTTCAAGTTTCAAGTTTCAAGTATATGCACTATTGACTCTTTTATATTTATTATGGTATATTTTGTGAACATTACATGGCAATTCAAGTTTGAAGTTTGAAGTTGAATTGGAACATACCTTTGAAGTTCACTATTTGCAACTTCGCATTATTGAGTCATTGATTGCATAATGATAAAAGCATATTATGATAAGTTATAACTCTTTGGTAATGATTCATGAATATGATGCTTTGTGAATTGTTTCAAGTTCAACTTTCATTTCATGGTATGTTATATATTGAAAATTTGAAGTTGTAAGGTTGATGTATCTATAAATAATGGTAACTAGAGTCTAGACTCTAGACCTATGGTTGACGAATTCACTACTATATGATTGATGATTGATGAATGATGTTATATGGTATTATGGTTTATTTCATGTTTTTATGCTTTCCAATGAGTTTCCATAACTAATTCAACATTCTACAAGCATTTGTTAACATATATGCATCAAATTATATAAAAAATATATATTATATAAAAAACGCTCCCGCAACGCTTCCAAACCGGAAGCTTTTGAAAATTTCGCTTTTCGCTCTCGCTCCCGCTCCCGCTTCCCGCTCCCAAGTAACCTTGCTCCGGGCAACTTATATTATCTACATACACACAACTTTCTCTCATTTTTGCAACATATCGAAGTTCTCTTCGTCATTTCATTTCCCCCGCTTAGGGGGTATGCTTCCAACAACCTCAGTTTGTCCTTGTGAAGATGCCAACTCTAACCCAATATCAGGGAAATCAAATTGAATTGCTCTACAACCATTGAAGAGTCTAAAACTTCTTCACGTGTATTGAAATTTACCTACATTTGGATTTCCCCTATGCCAGAGAGTCATCTTCTACTTCTAGAAGATTTTAGATTTCTCCATAGTATGTCCACCTTTGGAGATACTTGTTTTCTACCTAGAAGTATCCAATCTTTGGCTGCAATTTGAGAAATCACTAACTTCACACCATTCAAGAAAGTGATACTTTTCCAATATCAGGAACTCATCTCTTGTATGGTACGTGCAATCTCCCTCAGACTATCTTTGTATTTAGGTTGATTCACAAAAAGCCAACCCATATTCGAGTTGATATATATGGTATGTGCGGTCAAAGAAAGAATTCGACCATGATAAACTTTCTCTAATGAGAATATCGTTCCCATGTGTGTGAAGAAGCTATCCCATGGCTATCACAAGGTGTAGTACTGTTGTTGTTTTGATCGATTGTTGAAGGGAACCCTCCCAAGTTGGAGGCGATGTGAAGGTAGAAGGAAGAAAGCCCACTGCATATATTAAAGAAAGCGGGCGCTTCAGCAGCCCGTGTTGATGAATTCACCAAGCTAAAGAGAAGAAAAAAAGACTTGGCCAGATGATTTATTACTATGCACGCAACAAGGTGCAGGTGGGTTGGTTAATACAAAAAGACTTGATATTAACGCGCAATCAAACATTAATGCCATCCTCCAGCATTCAATGAAATCCAATGCAACATTGGACATTGACTATCCATACGTCCCAAGGATTGACATTAACAAGGTCAACCATTGACATTGGTAACATTGAACATCAAGGCTTGACCTTTACGACAATGTCACATACTACAACATTAGAAGGAATGCGAACTGCACCGTCTTTCTCCTTCGACCATTATGCAAAGATTAAAGACACTTCATATGTGACACTTCGCAAAAAAAAAGAGGTTTGCCTTCATTCTTTGTCCCTTTCACACTTAAAATTGCATCCCTCAATCCCTACACTCACCGTACCAAATAAAAATAACAATGTTGCTTGCCAATATAATTAGAGTCAAACTTCATAACTCAAATTATATTACATATGTATACTTCAATCTTATGACAAATTAATGGACATTTCATTTTACTTGCCATCGATTACATTGGTTTATATTTATTGTGTGGGTTCCTATTTATTGCTTATTAGTATTTGTACTATAATTTCCATAGATTCATTATACTCTCTTTCAACACATAAACTTACATTATCTACATACACACAACTTTCTCTCATTTTAGACAATACCGAAGTTCTTTTCGGCGTTTCATTTCCCCCTTTTCGGGGGTATGCTAGTTATTCCTTACCCAAAGTATTAATCGTGGGGTTGTTTGTTTTGGAAACGGACATGTCTTCTCATATCTGTCGGCTGATGCAAGTCCATAATTATCGTTTACATTTATTTTTAACCCTCCCCGATAGCATAGTTTTGCGGTGATGGTTCCAATAACGTGATGTATGCAATCAAGTGTTCCTTTGACTTGCTTGAATCCCAACAATGTTTGCACAATCTCTGCTCCAACTATCCATGCAACGGAATTGACATACTGGACAGGCCATTGCGTCAGTTGTTTAGCACGAGCTATGACTCCTTCAAGGCCAATATTTGATTGGAGGTGCACCATGAAATCCATTGCTTGAGCCACAATCCAGTATTTTAGAACGCAATCCTCAGTGTTTTCATACTTACCAAGGTTTGTAGATCGACCCGAATTCTTACACGGTCCACTCGCATCAGAGTCCGTCATCCTTTCTATGTTTCGTTTTTTGGTTGTTGGGAGTAGAGGCCCCGGCCTCTCTCTAGCTCTTGTTTTTGGTGGTGAAACTGATATCTTCTGCCACTGCTGGGTGTCTTTTCGGTCTGGAGTATTCTCGTTTGCTGGCCCTTTTTGTCGCCAATATTCTCTGAATTTTGTGTTTTGAACACAATTGACCACCTCCTCGGTCACACCTTCCCCCAAGGAATTGAGATTTGGAACCCAGACACATGGATTCTTGGTGGCAATATTTTTCCTAAGCAAACTTCCACTACTATTTGTATCAGTATTTGCAATATGTATCTCTGCAAACTGTAGTTTTACTGTACATGGTTCATTCTCAAGCCCTAAACGATAGTATTGAAATAAGTTAGGCGATTGGTGCGTTGTCTTGTATGATTTTGAATTAGTGTCGTAACCCAATTCATTTTCTGAAGAATATTCATCACTTGAACCAGATAATGCAGCAAGAACTATTTCAAAGTCATCATCTCTCTCTGGCTCATATCTGTTGTCATGTAAAGCCTTGGAGTCGGATGGAATAGCAATGTTCTCCTTGTTGGATTTATTGGCATGCTTATAGCTGCTTTCAGGCAAGGATTTTTGGACTGATTCAACATCTCTACATCCTTCTGACATGTTAGAATCACCGTCTCCCTCACTGCAAGTGTCTTGAAAACCCACGAAGAGATCTTGACTAAACCACTGCTTATTTCTGTCTCTGTTCATCTTGAGGTTATTTCCTAATACATCAAACCCACTTATTTCCCCATCCTCTGTGGCTAATTTACTGTGTTGATGTTCCTCACCTTTATGTGGAACTGATACATTTATTTGGAATGTCTGAAATTTTTCATCAAGGTTATTCTTTTTAGACAAATATTGAACCTGAGTTTCAGAATAATCCTTCTCTGTAGAGATTTCGACCTTGTTCTATTCCAATTCCAGTGTTTGTGCACTAGCTCTCGGAATAGTTTCTTTCTCAATATCCCGTTATGAGAGAAGAGCCCTTCTATGTGTGGAAGGAGGGTGTCTTAGTACACTTCTAGAATCCTTTGATTTTGAAGAGCTTGGAGCATCTCCTTTCAATTAAGGAGTTTTTAACAATGGAACCTCACGAGTTTGACTAGGCAGGAGAGCAGAGCAGAGAGATACTTGATCATTTGCCATCAATTCCCTTTCCTTGGAATCATATTCTTCCATATTCGTATTAGTTTTTTCATCAGAATTCTTGTCTTCTTTTAATTTGTCTTTATCTGATACCTTGTCAGGAGGTTTCCGGTTAGCGGTTATAATTGAATCTAGCCTTTTATCAATTGCTTCAAGCATTTCAGTGATGTCTGAAGTGCAACACATGGTGTGGTTGTCGATATTTTAGCTCTGATACCGATGTAGCGCTAAAGATAAGGAAGCTTGATAAATATACGAAAATGTATAAATATATAAATATGATATTGAATAAAAGATGAATGATGATGAATACAACAAGATGGCCTAGTATATATAGACTGCTGGTGACCTTTCATGTAGCCACATCTTTACATATACACCTTTTCATAATAATATGTTTAAGTAATTAGTAATTATACTTTATTTCATATTCATTACAGCCATTCGTGGGAGACCCCCCTCCATTATCGCTTGATCAACTCTTGTTGTGCACATGGATGCAATCAAAAGTTGAAAGTTGTGTGGTCAATTTGGGCCATTTGCGGGAGACTCCCTTCTGTTAAATCCCAACCTGGTTGCTATGCGTGAACGACCTTGATCCAACAATTAGAGCTGTCTGGTGTGATCTGGATCGTTAGTGGGGGATTTCGCTCTCTCGATTGGGTGTACTCGTGTTGATGATCTAGATTGATTGAACCTCATATTGCGACATGGTATTGACCCTTGGTGCTCAACATTTTGATCTTGACTCGGTACTATCCCCTTTCTATGTGGTTGGGTTTGGATTTCAAATCATCAAGGGAGGGTGATCTTAGTCATTTAGGTGGTCAGTATGTTCAATGGGACAACACAGGTGACAGTGGTTAATTTTGGGATCACAATAGATACAAATTTGCAAGTAGCAGGTTTGGTGGAGTTGCAGAGGGAGTCCATTGGTGTCGATGTAAACACTTCCCTCATAAAAAGGGAGTGTTTACACCATGTTTGGGTTGCATTAACCCCCAAGTTTGATTGCGCAATTGGAGGATTAAGATCAAACGAGATCATATTTCAAGTATATCTAAGGTTTCACAATGACCAAAGATTGCTTTGCAGTCAATTCCATCAGATTTTGGGAAACTTTTATTTTTAGTAGTTTTTTCTTGGAGCCAGAGTTCTAAGGCTTGCATGTCAGAGATATTTGTATATTATTGATCCTTGTGACATCACGATGTCAATGAGCCTTCTACGAACGACATGCAAGCAATTTTGGGACAATGCTATTTTTAGCAATTAGATTTTCAGGCTTGCATGTTGATTCTGAGCACATAATGGGTTCCTTGTAGAAACATGAGTTTAATGACATTTGTTTGTTTACATGCGAGATGTTGCTATTTTTAGTAGTGCCTATTTTTAGACGTGCTATATATGGTAGTGGTTTCCTAGCAATTCCCCTCAGTTTTTAATTTGTTCCTGTGTTTAGGACTTGGACTACTATTTTTGGCATGTCTATTTTTGATATGTATATATTTGGTAGGTATAGTGATGGAGTGGTCCAGGACCCCAGGTTCTAGTGGGCAGAGGATAGTGAGTTAAGTATAGAATTGAGCTATGGCATTACGTTGATTGAATCATTATCCATCATCATAAAATGGGGCCCAATGTGTAGTTCTCTCACTAGATAGTGTAAATATGCCAAGTATGCCATCACCATGCCAAGCATGCTTACTTGACCTAGGGCACTGTCATACCAAAGCCAAAACCATATAAGCTTTGGTAAAAAAATAACCCCAAAAGAATCTTATCATGCAACATAAATGCAAGGGTAAGATCATCATTATAAAAGCATGGAATATAAAAGGAGCACCAATAGATGAGCACTCTAGCATGATGATCCAACATCAACTCAACCCCTTGAAATATATGAATGTAAGCAAAGATGTTATGATGGGGAGGATCTCCAAGATAGTGGGCACCCCTAGCCCCTCCAATGCTCCATAGACGGCAATCTGACTAATGTGTCATTTGATGAAAATCACAAGTTCCGTGATGAAAATCATGTGTGATCCTCATACAAAATCAGGGGTTACACCAACCTAATCGGATTTCATATGGAGAAAGTGAATTTCATATCCCATTTAGAATTTAGCAGACTTAACAGTTTCTAGGATTTTAGGGTTGGTAGGATTGTAGCATTTCCACTAGATTCTATCATGTATGAGGGTATGGGATTGGATTTAGTCAAGACCACCAAGCTATGGGATTTTACATCATCTTGTCATGTAGGAGAGTTAATATAGTCACGGGTTTCCTCCTAAATTGTCATTTATGTGTATCGTTCTTATTTTCTTGCAAGATAATGTTTTATTTAAAAAAACCATATATCTGTATTTTTTATATACTGCTTTTCCCCTTCGTACCCTGTTTGGGGGGTCATGTTTCCAAGCATTCCCGTTTTGGGAACTTGTACATGTTTCTATGTTTTGTGCAACTTAGCGAATTTGTAATCTTATTAGGGAATCCCCCCTTGTGTGGAGGAGAGTTGGCCTAAAGTGAGGAGGACGACCACTGAGGCGACAGTGGGTGGCGTTCTCAAGTTCTTCTAGGGTTTGTACTTGGATGATTGGACTTATCTTTTGTGTAAATCTTGGGTTTAACAAGGAGTATGTGTAAGCACACTTTGATTGTTATCTTTGAACATTCCTTGTTGCACTGCTTCTGAAGTGTGGCCATTGGCCCTAAAAGAATTTGGCAAATGGGCTCAACATGTTATTGCCACCAATTGAAAAAAAATTGGCCACAGGCCAGCAAGTTTATTGCTGCTAGCAAAGAAAATTTGGCCACATGCCAGTAAGTGATATTTCCATTGGCAAAGAAAATTTGCCTAATGCTTCATGTAAAGGGACAATTGTAGATTGTGCACAAGAGTAAAATATTGCGGAAGAAATATATTTAATAAATTGATAATGAATGAGATGAATATTTACAAATGTATGTGACCATAAAAATAAAAATTGAAAAGTGGTCGAGTAATAAGGAATGACTTTTGGAAATATGCCAACTTACATATTATATTTTATATTACTAATATAAGTTAGTTGACTGCTGTTTACGTTATGTGTTATATATTATATTATTATACAAACTTGGTAATGTACTTACAGATATTACATTATGGCCATTCAACTTTATGTGTTAAACATTCTTTGTGTTTTATGGTTTTCTCTCAAAATGGAGCAGAAGTGCACAATAATTGAGAGCGAGAATTGTGAAATGATGGGGAAATGTGATAGCTTCCCTTCCTATATATACTAGTCCATATACCACATGTGATAAGCTGGCCCCGTCATTATTAGGGAAACTTGCATTTATTGTAGGCCAGATGTTGCATTTAATGCAAAATGACCTTGTAATATATGCAAGGTGGCAGCTTGCCTTAATTGTAGGTTGGCCAATCTTTAATTATGGTCAAATTTATTTCCTTTTAATATTTATAAATTTAATATTTTATAAATTTATGTTGGCCTATTTTATCAGTTAAAAAATTCGTGCTTTACTTTCCATTAAAGTCCACATGTTTTGTTGCCATCAAATATGAATAGTACAACAATCATTACTACATTGTGTGGCTGCCATTTAATTTATAGTATTTGATGTTATTAATGTATAGTACAGTGGTATTTTAGTTTGCACCAAGGCTGTCAAAAATGATAAATATGGAGCTGTTCTTAGTTTGTATAGTAGTTTGATTCGTTTGACTCTCTACTGCAGCTGGCTTGGTACTGAATCGTGTATTAGCTCCTGCATTAGGACTGCCCCTAAACCCACAAGCAGCATCTGAAGCAGAAATACTGTTGAAATCATCTCTTTCAATTCTTGAAACAATATGGCTCTCAGGAAATGGAATATTTTTAGCTGGCAGTTATCAACCATCTATTGCAGATCTTAGTCTTGCTTGTGAAGTGATGCAGCTAGAGGTATGGTTTCTTTCCTTCCATGTGTCACCATTTCATTAAAAGATAGTTTCTATTTCTGGCAGTTTTCTATCCATAGATCTCTGTTTGATATATACTATTTAGGAAGCATCAATTATATGAATTTTGTGTTCCAACATGTTCATTTTTCTGTCTGAACTTTAACTATTTTGAATACAAAGGAAAAGAGTTAATGTAGATGTGGGCTTTGAAACTCAAAGGAACAGAACTCTTTCCAACAAATAAGTATATGCAGAGACTCGACGCCAGTACTGTGCTTCGATCCTGTAGTAATTCGGCCCAAAAGAATTTTCCTTTGTGAGTGGTGTTAAAATTATAGCTTCAGAAGCTATTATATATCATCACTGACTTCTAACTCCTGCCACCTGTACTCTTTTTTCTCTTGCCATGTGTCATCTCCACCAGCTGCTATGTGTCCTGTCTTCACATGCCAAGTGACAGGTATCATGTATAGGGGGGCTGCTTCACATGCCAAGTGACAGGTGTCATGTATAGGGGCTGCTTCACATGCCAAGTGACAGGTACCATGTATAAGGGGGCTGCTTGGAGGGCGGTTCCCTTAGGGGGCTGCTTAGGGCAGTTCCCTTAGGGGGCTGCTTAAGGTAGCCACCCCCAAAACTATAAATAGTTTTCTCCCTTCCAGTTTTCAGATGTTCTGATGTGTGAGTTCTGAAGTGTAAATCTCAATTTTTGCTTGTGAAGTAAATGTGAGGTCTGTCCATTATAGTAGAGGATGTACAGCGGCAAGCAGAAGGGTAATAAATGTGAGGTCTGTCCATTATAGTAGAGGATGTACAGCAGCAAGCAGAAGGGTAATATATGTGAGGTCTGTCCATTATAGTATAGGACGCACAGCAGCAAGCAGAAGGGTAATATTAACAGCAAGTGGAGGATATTATGAGCAGATTTTTAAGACTGCCATACAATTATATTGTAAGTTGTTATTTCTGCTATTAGTTTTGGCTTAGCACATCAAGAGAGAAGTCTATGATGTTTATGTAATCTGAACCTGATGTATTATAAGAAAGATTGTTTGGCTGGAGTTTTTTCTCCCTTTTAAGGGTTTTTATCCAGGGTAAACTACTATGTTCATGTGGAATAATTTGTGCACTTTGATTATGACAAGTAATTGATGAAAATATAAATTTAAATACTGTATTTCTGCTTGACTTAAAACTTGACATGGTATCAGAGCTTAGGGTGTGAACAGAGCTCAGTTCTGTAGTTCATGAGTCCACACAAGTCCTAAGGTTTAAGTTTTATCAAGCTCAGTCCTAATTTTCTGTTCAAACATGTCTTCTTCTATTTCTGTTCTGCCTGAAGACAGGCTAGAGGGAGCTTCAAACTTTAATGTTTGGAAGCTCAGGATTATGAATATTCTCCATGAGTTAGAACAAGATCATTTTGTGACTACAGTGGTGGAAGAACCAGTTTCTAATGTTGGTAAGGCAGCCTTCAGAAGGAATCAAGCTAAGGCAAAGAGAGTTATTTTTTATTTTGTAAAAGATAGTATCTTGCTAGTACTAACTTCTCTGATGACAGCTAAAGACTGTTATGACACTCTTGTGAAGTTGTATGAGAAGACTACACTAGTCAGAAGAGGAATCTGAAGAACAAATTAACGTTTTTGAAGATGGAGAAAGGTGAGTCTGTTGCATCATTTTGTTCTAAAATTGCTCAGATTCGTGATCAGTTACTTGTCACAGGGGTAACTGTTGATGATGACGATCTCGTTCAAACCATATTTGATGGCCTTCCATCTTTGTGGAGTACTTTCCTTTCCAGTGTGAATGGTAGAGAGATTCAACCTGCTTTTGAGCGTTTATGGCATGATTGCCTTCAGGAGGAAAGTCACATGACTTTAAGAAATCATGTTCCTATTGATGACCGTGTTGCTTTGGTTGCAAAAACAAGAAGATGAGAGAAATCTTCTTTTAAGAGGCGTTTCCAGGAAAACAAGGTCAAAGGTAACTTCAAAGGTAAAAAATTTGATATGTCTAAGATTACATGCTATAATTGTAATAAAATGGGACATTTTGTTAAAGATTGCAAATCCAAGAAGAGATTTTTATAAAAAGAAGTATCATGCATCTATTGTTGAAGAAAGAGATTCAAGTAAAAGGGTAAGTGAATCTCCTGAGAGACAGGAGAAAAGGAAAGAATACTACTTAGTGTCTGCTCTTTCTGGTCATCTAACTACTGACCATAATATTTGGTTGGTTGATAGTGGAGCATCAAAGCATATGACTGGTTACAAAATATCCTTTCAGATTACAAGGAGAAAATCTACTCAGTGCAGATACAGCTTGGTGACAACACATGTTATGATATCAAAGGTGTTGGTTCCATATCCCTTCAGTTAAAGTCTGGATCTATCATTCATATTGATGAAGTCTTATTTGTTCCTGGCATGAATAAAAACCTGTTGTCAGCCTCTTCACTTGAAGATAAAGGCTACAAGGTGGTCTTTATGGATGGTAACGCAGTTCTCTGGCCAAAAGATGGTAAGCTAAGTTTAGCTGAAGTTATTGGAATTCGAGAAGGAGGTCTCTACAAAGTATTGAATCATCCTGCTCAAGCTCTTGTCCATTCTATAGCCAGTCCCAACGAGTTATGGCATAGAAGATTCGGTCATCTTCACTTCAAAGCTCTTCCTGGACTTCAATCTATGGTAAGTGGTATGCCTTCTATTTCTTCTGATAAAGTTGAAGTATGCAAAGGTTGTTTACTTGGAAAAAATGCAAAGAAGTCTTTTCCACACAGTAGTAGAAAAACTGAAAAGATCTTAGAGCTTATTCATTCTGATACTTGTGGACCAATGTCTTCTCCTTCCTTAAATGGTTTTCTGTATTATGTCATATTTATTGATGATCTTTATAGAAAATGTTGGATTTATTTTCTGAAGTTGAACAGTGAAGTTTTTTCCAAATTTAAAGAATCCAAAGTTTTAGTAGAAAACTAGATAGGAAAACACATTCAGATTCTAAGATCTGATAATGGAGGGGAATATGAATCTTATGAGTTCGAAATCTTCTATAAGGAAGCTGGTATCAAACATCAGTTAACTGTTTCGTACAATCCTCAGCAAAATGGCGTTGTTGAAAGAAAGAATAGAACTATATGTGAAGCTGCAAAAGCTATGATGTTTGATCAAAATCTACCCAATTCTCTTTGGGCAGAAGCTACATCCACTGTTGTATACATTTAGAATAGATGTCCACATGCTATTCTAGAAGATAAAACTCTTGAAGAAGCTTTCTGGTAAGAAACCAAATGTAGATCACTTAAGAGTATTTGAGTGTCCAGTTTACATCCATGTGCCTAAAGAGAAGAGAACTAAGATGGAACCCTCAGGTAAGAAAGGGATATTTGTCTGATATAGTGAATCTTCTAAAGCTTACAAAATCTATATCCTAGGTCAGAAATAGATCGAGGTTATACGAGGTTAGACGAGATGTAACTTTCCATGAGGAAGTTGTTTTTAAACGATCTAGAGAGCTTCGGATCGATGATGAGCCAACCGAGACTTCTGTATCTGACTTTCAGAGGGAGGAAAGCCATAATGATCCAATGGATCAAGATTCAGTGTTGGAACCTGCTGAGGTGTTAGAAAGGTCTCTTGAAGAACCTCCTACCAAGAGGAGACTTGCTTGGTTCAAAAAAACTCTACAAGAAGCAGAGAAACATATAGCCCCTTTAGGAACCTTTAGAGAAAGCAAAAGGCCCCAAAGATTTACAGGTTATGTTGCTTTGGTAAGTAACATTAATGATGTTGAACCTTCTTTGTTTAATGAAGCTAACAACTTGCAGGTTTGGAAAGATGCCATGGTAGAAGAATATAAGTCTATCATGAAGAATAATGTATGGGACATTGTTCCCAGGCCCAAAAATAGGTCACTTGTCTCATCCAAATGGCTATATAAGAAGATACAACATGTAGCTAATGGGAGTGTTGAAAAGTACAAAGCAATATTTGTTGCTAGAGGCTTCTCCCAAAAGGAAGGTATAGACTATGATGAGATATTTGCACTAGTATCCAGGTATACTACTATCTGCACAATTATCTCTCTTGCTTCTGTACTTGGTTGGAAATTACATTAAATGGATGTAAAGACTGCTTTCCTTAATGGTGAAATAGAGCAGGAAGTGTATGTAGAACAACCTGATGGCTTTACAATGCATGAAAATGAAACTCCTGTATGTAAGTTAAAAAGGGCCCTGTATGGTCTTAAACAAGCACCCAAAGTTTGGTATAACAAAATTGATGGCTTTCTGCAGAGATTAGGGTTCAGTAAAAGTACCGCAGACTTAATCTCTATTTTAAAGTTGTTGAAAATCAACCTCTGATTTTGGTGTTGTATGTAGATGATCTTTTTCCTTATAGGAGAAAAAAGTAGATTGCCACATGCAAAGAGAGACTCACTGCTGAATTTGAAATGAAAGATCTAGGAATGATGCATTATTTCCTAGGATTAGAAGTTTGGCAGAAACCAAACGAGATTTTTCTATCTCAAGGAAAATATGCAATCGACATACTGAAAAGGTTTGGTATGATGAATTGTAGAAGTGTGTCAACTCCAATGGTTGCAAATTTAAAGAAATTACATGACTCAGGCTCAGGAGAAGATTTGGTGGATCCCACCATGTACAGGCAACTTGTTGGGTCTTTAATGTATTTGACTGATACCAGACCAAATATACAATTTGCAGTGAGCGCATTAAGCCAATTTATGGTTGAGCCAAGAGAACGACACTGGGTGGCAAGTAAGCATATTCTGAGATATCTTAGAGGTACCATAGCGTATGGGCTAAAGTTTACATCCAATGGTGGTGTGATGTTGCATGGTTATGCAGATTCAGATTGGGCGGGAAGTCCATTAGACAGAAAGAGTACGTTTGGTTACTGCATCAGTTTGGGATCAGCCATGATCTCCTGGTCCAGTCGGAAACAAGAATCTATTGCTCAGAGCACAGCTGAGGCTGAATATATTGTTGCAAGTAATGCCAACATAGAAGCAGTATGGCTCAGAAAACTCATTTCTGGGTTGTTTAATGAAAAGCTCGAGACTACGATTATCCACTGTGATAATCAGAGTTGCATGAAGCTCACAGAAAATCCCGTATTTCATGACAGATCAAGGCATATTGATCTAAAGTACCATTATATTAGAGATATGGTAAAACAAAATGTGATCAAGTTGAAGTATGTTGCAACAAATGATCAGGTAGTTGATATCTTGACAAAACCACTGTAGTTGGTAAAGTTTGCTCACTTCAGAGGCAAACTTGGAGTTGCAGAGAATGACTCCATCTCTAAGAAAGAGAATGATAAAAAATACATCCTCCAAGGTCTGAGGTCATAAGTGACCCCTAAAGCTAGCCAGGGAAACTTGGAGATTAACCAATTTTGTGAGTCATGGCAAAAGTCAAAGTGAATATGAAAACTTTGTGAGCCAAGACAATAGTCAGAATAAAAGTGATAAGGCCTTTAAAATCTTGTGAGATTATGACAAAAGTCAAGGCGAAAGGATAAGTATTGTGAGTCATGTCAAAATTCGAGACAGGTAGCCTTGTGAGCATTTAGCAAAAGTCAAGGTGTCTAGCAAAAGTTAGGAAGAACATACAATTCTTAAATAGCTAGAAACAAACAATCTTTCTTATAAGATAATATCAATTAATAATTTAATAGCTTCCTTGCTAAGAGAGAGTGTTAAAATTATAGTTTCAGAAGCTATTATATATCATCACTGACTTCTAACTCCTACCACGTGTCCTCTTTTTTCTCTTTCCATGTATCATCTCCACTAGCTGCTATGTGTCCTGTCTTCACATGCCAAGTGACAGGTGTCATGTATAGGGGGGTTGCTTCACATGCCAAGTGACAGGTGTCATGTATAGGGGGGCTGCTTCACATGCCAAGTGACAGGTGTCATGTATAGGGGGGTTGCTTCACATGCCAAGTGACAGGTGTCATGTATAAGGGGACTGCTTGGAGGGCAGTTCCAGTTCGGAGTTCGGTTCCCTTAGGGGGCTGCTTGAGGTAGCCACCCCCAAAACTATAAATAGTTTTCCCCCCTTCCACTTTTCAGATGTTCTGATGTGTGAATTTTGAAGTGTAAATCTCAATTTTTGCTTGTGAAGTAAATGTGAGTTCTATCCATTATAGTAGAGGATGTATAGCAGCAAGCAAAAGGGTAATAAATGTGAGGTTTGTCCATTATAGTAGAGGATGTACAACAGCAAGTAGAAGGGTAATATATGTGAGGTCTAACCATTATAGTAGAGGACATACAACAACAAGCAGAAGGGTAATATTAACAGCAAACAGAGGATATTATGAGCAGATTTTTAAGGCTGCCATATAATTATATTGTAAGTTGTTATTTCTGCTATTAGTTTTGCCTTAGCACATCAAGAGAGAAGTCTATGATGTTTATGTAATCTGAACCTGATATATTATAAGAAAGATTGTTTGGATGGAGTTTTTTCTCCCTTCTAAGGATTTTTCTCCAGGGTAAACTACTGTGTTCACGTGGAATAATTTGTGCACTTTGATTATGACAAGTAATTGATAAAAACATAAATTTAAATACTGTATTTCTGCTTGACTTAAAACTTGACAAGTGGTAGCAATGAAGGCACCTTCACAAATTTTGTTATTGTAGTATACTTTTTTTTAAGCGGCAGTGAATAGATCTTCGTTTAACAGAGACTGAATTTTAAATGGCCAAAGGCCTGATGTTGGTCAAGGACCAGTTCAGAGAACCTCTTAATAATTGATGAGTGTGACAAGGTTTGACAATTATGGCCAAAGGCCAGATTAGACTTGCTTGGATACCATTGAAACGAACAAGATTCGTTACTAAGAAAACTTCTAATGTAGATAAGATAAATAATCCATAGAGTAGAATATAATATGATAATGATATGAGATATGAGATGATTACAGTGAAAATGGCGGCTCATGTATATACCCATGCAGGATGCCCTTTCATAAAGAGACATGACCTTTCATCAGGAAGGTGTCTCTTCATTACATATTAGTTTATTTAATATTAATTATTGATTTATTGTTAATATTTATTTATATTTATATATTATATATGTTTTGTTTATTACAACTTTCTGACAAAATTGGCTTCTTTTGCATCTGGTTCACTATTTGAGTTGTCACTTGATTTGCGTTCTTTGGTCTTTGTCTTCTTTGATGCCTTGAAGCCTGCTTCTTTCCTTGATGATTTTTCTTCCTTATTTTTTTCTATCCTTATTTAATATGCAGTAAGAATTCCATGCAATTCATCCAATGTAAGATCATCTAGATTCCTCATTTCCTCAATGGTAGATATCTTGGAGTCAAATCTTAAAGGAAGTGATCTGAGCACCTTTTGTACAATGATTTTCTCATCAATCTTTTCACCCAAGCCTCTAATGGTGTTGACAATCTCATCAACATGAAGGAATAAGATTGCAATATTTTCTTCTTTCATTTAAAGGCTCTCAAATTGTCCTGTATGGGTTTGCAATTTTGCCTTTTTGACTTTGTTATCCCCTTCATATATATTCTGCAGCTTGTCCCACATATCTTTTGCTGATTTGCAATGCATAACCTTGACGATTTCGGATTTTGCCAATCCACACAAAATTGCATTCATGGTTTTAGTGTTATTTTCACAGAGTTTCTTTCTAGCTGCATCTACATGTGAAGTTTTTGGTGTGGTATAACCAATCTTGACTGCATCCAGAAAACCAAACCCTAGAGCCATCAAATACGTTTTCATTCTTATGCTCCATAAAGCATAAATCAACCCATATGCTGGAGACACCAATCTCCCAAGTTTACAAGCAACAACTTGTAGGAGGCACCAACCCCCTAGATTCTCTAGCACTAACTAGAAGGAAGCACCAACTCCCTAGATTCTCTAGCGCCAACTAGAAGGAAGCACTAACTTCCTGGATTCTCTAGCACCAATTGAAAGGAAGCACCAACTCCCTAGATTTTGTATTGGTATATTACGAGACAACTTACTTGTCACTATGTTCTGTTCTGTTGCGCTCTGCTCTGCGCATGACAATCTTTACTACTGTCATACTTTGCTCTGTTGCACTCTAGTCTATGCTAGGCAATCTTCGCTACCGTCACACTCTACTCTGTCACACTTTGTTCTGCGCAAGACAATCTTCACTACTGTGTACACTCTGCTCTATCGCACTTTGTTTTGCGCAAGACAATCTTCACTGTTGTGCACACTCTGCTCTGTCGCGCTCTCCTTTGCGCAAGACAAGCTTCACTACTGTCACATTATCGCACTCTGCACTGCATAAGACAAACTTTACTACTATCACATTGTCACACCTTACACTTTTGCAAGACAAACTTCATTACTATACAGTCTTCAATTTTGTGCCGCTTCAACCTCTGTGTAACTTCAACTTATGTGCAGTATCCAGCTTCTGCGCTACTTCATCTTCTGCAAGAAAACATCTGTAAGTTCTCCACAACTTCAACCTCTTCAAGGAAACACCTCTTCCTCTTCTCAAGGTGTGTCTTTCCTTCCTTAAAGAACCTTATAAACCTTAAGAAACAATTTCAAGAGAGTATCATCAAAACATTTTCAAAACCCATAAAAACATCTTTAAATCCATCTTCAACCCATAGAAGGCCTCCCTCTTCACAAGTGCGCACCTTTTTTAAAACTACATTCAATCAACAAATGAGGGAGCGCTCCACTTATTTATAGTTTTCTCAAATCACTTTTTGGGTCGACATAACATTGTTCAATATCTCGGTAGGGTTGACCTAACACTCTGGCTGGGTTGACTTTACAAATTCTTTCATATCTTTTCATTCCTATGGAGTTAGAGGGACTTCCATATACGTTGGAAAGGTCTTGGAATAAGCTTTCCAACCATGTAACCTATACTCCAATTTGAGCTAGGTATATAGAGTAAAAATGCCTTCAAAGATAGGGTATCCAAACTGGGCATCAAAAACAATATTTCCAACAATCTTCATCTTGCAATCTCTATCTATAGTTTCCCCCTGTCTTTGACATCAATGACAACAATATTTCCAATAGTATATACCTTGTAAGGGTGAATATATCAAAATGACACCAAGTGCAATACATATGTGAAACAAAATACATAATCAACAAAGCTTTAAATGGCCTCTAGAATCGAAAACACGATATGCTACTGTAAATTTTTACTATGTTTTCCCCAGCTTGGTTTCAAGTCTCATTTCTCATAGTTTAATGCCCACCCATAATACATGACTGCTGCAAATGGAATTTTCTCATAAACTAAACTGTACTGAAACAATTTGAGGGAAAAATTTACAATTAAATAAAGAGCAGAATTATAAATTCATTCACACCATGAAAAATTACAGACTCAAGAATTTTTGGCAAACTGTCCAGGAAAAACCGCCTAAGGGGAAAACCTGTTTGAGAGATATATATTTATTCTTCTTCTTTTAAAATGGAACATACAACAGTTTTGCACAATAGCATTAATTAGCAGACTTATCTTGAAAAACGTGCCACTATGCTTCCTCGAAATCAGTGCACCAACATCTCAGAATTTGTGCCAACTCTTGTACAAGACAGTACAGCCTCCCTCGAAATTTGTGCCATACTTTTCACAGTCTAGATAGAACTTTGTGCCACCTCCTGTCTAGAAATTTGTGCCTCAGAACTGTTGTTTTCTGCTTGGGAATGTATGTAGTAGTATGACCCTCATTAATGATGGTATCTACCTCAAAATTTGTGTCAATTTCTAGGGAAATGCGCAGTTGATATTCTCCTCGATCTGCATGCCCATACTCTTGAATTTTGTGCTGTTGATATCTCCTAAAGGTTGCCTCGAACTATGTGCCAGAGTTGTCTTCTATCTCCTGCACCATCTGAGCTTTCTTCTTCTCTTCTCAAGAAGGTCGATTCACTCCCAAAACTTATGGAATGAGGAATGAATGCCTTTCCTTTCCTTTTGTTTGGTTTATTTGAGTAGGTGAAGAGACACAAGATCCAAGGGCCCTAGATGAATCTTGAGCCATAAGATCAATGGTTGAGAATAAAAGCATTTATTCTCTCCATTAAATTAATTTAACTCACCACTCACTTAAATTTATCAGAAGTCACTTTATAACACTAAAGTGAATTAAATGCTCATCTCAAGTCATTTAATGCAAGGGCCATGTCACTTTCCCCTTTTAAGTGACTTAGGCACAAAGTCGCTAGGGGAACGACTTCCTAGGTAAAAAAATCAACACTCTCTCTTACAGAGAAGGTGTTCCACACCACTCCCAACTTGTCCCTGAAGAAGACAAACTTGCCCCTCCCCAAAGATTTTGTCAGAATATATGCCACCTGCTCATCAATGGAAATGCACTGTAACTCCACAACTCCTCTCTAAACATAGTCACGGATGAAGTGGTACATGATCTCTATGTGCTTTGACTTGTCATGGAATACTGGATTCTCAGAGAATTGGATGCAACTATGATTGTCGCAGTAAATAATCGTAGGCCTTAGCTCTTGACCAAATAAATCCACCAACAACTTGGGAAGACACAAGGCCTCACAACTAGCCTTATTGGTTGCCATGTACTCAGCCTCTACAGAACTCAAAGCAACGGACTTTTGCTTCCGACTGAACCACAACACTGTTGTTGAGCCCAAAATGAAACAACAATTGGATGTGTTCTTCCGGTCCGTCACACTACTTGCCCAATCTGAATCCGTGAAGCCAACCAAACTAACACCATCTGTCTTCCTATAGTCTAGACCATAATCCACTGTCCCTGCAAGGTATCCCAACACATGTTTTGCAGCTACCCAGTGCACTCTCCTAGGCCCCACCATAAACTCACTGAGAGTGTTCACCGCAAAACACAAGTTTGGCTTGGTGTTGACCAGATACATCAAAGAACCAATGAGCTGACAGTGTAGAGTAGAATCCACCAACTCTCCTTCAAAAGCATGAATCTTCTTCCAGTTGGTGATCATCGGAGTGGCCATTAGCCTGCAGTCCTCCATTTGAAATCTCCTCAAAATATCAACTGCATACTTCCCTTGTCCCAGGAAAATATGTCCAGGATCTTGCCAAACCTCTAATCCCATAAAATAATGCATCGACCCAGTGTTTGTCATCTCATACTTTGAAGCAAGATCTCTCTTGCAAGCTGTAATGAGTCTCTCCTTACCTATAATAAACAAGTCATCTGCATATAACAGATGAATGAGCAAATCATCACCAACCATGATGAAGTAAAGGTTTGGATCTGCCTCACTCTTCTGAAATCCCATTGACAACAAATAAGAGTCTATCCTGGAGTACCAAGTTCGAGGAGCTTGCTTCAGCCCATACAAGGTCTTCTTCAGCCTGCAAACATGAGACTCTCTCCCATGGATCTCAAATCCCTGTGGCTGCTCAAGATACACCTCCTTCTGTAGAAGCCCATTGAGAAATGCGATCTTCACATCCATCTGGTGGATCTTCCAACCCATCTCCACTGTAATGGAGATCACTGCCCCGATCGAAGAGTAACGAGTAACTGGTGCAATGGTCTCGTCATAATCAACTCCCTCTATTTGTGAGAACCCTCGCGCCACAAACCGTGCTTTGTATTTTTCCACTGCCATCTGCAGCATGCTTGATCTTGTAAAGCCATCTAGAAGTCACCACAAACTTCCCCTCAGGTCTCGGTACAATCTCCCTGTTGCCGCTGGGTTAGCACACCTGGTTAACGCAGTAGAAATCTATGCTACTGCTCGGTGTGCCCTTGGGGGCAAGTCTCGAGTCAAGAACTCCCACATCAAGGAAGTCGGCCTCCTCAAGAGAAGGGCGCAAATCCCAGGAGAGGACACATCACCACATTGCATGGAGGAGATCCCAATGAAGGGAAGGGAGGCGCCTACCTTAGGTGGCAGCCATCCCATGGATTGGAGATCAATCCATTACTTCATCCTATGGATTGGAGCATACACTTGTCCATTCAAACCCTAACTCGCCTCTCCTCAACCAATTCGAATTCCTCTTGAGAGTTTCTATTTAAGCAAGGCAATGCTCCATTGATTTTCATGGATGCACTGAACCTTTGCTATTTTGTACACTATTGTTGTTAAGTAATATATTGAAAGACTTTGGAGGTCCATCGGGTGCATCTTGTGTTGGAGTTTCTACATATGAGGTGATATTGTTGCTTTACATATGCTTTTTTATGCTTTCATTGTGTAGATTTAGTCTATTGGGTATAGAAGCAAACATTTACTGTTGTTAATTTGTTTGTTTATGCTTAGATAATAGGAGATTCGAATGTAATTAACTGTATTCAGTTATACTTAGATTCATTTGATCTCATTTTATTCTAACATAGTAAGTCTCGTTTTGTATTGCAAGTTTTGGCATTGTTTAGTTGCAGATCTAAAGCTCAAGGGAATTGAGAACTCGGTTGTTCTTCCTTTTCTTGTGCAACCATCTTTCTTCTAATACATTTGTATTTCAGAGATTCTCCAAAGGCATTTGCAAGAGACAAGAGCATTGGAAAACCAAAGCCTCATCCATCTTCATTTCTACAAACTTTCTCTCCTTGCATTTTCTTTGTTTCATGCAAAAGATTAGATCTAAGAGCTTTTAGTTTCCTATATATTTCAGATCTGATTATTTTATGCATTTCGTTTAGATCTACAATCAGAAATCATATTCATAAGTAGATCTAGTTTCAATCTTTATACTTGCATGCTTAAAAAATTTCCAAATTTTTTCTAAGTATAGTTTTTTTTTTCAATTTTTTTTTATTCTTTTAAATTCATTTCTATCATATTCTAATAACTTTTGTTTGCTGGTTTTTAGCAAGTCCATTAGAAAAGAGGAGGAAACTTTGCCCATTTTTCACCAGAAAACCTCAAAAAGGCACTTTTCGAGGACCTCTTTCTTCTAGTCTTTCAAATCCCTCATTAAAAGCTCTTAGATTCAAGTTTAATGGACTAAGAAGCACTTCTTTACTTTCAGTACTTTGTAAAATTAATAAACGAGAGCAGTGAGATACTCAACGCCCACACCCCATCCCCCTGGGGGGATTTGTGTTTTTGTCTTTTTTCGTGAGATTGATTTTTTCTAACTCCACAAGTTCACACACTCACTTCTTAAGTGCAGGGTGTATACTTTCATTTGTATTTCATATTTTAACCCATTTTCATTTTGCAAAAGTAATTTAGAGATAAAACCATCTTCGTCGCCACGAAGTATGCTCTCATCTCCACCTAAAGGCATTGCCGATTAATGGAGATTGACCAGAAAAGTGACGCATAAGTTTGGCCATTCACATATTTTCCATAAGTTTTGTCTTTTACTTTCATAACTTAATTGTTTAATAAAAAGACCCTAAAGTCTCTTGAACTTAGCTGGAAAGCAAGTCAAGAACACTCTCTATCGAAGAGCACAATGGTCCTTGTTCACAAACTTGAATAAACTATTTTTCTTACATTGTGTATGCTCTGCCCACCTGTGGGATACCCAAAAACAGTCGGAAGCACTTTTTAACATTCCACACTTAACTTAATAAGTCGTTTAATAAAATTAACATCCCTTTAAGATAAGTGAAAATCCGACACTTCGATTAGACTTTGTGTGGGGAAATTCTGCTAGGGGATGCTGGAACTACTATACTGAGACCTTTAGGGCACCGTTAGACTACTTCCCTAGTTGGTGTAGTGTTGAACACGCTCTAGAGACTCCGGACAACCAACATGTCCTTGTACGGAACCACCAATTTCTAAATTTCCGGACATTCCTCCCTGTACCTCACAGTATATCGGGAGTTTTTCCCTTTTTCCCTTAATCAAGTTTCACATTTAATTAAGCTAAAATCAGCCAAGAGACAATTGCACAACATTTCCCTTTTTCAACACTTATCATTTACACAGTATCGACTCCATAAGGCACTGGTCCTTGCACTCTTTATTTGCTTATTATCAATATCAAGTATCGTGCATCTGCTATATTTTTTACAGTGATATTTAATTCATGCTGGTGAAAGACTCTTTAAACCTTGTTGCAATCATCTTGGAACCTTTTAATCACTACCCCAAAAACAACTCCTAAAAACATAAAACACTTTAATCATTTACACGGGAATTCTAACAACCTTAGAAACATTCCTTAGGGACTACCCCCCATGGCTTCGTTGGGAGTTTTGCCTAAACGGAGGAGTCAAGATCAGGTGACAGCCTTGACTCGAAACTTGCCCCCAAGGGCACACCGAGCAGTAGCATAGATTTCTATTGCGTTAACCAGGTGTGCTAACCCGACGACAACACTCCCAAACATCATTCTTCATGATGGAATGGTACTCTTCCATCATGGCATCTCTCCATACGTGATGTTGGGATGCCTCGTCAAAAGTGGAAAGCTCTGAATCATGCAAACTTGCCACCAAAGCCATATCTTACCTATCAGGCATCTTTATCTCTTGAACAGGTCTCTTGGGTTCTCCAATTGAATTTGCTTCCTTCAGGGTATCTCTGAGCCACTTGGGCTTCCTCTTCCCTGAAGACTACTCCCAAACTGGTGTATCATCCTCTAAGGACTGAGACTCAGGAATGGAACCTCCTGTAGCAGGTGACCCATGAACCTGTGAACTAGAAGCTGGAACTGGTGAACTTGTGACCTGAGAACTTGAACATGTACCAGGTGAACCTATGACCTGTGTCCCTGAACCTATAACACCTAAAACTGGTGGACTAGTCACCCCTGATATCAATGACCCTACACTGTGAATTTGGACTACGTGCAATCACCTGAGGAGTGGAAGCCTACTGCTCCACCTGCTCTGACTCACGAGACTTTTTGAAGGCCCACTCCTCAAATCTCACCTCCCTCACAACAACTTTCATCTGCAAGGGAAGATAAATGCGGAAGGCCTTTGAAGTCTCATCATAACCCACAAAGACTCCCTTCTCTGTAGTGGGCTCCAACTTTGTCCTCTTCTCTGAAGGGACATGAGAATAAGTCAGGCGACTAAAGATCTTGAAATGGCCAACTTCAGGCCTCTTACTTGTGAACATCTCCTTAGGGGTCTTACACCCCAAGGCTCGGTGAGGACTCTTGTTCTAAATGTAAATAGCTGCGATTCATGCCTCAGCCCAAAGAAAGAGTGGAAGACTTTGATCATGTAACATAGCTCTCGCTGCTCCCACAATGGCCCTATTCTTTCTCTCTGCCACCTCATTTTTCTCTGGAGTGTATGGTACTGTCAACTGCCTCGTGATGCCCTCCCGTGCACAAAACTCATCGAATGCATTGGAGGTATACTCACCCCCATTATTTGATCTCAACACCCGAATCCTCCTCCTTGTCTGGTTCTCCGTAAGAGCTTTGAACTCTTGGAACCTCTGGAAGACCTCTTTTAACTTCTTGCTCTTCATAAATTAGATCCATGTCTTCCTAGAGTAGTCATCAATAAATGAAACATAGTACTCAAAACTAGTCAACGAAACGGAAGACATAGGACCACATAGATCAGAATGCATCAAGTTAAGTATTCTTGCTGATCTGGTGTCACTACTAGGAAAAGCAGTCTTGGTGTACATTCCCAAAGCACACCCCCTGCATACATCACTATGCTTTGTGCTGAACTTAGGCAACCCAGTCACCATATCTCTCAACATCCGCAAAGCTGGATGATGCAAGTGAGCCATCCTACTATGCCACAGCTCACATAGATCACTGCTACTGCTAATCTGCTATGTGCCAAAGCATGTAAAGGCTGGAATAAGAGCTAGTACAGCTTCCCACATCTAACTCCAATAGCAAAAGAAGCAGATGGTCTTGATGCCTTGGGAAAAGCATGCACATGTCCATCAAGGAAGTACACCCCAAGTCCTCTATCCTCGATCATGGAAACTGACACCAAGTTCTTCTTCATCCTGAGGACATATAAGACATCCCACAAAGTCATGGGACTCATGGAGTCCCTTTGAAAGGTAACGGCACCATGTCCAACTGCTTTGACAACTGTGTCATCCCCCAACACTACCTCCACATCCAATCCTATCTGTGTGAACTTTGAAAACATCTCCTATGCACTTGTCATATGGCTCGAAGCTCCACTGTCAATGTACCAAGTTCCAGTGATGGTGGATGCACCCAAAGAATGGCCAGTCAACAAGGAATACTCTCTCTCATCCTCCACGTCTGTGCTGGTAATAGATGCTCTCTTTGGATGACCAGCACAGAGAGAAAACTCTCTCTCAAATCTAGTTGCATACTCATTGATCTCAGTTGAAGCTGTCGTTTGTTGCTGCTTCTTCTTCTTCTTGTTCGGGCACTGTCCAACATAGTGCCCAAACCCCTAGCAAGCAAAGTACTTGACTTTGCTCAAATCTTTCTTCTGTCCACCTTGCTTGGGACCCTTCTTGGACTTCTTCTTCCCCTTGGTTGTCAAAGCCACATTCTCCTCATCCTCCTTACTGTTCGAAGAGCTCCCCTGCACAAAGCTTCTCCGGGTCTCCTCTTGAACAAAGTTGTCATGTTCTCATTTTGTTGGCACCATGAAGCAGATCAAACCCCATGTATCCTAGTGACAAATTATAATTAATTAATTAATGAGGGGTTACGTTAAGGCATTAATTAGTTAGGAGGTTTTAATTTTATTCTTTTCCTAAGTTTGAAATGCACTTGATGGAATTATTTTTCATTAATAGATATTATTTCAATAGAATAAGTGGATAATGCTCCACAAGGGCGCATTAGAGGATAAGGTTGACCAAGAGATAACTTGCAAGAGAAGAAAAGATGAAAGCAGCCAAAGCTAGGAAAATCAAGAAAAAGAAAGAAAAAATAGCACAAGGCAGAAAAGCACCAAAGCTAGGGAAAAGCTGAATAAAGCAAAAAGCAGATAAAAGTAGAAAGGAGGATAAAGCAGGAAAAATAGGACAAAGCAAAAAAGCAGGAAAAATAGGACAAAGCAAAAAAGCAGGATAAGGCAGAAAAGCAGGACAAAGCAAAAATGCAAGATAAGGCAGAAAAGCAGGACAAAGAAAAAATGCAGGATAAAGCAGAAAAGCAGGAAAAAAGCATGACAAAGCAGAAAAGCAGGAAAAAGCAGGACAAAAAAGCAAAAGCAAGATAAAGCAAAAGCAAAAGCAAAAAGCAAAGGCAAAAGCTAAAGCAGAAAGAAAGCCAACCTTATCCACTCCATGAGGGCGCTTTATCCTAAATTACTTGCTCCACAAGTCACATCAAATCTATAAAGGAAGGAGTGCGCACCACTTGCCCATCTTTTGACAGTTTGAGAATTGAATTGAGTGTAGTTGTGCCTCTTTGACTTGGGAGATGTGCCCCTAGTCCAAGCTGGGAGATGTGCCCTTGCTTCTTCTGAGAGGATGATGACATCTAGTCTTCATCATTGAGTTTATTGCAGGTCCTGAAGTCTGATCCAGTGAAGTTCGAGTTTGTTTGCAGAGATTGGAGAGCCTCCCATTCGAATTCCTCATGATTTCTAGTTTTCTATGATGGAGAATTCCTCCTCTCATGTAATTCTTTCCTGAGAGTCCTATGAGATGTATTTCAGCTACTGATGGTTGTTACTGATGTAAAGTTGAACCTCTGAAGTCCATTTTACAGTTTGAATAAAGAAAAGTACGCCTTTCATATTCATCTTTTGCACCTAGTCTAGATTGCCATGGAAAATAGCTAGTTTTCAGAGTTTAATTAATAAATGCACTTCTACAACTCCAAATTGAATTCTTTTTGTTGTTGTTGTTAATTTAACATGCCAATATACTCATTCCATGGCTAAAAATGAGAATTCGAAGCCTTCTCCCACTGTTTGGAAAATCCTGAAGTTAAACTAGTTGTGCAATCTCGGGAGACAATTTTACTTGTTTGTTTGTGAAACCTCCTCAGAATTTCTTCAAACTTGTTGGAGCAAACTTAGATTGATATTTGACTGTCATCTAATGTTTTCAAGCCTTCTTAAGTCAAAATCCTTCACCATTGGTTCTCAGGTAGTGCCAAGTTGAAGTTCTAGTTTGCATATGCTGGGGTGCCCAGGAGCCTTGTAGTAGACTTCAACCTAGCTGATGTTTGAAACATTAATGGTCCCAGTACATTGTGCAAAGGTTCTATCAGCTAGCATGATCCTCATCCCTTCCAGAGTTGTTTGAAATTGCCTTCCTACAGCCAATCAAGTCATTTGTTTCATTGTTTTGCCTTAAGTCTTGAAGGGAATTCAGTTAGTGTATCATCAGAGCTGATTGGTTCATTATAAAATTCATCCCATAGACAATCCCAAGAAGGCATATTCTCCCTGGAAACAATGACCTCCACAAATACAGCCCATGGCTTGGTCACACCATTCAAGGTTGCCCGCACTAGCTCATTGCCAGCCACCGCCTCCCCAATTGCTTCAAGCTCATCCCTCACCTGAATAATCCTAGTAAGATAGGATGTCACACCCTCAGCTTTGGCCATTTTGATACTCTTCAGTTTCTACCTTAGTACCATTTTTCGGTTTTCATTGTAACTTTGGTACAAGTTGGCTAAGGCATCCCACATCAAATAAGCTTGGCTCTTAGATGTCAAATGTGGGATTACATGGTCCTTCACCGCATCAAGAATTATTCTCTTTGCCTTGATGTCCCTCTTATTGAAGGCTTCCAACGTTGTTGCATCAGTGACTGTGGATATTTGAATAGGATTAGCTTGAGTATTGTTCACAACATCATCCCACAACTCATTCTCCTACAGTATCAACACTATCCTTGCTTTCCAAGGAATGAAGTTGGTTGCCCCATCCTGTTGAATTTAGTTATGTTTTCTTGCTTACTGTGGACTTATTATCTTCTTTATCACATATACTGAATAGATAAGCAAGATATAGATGCACAAAGGAAAACACAAGAGACACAATAGTTTACCCTGGGAAATCCCAAACTCGGGAAAAACCCAACCAACCTTTCTTATTCAAAGATTCAGTACAAAATACGAGTACAACCAGATATAGAAGTGATCTTGAACAAAATAGATCACATAGGAAGATGATATCAAAGAAAGAACCCCAGATAAGCAGTCTTCTACAACCCTTGAGCGAACTTCTCCTTGCTTTAGCGAACTTGCTTGTTGTGTACAAATGAGAAGGATGTCACCTTTATTTATACATGTTTTTTGGTTGAGTTTTTCACTAGGGCTGACGTGTCTATTCTGTTTGGGCCGACTTGTCTTTATGCAATATAAAATTATTTATCTATTTTCTTTCTTGGCCGACTTAGCTAGTGAGGATACCTCACTAAGCTACACAGATCAACACTCCCTCTTAGCTATGGAGGTATCATCAAGCTTGAACACATCTGAGAATCATCTGATCGTCACAGCTTGTCTCATACATCTCGTCATCATAAGAAAGGTCCATCCACACAATTTAGTCCATGCAGAAGTATGATCAATACAATCCACATAAGACAAGAAGTTCACACAGAATCATCTCGGTCCACACAGAGCCACATTTCACATAGGACTAGGATTCCACACGGAACTCTCGAGGAGTACGATCAAATCAACTCATATGATCAACTCAACTCAGTCCATTGAGGAGTATGATCAACACAATCCATTGAGGATTACGATCAACTCAACTCAGTCCATTGAGGAGTATGATCAACTCAACTCATATGGTCAACTCAACACAGTCCATCGAAGAGTACGATCAACTCAACTCAGTCCATCGAGGAGTATGATCAACTCAACTCAATCCATTGAGGAGTACGATCAACACAATCCATCGAGGAGTGCAACAAACTCAACTTAGTCCATCAAGAAGTACGATCAACTCAACTCATATGATCAACTCAACTCAGTCCATTGAGGAGTACGATCATAATGTTCCACATAGGAACCATCCCACACAAGGATACACTCCACAAAGGAGTCAAGCACAAGTCTCGGCTTGTGCCTCATCAATAGCTATACTGGTCATCAATCTTCCTTCTTGAGGAAGGGAATCTCCACCACCCCAAGCCTTTCACGGAAGTATGCAAGCTTCACTCAAGACAAAGGCTTGGTAAGGATATCTGCAGTCTACTCATCTGTGGAGATATATTGAAGATTCACTGCTCCCTTCTAAGCTATGTCTCTGATGTAGCGATATATGATCTCAATATGATTGGACTTATCATGGAACATGGGGTTCTCTAAGAGCTTTACATAGCTTTGGTTATCACAGAATATCACTGTCACATCAAGCTCATGACCATACAAATTTGCAAGCAGATTCCAAAGCCATACCGCTTCCTTACAAGCTGCACTGGCTGCAATGTACTCTGCCTCAGCTGTACTGAGTGCCACAGAAGTCTATTTCTTGCTGAACCAAGAAACCATGGTTGATCCCAAGCTAAAGTAGCACCTAGAGGTGCTCTTTATGTCAACTGCACTACTAGTCCAATCTAAATCTGTGAAGCCCACCAACTTCAATTCACTATCTGAGGTATATCTCAGCCCATAACCAACTATACCGTGTAGATATATCAACACATGCTTAGCTACTACCCAATGTACTTGCCTCGTCTCGACCATGTGTTGACTCAACATGTTCACTGCATAACAGATATCTGGCCTGGTATTAACCAGGTACAATAAAGAACCAATCAATTGGCGGTATATGGTCGGATCCACTAAGTCTAAATATATGGCAGAGTTGTGTAACTTCTTCAGATTAGCCTCCATAGGTGTGGTCATGAACTTACAGTCCATCATACCAAATCTGTGCAATATCTCAATGGTGTTGAAGAATGTAACTTCGAAAGATATTCTTATTGTATTATTGTTGCACTTCCTTAGGAAAATATTCATATTGTATTTGATCATGTAAAAACCCTAAAAGAAATCATGTAAAATAGACAAGTCAACCCAGTGGGTAAACTCCCCCAAACAATGGGCAGTCTGCCCCAAACAATGGGCAAAACTGCCTAAGTCAAGTCGGCCAGTTAGGGAAACTCAAGTCGGCCCAGTTAGGTAAAAAGGCCAGTTTGTGACTAGTATAAATAGAGTGGCGCCTAGCTCATTTGGCACATCACTCACTCAAGCAAGTTCGCATGAGTAAAAGCAAAAGGACAAGTTCGCTTGGGAGAAAGAGTAGTTGCATTAAAGACATCTTTTCTTGGGGTTTTTATTTTATCTTATTCTCAGGTTATTATACGAGATTGACATTGTACTTTCTGAAAAATTTATACTGAAGAAGTTTTGTTGGGTTTTTCCTATGAGAGCGTTTTCCCAGGGTAAATCTTTGTCTCTTTTGTATGTTGTGCTTGTCTATATTTTAGTGATCCTATTGTATATGGTTATTGTAATATATGCAAATTGATTGAAGATCTAACATTACCATCCTGTAAGTATCAAAATTCTAACATGGTATCAGAGCTAGCTTGAAAGAAGACCTTGTGCAGCAGAAACTGTTGAAAGTGAAAACTAGGGTTTCTCATTTTGGAAGCTTTTTTCCATAGTTTGGCTTGAAAAGGAGGTCAAAGCAACTCGCCCTAGAAGGGCGCATATTTTCGTGGAGGCAGAACTCAAATCAGAGAATTTTCATTTTTGGCCCTATCACCACTGCTCAGGAAAACTAGGGCATCAAGTTTTTGGTAGTTTTGTCCACAGATTTGGAAGAAAAGGACCTTTGCTCAACTCGCCTTAGGGAGGTGCATCTCTCTCTCCAACCATTTTTTCAAGAATCCAAAGTTGAAAAATTAGGGTTTCTCTAACAAACCCTAGGTCAACCAAAAGTCAAATCTCAGAAGACATTGAAGCAAGCACTTGATTGGAGCAACTCAATTGGTAAGTCTTGTTATCTTTATTTCCATTTGAGGTTCTCATTTTATCTAGATGACAAACAACAGCAAGCTTGAGGATAAGCTTGAAGGAGCATATGACTTCTGTGCCTGGAAGTATAGAGTGATGCTCATTCTAGAAGAGAATGAGTTGGATAACTATGTCAAAGAAGAAGTTGTTGAGCCAAATGGAGATGAAGACAAAGCTAAACACAAGAAGAACTTGGTTAAGGCCAAGAGGATCATTGTTGACTCCATCAAGGATCACTTGATCCCCCATATCTCATCTTTGAAGACTCCTAAACAGATGTTCAATGCATTGAAGAGATCATTCGAAGGGAAGAACATTAACAGGGAGATGACCTTGACAACTCAACTCAAGGGTGTGAAGATGCAGAGCTCAGAAAGTATTCAATCTTATTTCACAGGGATCTCCCAAATCAAAGAACAACTGGAAGCTATTGGAGATCATGTTGAAAGTGCTGAATTGGTGATGACTACATTGAATGGTCTCCCAAGATCATGGGAAGCATTCATTCAAGGAATATGTTCTAGAAGGAAGCTCATCAATTTCAGTAGGCTTTGGAAAACTTGTGCTTAGGAAGAAACTAGAATTGAAGCCAGAGAATAGAAGATGGGTGTAGACGATGACCAAGCATTGGCAGCACATACGAAGAAAGAGAAGTTCAAGAAAGAAGATAACTCTCACAAGTTTAGAAGATTCCACAAGAATCAAAGACCTCCAAGAGACTACTCAAACTTCAAATGGCGATGAAATGGGACACATTGCAAGAAATTGCCCCAAGAAGAAAGGCAACAACAAGAAAGGAAAGAAGAAGAGGCATCATGCTAATGTTGCAGAAGATGATGAACCAGTTGAGAAGAAAGCAAGGGAAGATTTCTCATGTGATGAAGAATATTTCTTGAAATTTTGATGATACAATAGTAATTAGAGAGCAAGAGGGGAGGCTTGTACAAATTAAAAGGGCCAACCAGATCAAGCATTGGTTCATGACACTATGGAACCAAGTGAACTATGGCACATAAACGCTTGCATATATATACACTACAAGACTTTACCAAAATGGTGACTGGTCTATCCGAGATCCAGACAAAACATGATGGTGTATGTAAGGGATGTGAAGAATACATTTCCAAGCAAAAGGAAATCTTGAATCCAGTACATGAGAACCAAGGATGAAGACTTCAGAAAGTTCCAGACTATACGAATAAGAAGATCAAGGTCGTCAGAATTAGATGATGAAGCAGAGTACGCTTCCAGAAACTCCAGTAACTTCTGCAAGGAGGTAGAAACCAAGAGGGAGCCTACAAAACAAATGAAAGATAAGTATGTGCTGTCATTTGAAATTCCTGATTATTTGGAAGGATATTGCTCATAATAGTTACATGTAGATCTGTGATATAGTTTTCTTTTATGATTAGCAGTAGGCTCATGTAGTGCATGCCATGGGTAAGTGGCCTATAACACTGCACAACATCCCATGAGCCCTTGATGGTGCTAGTCTAGGATGAAACCTCTTTGCTAATGTGTTGAGAGCAGTGCATGCTCTTAATAGTATGTTCTAGTAGAGATGGAAGGCATCTAGATATTTACCATGTGTATACGGGATATGGATGAGGGTTGTGCTGAGGCATTGGCTAAAATGCATTGTTACATAATTGTGTGAATTATGAATTTGTCATTAAAATGTAAATATAATTTGATGACTATGAAATGTTACTAATAATGAAAATGAATTTGACGTGTAGGAAAATCGTGTGCTATGACCTACAAGAGAAGGATGATAAGACTTAGTGATGATTGTTCATTTACAAAATCAAGCTACCAAAGTATAAGGCAAGGTTCATGGTTTCTCTCAAAAAGAGGGAGTCGATTATGACGAGAAGTTTTGCTCCTGTAGCAAGATACACTTCGATTAGAGCTATACTTGCGATAACTGTAGTGATGAAGTGGAAGGTACACCAAATGGACATGAAGACAACTTTCTTAAATGGTGTAGTAGAAGAGGAAGTGTATGTGGAGCAACCACTAGGATTTGAGACATATGACAAACAGACTCATGTGTGCAATTTGAAGAATTCCTTGTACGGTTTGAAACAGGCACCTAGGACATGGTACGACAGGATTGATGGATTTCTGATGAGCTTGGGCTTTACCAAGAGTAAAGCAGATTCCAACCTTTACTTCAAGGTTGAGGATGGGAAACCTGTGATACTACTGTTGTATGTAGATGATCTTTTTTTGACAGGTGATTAGAAGCTCATAACAGAAACGAAGAGGAAGCTTGCCGCAAAGTTTGAAAAGACCTGGGTATGATGCACTATTTCTTAGGTATTGAGGTGTGGCAAAATCTAGAAGAAATTTTCCTGAGTCAAGGAAAATATGCGGTAGAAATTCTGAAGAGATTCAGGATGATGGATTGCGAGGCCATGGCCACACCAATGGCATCGAATTTGAAGTTGTTGTGTGATACTTCTTCAGAGATGGTGGATTCCACAATATATAGGCATATGATTGGTTCGTTGATGTACTTAACGAACACGAGGCCAGATTTATGCTTTGCGATGAACACACTGAGTCAGTACATTGTAGAGCCGAGACGTGTTCACCTGGTTGTGGCAAAGCATGTGTTGAGGTACTTGAGGGGTATGATCAATTATGGCCTCAAATCAGAAGATTAACCTGCAGGGTTATGTTGATGCGGATTGGGCCGGTAGTGTCACAGATAGAAAGAGCACATCAAGGTGCTACTTCAGTTTGGGATCTGGTATGAGGTACCTGAGGGGTACGATTGATTATGGCCTCAGATATGCATCAAATTAGAAGATTAACCTACAAGGCTATGTTGATGCGGATTGGGCCGGTAGTGTCACGGATAGAAAGAGCACATCAGGGTGTTGCTTCAGTTTGGGATTTGGTAATCAAGGAACAACATGAAGCTATTGGAGACATGGTTGAGGAAGCATACGTAGTGATGACTACTTTATGGCCTTCCAAGGTCATGGAATCTTTCATCTAGGGAATATGTTCTAGAAAGAAGTCAACGAGGTTCAGTAGACTTTGGGAAGAATGTACTCAAGGAGAAGCTAGATTGGTAGCAAGAGAATAGAAGTTGGGTAATGATGAAGATCAAGCACTAGTAGCACACACAAAGAAAGAAAAGAGCAGAAAAGAAGTTCATCCTTCAAAGAAGTCTCGAAAGGCTCAAAGGGATTACTCAAGCTTCAGATGTTACAGCTGTCAGAAGATGGGATATATTGCAAGAAATTGTCCTCAAATAAAAGATCAAATCAAAAGAGGAAAAAGACATCATGCTCATACCGTAGAAGATGATGAACCTGTTCAAAAGAAAACAAGAGAAGATGATTCAAGTGAAGAATATGTATAGATATCAACTCTTACAGGGACAATCACTCATGGAAGTGACACATGGCTTGTTGATAGTGGTGCTTCTAAGCACATGATTGGTTACAACGATTCTCTCACAAGTTTGATTCAGAAGGATTCACCTCATAAAGTGAAGCTTGGAGATGATTATCAGTATCCTATTAAAGGAGTAGGAGAAGCCTCCTACAGGTTGGATTCCAGAAATCCTATGAAGATGAAGGATGTGTTATGTGTACCTGGTTTGAAGAAGAATCTTCCATCCATTTCAACATTGGATAAGAAAGGATTCAGAGTCGCCTTCGTGATGGAGACGTTCTCATGTGGCCAAAAGGAAAGACCATTGATGATGCAGTTGTGATTGGTATTGAAGAAGGAGGACTATACAAGTTGAAGGGACACTCGGGATTCAACTCTAGCACACCGTACCGTGAACCCAAGTGAGCTATGGCATAGAAGACTTGCTCACTTAAATTACAAAGTATTGTCGATCATGAGCAAGGTAGTAACAAGTTTGCTAGAGATCCAGGTAGATCGTGATGGTGTTTGCAAAGGATGTGCACAAGAAAAGAATGTGAAGAACCTATTTCCAAGCAGTGACAACAAATCCAAAGGAATCTTGGACATCGCACATTCAAACATATGTGGACCAATGTCAGCTACTTCATTAAGTGGGAAAGATCATGTGTTATGACCTACAAGAGAAGGATGATGAGACTTGTTCTGAAGAACAAGTGATGACTGTTCAGCAGTGACCTTCAAGTAGATTTACAAAATCAAGCATACTATAGAAGTACAAAGCAAGGTTCATGGTTTCTCTCAGAAAGTGGGAGTCAATTATGACAAGATGTTTGCTCCGTGGCCAGACACACTTCTATCAAATCTATTATAGCTTCAGCGATGGAAATTACACCAGACCGCTTTCTTGAATGGTGCAATCGAAGAAGAAGTGCATATTGAGCAACCTCCAGGATTCAAGACTCTCGACATAGAATCACATGTGTAGAAGGCTTTGTACAGGCTCAGAAGGCACCCAAGCCGACATATTATGCCAGGATATAAATTTATTTGATGCAAATTTCAACCTTTTGCTACAAGGTTGAAGATGGTTGCTATCTGTAGATGATGCAGAGAGTGCAAGATGTTAAGATGCAGAGGGAGGACTACAACAGAAGGGGTAGAAAACTCCACTTCAGAGGGAGTGACTACAACATAGAATTGATAGTTTTATGATGAACTTGAGCTTTACTAAGAGTAAAGCAGTTTCCAACCTTACTATAAGGTTGTGGACAATAGACCAGTGATATTATTGTTAATTGTGGGTGACCTGTTTCTAATAAGGGACAAGAAGCTCATCGCTGAGTGTAAGAGGGAGCTTGCTACAGAGTTCGAGATGAAAGACATGGGTATGATGCATTATTTCTTGGGTGTAGAGGTGTGGCAGAAACTGGATGAGATTTTCCTTAACCAAGGAAAATATGATGTAGAGATCCTGAAGAGATTCGGGATGATGGATTGTAAATCCATGCCTACACCGATGGTGACAAACCTGAATTTATTGAGTGATACTTCTTCAGAGACTGTGGATTCCACCATGTATAGACAGATGATTGGTTTGTTGATGTACTTGACGAACCCGAGGCCAGATATATGCTTTGCAGTGAACACATTGAGTCAGTATATGGTTGAGCCAAGACGTGTTCACTTGTTTGCGACAAAGCACGTGTTGAGGCACCTGAAAGGTATAATGGACTATGGATCCAGATATGTTTCAGATGGTGAAATAAGTCTGCAAGGCTATGCTGATTCAGATTGGACTGATAGTGTCACAGATCAAAAGAGTACATCCAGATGTTGCTTCCATTTGGAATCGGTTATGATTTCGTGGTTCAGTAGGAAGCAGACTTGTGTGACACTCAGTACAACCTAGGCAGAGTATATTGCAGCCTAAGTTGCACGAAACGGGGAAACGGGGACGAGTTTCCGAAACGGGGACGCGTAGGAAACGTGACCCTCCAAAATTTAGGAAACGGGGAAACGCGATTTTAAAAAAATTAAACTATTCCATAATAATTTAAAAAAATTAAACTATTCCATAAAAAAATTAACAACACATGTAACATCACATTTACGATTTTACTCATAATTTCATAACTGATTCCATAATGCAAATATTAATATCCAAAAAACAACACATTTTAGTATTTTACCCATAAACGATTCCATAATGCAAGTGGAAATAGCCAAAAAACAGCCTTCATAAATGAGGCTAAGCCGCTAATACATATATATCAAAAATCAGCCTTTATATATGAGGCTACAAGTACAAAGCTACATCAACATGAACAATGAACACATAAAAAAAACATCCACTCAAGCCCAAAGACTAATAGTCATCATCCTCGGGCTCATCTTCATACTCATCCTGGAAAATAGAACAAGAAGCACGCCCAATAGTGGATTGTTGACTGGAAGAAGATTGGCCAACTCCACTTCTAGATTCCTCAATATTCAGGGCAGCAAGAGAGATGTCCAAATCAGTTGATTCTAGATCCACATCCCATTCTTTAGAAGACCCACTGGTATATTCCGGACCCCTACGAGAAGCAAGGCGAAGATTGGAGTGCACATAAACAAGATCCTCAGCCTTTTGTGAACCCAACCTATTGCGCTTCACAGAATGAATAAAACCATAGGTGCTCCAATTCCTTTCTGCCGATGAAGAGCTTGCCACCTGTGAAAGAATACGAATGGCAAGTGTTTGCAAATGCACACCATTTGCTCCATGACAAATCCACCACCTAACCGGACTCATGGTGCTTCTCTCATCCAAAGATGATATATCTGAATAATCATCCAATCCTGCAGCAAAACTAGCAAATTCTTCCTTCACCTCCCTGTGTAGATGAGCTGGAAACATTCTCATAAGGGCCTTTTTCACTCCATTAGCCACCTCTCTATCCTGATGAGGTGCCCTCCTCTTCCCATTGCTTTGAGCAATGAGTTGTTCATCATAGAATCTTGGGTTCAAGGCATGTGCTAAAGTGTGCAATGGAGTGTTGAAACTATTCCACCTGTCAACCATGATTTTATGTACCAAATCAACAAATCCAGCATCAACATATAAAAGCTGAGGAGACTCAAGCAAAATGATTTCCATGGTCTTCTCAACCATGGTATCCATGCCATCGTATACCTCTCCCAAGAAAGGTCTGTCCGTGTCAGCGCTTCGAAGAAGCTCAAATGCAGGGGTTGTGAACTTGAGCAAGAAATCTATCTTGCTCCACCACTCCTCATCAAGGCACAATCTGCGCACAACAATTCCCCGCTCTGAATCTGCTTGTCTCCACTCAACCCAAAGTTGACTGACTACCATAGAAACTAAGGGTTGCTTAACCTCAACAAGGCGACGCAACATGATGAAGTTGGAAGCATATCTTGTCTCAGCAACTTTCAACAACTCCAATCTGGAGTACTCTCGAAATATGGCTTGAGATTGGTGGTGGTTGGTGATGAATTTAACTATCTCCCTTGCTTGCCCTGTGAGTTCCTTGATCCATGGAACTTTGTTGTCGATCTCTTCTAAGATCAGGTTCAGATTATGGACAATGCAAGGTGTCCAAAAAATGTGCTCAAACCTGCTCTCAACAATTAAACCTGCAGCTTTGCAAACTGGTGCATTATCCGTGATAACTTGCACCACCTTATTAGGGCCTATTTGCTCAATAGCTTTGATTAAAACATTAGCAATGAATTGAGCATCTTTCACCTCCCCTGAACAGTCTTCAGCCCTCAGAAACATTGCTCCTTTTGGTGAAGTGGCAATGATGTTTATCAGTGGCCTACGCCTAGTATCTGTCCATCCATCTGAGACTACTGTAACCCCAGAGCTGCCCCATGAAGCACGAATCGGTGCTAAGATATCCTCCACAAGCTCCTTCTCCTTTTTTAGGAGATCAGTTCGGACTTTTTCATAGTTTGGCCCCTTGTACCCTGCAGGAGCTGTGTTAATTGCTCGCACAAGATCTTGCCAATAAGGAGACCGAACCACATTGAAAGGTATCCCACAAGCATAGAGGGCCCTAGCCACCCTTGTGTCAGCTTCTTCTCTCCCTTGAACATTCACCAATTTGGCTATTCTACTCTCTTGGATTGAAGGAGTACCTTTGGGATTTTTTGATGGTTGTACTTCTTGTTGAGCTGCTTTCCTCTTCCTTGCTTCAAGCACAATCCTTGGCTCGGTGTTCAGAGGCTGAATGGAAGCATTTGCAAGCTGGTCATGTCTTCTTTTAAGCCTGTCAGCCTCATCTTGCTCAACTTCATACTTCCTCCTCTCAATTGGGTCACTTGTTTTTGGGCAACTTTCAACACCCTTTCCTGCTTCATGCAAGAAATGTGACCTGACTCTTGGGTAGGAGCCCTTATACTGAGCTTTGCAGAGTGTACATCGCCACTCCCATGAGCCACCACCTCCACATCTTGCAATCTTTTCAACATGAGCCCAAAGAGGATAGTATTCAGCCCTCTTGTTGACCTTAGGGGCTGAACCAGTAGCTTGGTTGGATGCCATTGCTGCTGCAAAAAAATTTAAAAAACAAATCAGAAATAAAAAAATGGATTTGTGAAGCATATTCTAATAATAATAAATTATAAAACTATGTAATAACTTAAAATTTAAAAACTATTAAAAAAACTATGTGATAAGTATTAAAAAAACAATGTAATAACTATTAAAAACGAGTTAAAAAACAGAATAACAATTATAACAAAATTAAAAATACTATGTAATAATTATTAAATAAACTATTAACTATGTAATATACTAATAACTATTAAAAAAAAATGTAATAACTAATAACTATTTAAAAAAACTTAACAACAATTATAAAAAAAACTATGTAATAAAATATTAAAATATTAATTCAATAATTACAAATATTAAATTAAAAATTAAACTATTGTAAAAAATGTAATAACTATTTAAAAAAACATAACTATTTAAAATTTAATAACTATTTAAAAAAACATAATAATTAATACAATTAATACAACACGCTATTAATACAATTAATAAATTATTAATACAATTACAATAATTACAAATAATAAATTAAAAATTAAACTATTGAAATGATAACATATAATATTAAAAAAAAACACAAAAAATTAAACTACACAATACACTAACCTACACTCCCGCGCTCCGGCTGACGGCTTACGGCTTACGGCTTCGAGCAGAAACTTCCTCCCGCGCTCCGGCTGACGGCTCCCAAGCAGCAAGACGACACGACTCTGGCCCGAGGCTCCGGCTTACGGCTCCCAAGCAGCAACACGCTCCGGCTTACGGCTTACTCTGGCTCCGGCTTACAGCTCCGGCTTACGGCTCCCAAGCAGCAACACGCTCCGTCCTCCGCGAACACGAACCACACTCAAGTCTCAGACTTGCGTCCTCCGCGAACACGAACCACACTCAAGTCTCAATCTCGCGAACACGAACCACACTCACACGGAACCACACTCAGACGTTGCTCACTCACAATCGCCAGGCATGAGCTGAGTTAGCCGCAGCATGCCAATTTAAAGGAGCCAGGGACAAATGCGGCTTCTCGAACCATCGAAACCCTAAATCGGAGCCGAAAAATCATTAAAAAAAATTAAATTTCGCGGGCTGAGCGCCGACTGGCCGGAAACGTGGCACAAATTTCGAAATCCGATTTTGAAACGAGTTTCCATTTGTCTGAAACGTGTTTCCGAATTTGGCACGCGTTTCCATTTTTATGAAACGAGTTTCCCACCCGTTCCGTACGCGTTTCAGCGTTTCCGTACGGAAACGGACAGGGGACGTGGGGGTTTAGGTCGTTTCCTGCAACTTAGATTGCAGCATGTTTAGCCAGTTGCAAAGCTGTGTGGCTTCGAAAGTTGCTTGCAGGGTTGTTTGATCTCGAGTTAGAGGTGACTTGTATCTTTTGTGACAACCAGAGTTGCATAAAGTTTTCAGAGAATCCTGTGTTTCATGACAAGTCCAAACACATCGAGATCAAGTACCATTACATTCGTGACATGATACAAAAGGGAGTTGTGAAGCACCAGTATGTGGCAACAGACAAGCAGAAAACCGATGTGTTGACCAAGCCTCTATCAAGGGTAAAGTTTGAATACTTTAGGGACAAGTTTGGAGTGGTCCAACAGGACTTCCCTCGTGAGAGGGAGTGTTGAGTTACATATTTGATTTCAAGAGGAAGTAGCACACTGAGTGTGGCAGCAGCGGGTAGTCATTCATGGACTAGTCACATAGATTTTGTGTGAGCTAGGTGAAGTTGTGTAATGACATAAAGGTCCGACGGGACGCCAAGACCCATAAGGTCCGAAAGGACAATGAGGTTGCACCCCACTAGTGAGATGCTATGTTGAGATCATGAATGCATGATGAAGGGCTTGCTCGTATAGAACTTCTAGTGAGAGAGAGATTCGTGAAATGTCAACAAGTAAATGGTCAAGTACAAGTCAGTAGAAGTAGTATTGAAGATTATGTCAAAAGAATGCCTTCCTTGCTAAGAGGGAGTGTTGAAATAATATGCAGCTGCAGAAGATATTCTTGTATTGCATAAACCCTAATGTAAAACCCTAAAACAATAATGCTAAAGATATACTCTCAAGAAATCGAGTGAAAATATACAAGTCGGCCCCACAGAAATCAATGGGTCAAACTACCCCAAACAATGGGCAAAACTGCCCCAGTGAAGTCGGCCCTATAGTAAAAAAGTCAGCCAAAAATGTGTATAAATAAGGAGGTCGAATTCCTCATTTGGTATGATCACACAAGTTCGCTCAAGCAAGAGAGAGACAATTGCGCAAGAGGGAGAGAGTAGCAGTAGCTAGAGGAAGACATATTCTTGGCGTTATATTATTGTTGCTTCTTGTGTATTCTTTGTATGAGAGAGCTTTAGCTCTTCATTGTATTGACATTGTACTTTGTTGACGAATCTATACTGAGAAGTTCTATTGGATTTTTCCCGTGAGAGGGTTTTCCCAAAATAAATATTTGTGTCTATTGTTGAATGTATTTCTTTCAGTGATCCTTATGCATGCAATTATTATGATGTGATATAATAAATTGAATGAAAGTCTAACAAAATTGCTCTCAAGTAAAATTTCTAACACCATTGTGGTCAACTGGATAGGTCAACTTGCGAGAGCCATAACTTCCTCATACAGACTTCGATTGAGGCAAATCTTGCACTGTTGGAAAGGTCTAAGAGTGTAAAATAGCGTCGAGGGCCATACTGCAGAGCCTTGATCTTCTTACTAGTACCTTGTAGTCTTTCCTTCTTGAATTGTAACCAAACTCTATCCCCCATTTTGAATGATTTTCTAACCCTATGTTGGTCATGTTTGGCCTTGTACTTTTCCTATGACTTCTTCAATGTCTCGTGTACTTGTAAATGGATTTGCACAATCTTATCAATGATTTTTTTAACTCTCAATGCTTCACCTATGGTTTCTTCCTTCACTACCCCATGTTGTCCATATACAACATCTAGAGGTGAAGGTGGTAGACTGCTCTATTATAAGAGTTATGAATACATATCAAATTTTCATCCCAAGTCTTTGAATTCTTCTTATTGTAACCCTCAAAAGTTGCACCAAAGTCTTGTTGACTACTTTTGTCTACCCATCTATTTGTGGATGGAATGATGTAGATATCTTTAACATAGTGTCCATCTTATCCCAAAGTGTAGTCCAAAAGGTACTGAGAAATCTGGTATCCCTATATGAGATGATGCTCCTTGGTATCCCAAAGTGCACCCAGACCTACTCAAAGAACATGTGTGCTACTTCTTGTCCTTTGATGGTCTTCTTACAAGGCATAAGAATGCACATCTTGTTGAATCTTTGTAAGTTAGCAATTGTCTTCCCAACACCAAAATGCCTTGCAACTTTGGAGGTGTGTGCCTCTTTGATAAGCTACAATCTTTCACGTTTAGGAATATAGAGCTTGTCTAACTTGTAGAGTAACCCATTCTAGAGATGATACTCAGCCTTACTTTTACCTTCTTTTACATGAACTTGGTTCTATAGTTATTGAAACAACTCTTTGAAGTCCTCATCTTATGTGTATCCCTCTTTGTATGCATCATAGGTAAAAGGTTCCATGTGCATAAGAGTCTCCAAAGTTGTAATCTTGGATGTGGATGGCCTTGAAAGCATGTCCACCAACTTATTAGTGTTTCCCTTCTTATAGTTGATGACTAGATGAAACCGTTGCAAAAACCCCATCCACTTGTAATGTATGGTTTGTTGTAGCTTACCTTGGGCTTGCAAATACTGTAATGGATGGTGATTTGTGTGGATAATTGATTTCTTGCCCATCAGATAGTGCTTCCACTTCTTAATAGCTTGAACCAGGGCATAAAGTTCCTTACCATAGGTAGGGTAGTTCAAGACTCCCCCATGAAACATTTTAGAATGATAGCATAATGGCTGACCTCCTTGCTTCAAAATTGCTCCCATGGCATACCCACCTACATCTGTCTCCACTTTGAAAGGCTCCTGCAAGTTAGGAAATGCGAGAAGTGGTGCTTGACTAATCTATTGTTTTAGTTCATTAAAAGCTTTCTATTGATTCTTTCCCCATCGGAAACTCTTACCACTCATTGTTATGGTGTGGAGTGGTGCATATACAGTTGAAAAGGAAGTGATAAACTTCCATAGGTATTGTGTTACCCCAATGAAGTTCCTAACTTCAATGACATTAGTAGGTACTGGCCCTTTTATAATGGCCTCCATCTTTGCGGGGCCTATCTTGAGTTCCCCTCCTTCGATCACATACCCCAAATACACCAATGACTACTGAGTGAATTCACATTTCTTGAGATTAGCCAACAACTGATGCTTTTTCAGAGTATCTAACACCTACATGAGATGTGAAATGTGCTCCTTCGATGTAGAGCTATAAACCAATATATCATCTAGATACATTATAACAAATGAGTCTAAATATGGGTGCAAAACATCATTCATTAGTCTCATAAATGTAGTTGGTGTATTACATAAACCAAAAGGCATGACCGACCATTCATACAAACCTTGTCTTGTCTTAAAGGTAGTCTTCCATGGGTCTTCTTCTTTGACATGTACGTGGTGGTATCCCGATTTAAGATCCAACTTGGTGAAGTACTTGGCATGCTACAACTGGTCTAACAAATCATCAATCCTAGGTAGAGGGTACCGATTCTTAAGTGTTATATTGTTCAAAGCTATGTAGTTGCTACAATTCGCCAAGTTGCATCCTTGTTGGGTATGATGATGATAGGTGACTCATAAGGTGGGGTGCTTGGTCAAATCACCCCTTGCTTCAGCAACTACTGCAATTGCTTCTTCACTTGATATGCTTCCATAACAGACTGCCTATATAGCCCAATATTTGGTAATGGGAGTTACGCAACACTCTTCTAGGCTCTTAGAAGACTCTTTTATATGTCTGCAGCAACAGCTCAATTGATGTTTTTTCTCTTTGGTACATCCCTTCAGGAATGTATTTACTCTTACTAATTCATCACACAACTGATTCTCTTGTAATAAAAGCAAAACATTTTTTTTACTTGCGCTAATCAACTTTTTGGCTTGGTTGGCACTTACCAATGTTATCTTTGATTTACCCTTATGTGCATTGATGTTGAATGACTTCCCATCCTTGATCAAGCAGTATTGGTTTTCTCTCTTCATGAAGACCGCATCCCTCATATACATGTAGGGGCTTCCAAACATTACACCACACATGTCAAGGGGTACTACATCTAACTCCACTTTACCAATAAAATCTACACTTACAACAAATTTGATCTTACACTATTTCGTGACTTTTATCTTTGTATATTTGCTTTCCCATCCTAATGGATAAGGGATAGGATGATCATGAACCTCCAACCCAAGCTTGTTGACCAAATCGATTGCTATGAGATTGGCTTGTGAACCAAAATCGAATAGAGCGTCTACCTTGGTCTTCTTGATCTGTATCTTGATGTGGAAGAGTTTTTTCATCTCCTTCTCTTCCTTATGATGAAGGCTACTCAAATTCACCTCTTTTTGCACTGAACTGCAGACAATCTTCTCATCCACATCTGAGCTACTCTCTACCTGTTTGCTTGAATCTGCAGCTAGAAGGTTCTTCTTATTGGCATCCTTCTTGCGGTTCTTAGGGTTCATTGTCGGATGTAGTTTTCAACACTTTTCTTCAGTGTGACGGGTGACCATCAATGTTACAATGATTACATTTGTTTTTCAGATCCTTGCGTTGATGTGATAGTGTTGTAGTCTTCTTATCTTTTCCTTTCCACTTCTTCTTCCACTCCTTGGAAGTGTCTTGGTTCTCTTTCTGTTTGGAACCACTTGGATATCCTTCTCGTGCCCTATATTCTCCAAGTATTGTGCTTGGATACAAGCCTCGTCAATTGTCTTGGGCTTGAAGAGCATCACTTGCTTTCGTAAATGACTATGTAGACCCCCCAGATACTTGAGGAGTACATCTGGATTCCTTGTGAGATACCCAACATAATAGCCATCTTCCTGAATTCAATGATGTACTCTTACACACTCTACCCTTTCCTTTGCCTGAAGTAATGACAATGGATCCATTGGTTCTCTACATACCCTAAATGGTAGAATTGGAACTAATGAGGGTTTTGAATTCCTTCCACTTAGTTACTATCGGATCACCCTCCAACCTAAGTGCCTCTATGTGGCTTTCCCACCAAGTTAATGCATGGACCTCTAATTTCAATCGAGCAAATGAAATCTTCTGCTCCTATCTATGTTGAGGATACTAAAATAGACCTCTAATTGATGCAACCAATGATTCAACTTTAAAGCATCAATCTCACCTTGGTAAGGTTGGATATCACTTTCGCTTCCATCTTAATAATGGCCGGGAAGGGGTAATAGCACTAGAACTTGGTTGCTCTTTCTTGGGCTCTTTCCTTGGCTCCTTTTCTGGCTGGCCTTTGTCTCTTGATTTCCCCTCTAATCCGATCTATGAATTAGAGCCTCCAAAATCACCGAAAGGTCCAAACTTACTCTCAAGAGCTGCCATGAGGATTGACATATTGTGTGAGGTACCAACGACTTGTATTTCCAACTTTGTAAATCGTTGTTCATATTCACCCCGCATTCTTCACTAGACTCAGCTGCCATGGCTAGGGTTTGAATACTTTTTCTTTATTCCACCAACTCCTGGATCCTACAATTTCCCACAAAACCCAAAAGAAAACTGCTCTGATACCAATATGATTCATAAATTGCTATGGATATTCCACTGGAATAGTTCGTCGCAATGGATCTTATAACTTAATTCATTATGTTAGCTTAATTCCACAGAATGGTAAATAATTTGGAACTGAAAGGAAAATAACTAGAGAAAAATAACACATCCACACAAATAACACCAAATATACTCTCGGGAAACCCACTATGGGGAAAACCCAACCATAAGTGAGGACTGTGCCTTGCTCTTTTCTTCTCAAAAATGCAATGCAAATACAAAGAAAGTGGTACTCACTGTGGTGTTACCTCTGACACCGTGGCCTACACGGCTACTACAAGGTCTCTTACTTCCACTGTTATGCTCTAATATCCACTCCCTTACTTGCTCAGTTATGGAACAATACAATAACATCATAAAAGATGGAACCGCCTTTTCCTCCCAGCAGCTCAGTATTTAACATAGCTCGATAGCCATCTAGGGTTAGTTTTATCATTTGTACATGCCTCAACTCTCGATTAGGATTAGGGTTTTGGACCCTCTAGAATGCTCTTGAAAGTCCACATGTGACTAGCTTCACATGTGTGGGTAATGAGCGCTGACATGGAATCCACTCAGTACCATGGTGGTCAACTAGATAGGTCAACTTGCGAGAGGCACAACTTCCTCATACAAACTCTGATTGAGGCGATTCTTGCACTGTTGGAAAGTCTCAGAGTGTAGAATAAGATCGAGGGGTTGGGAGCTACGTTCACAAACTTTTTACCCCAAAAAACACCGTTTAAGCCCTCAAACATGCCTTGGAAGGTTCCAAACTCCAAATCTACAAAGTAAGACCTGCCCCTAAAATGGGCCCTACAAGCCAATTCATCCAATTGTTACATCCAAAAAGCATCAAGACATATGACAAATTATATATTTATCCATCTCAAATCACTCCTTGTTCCACTTAGATTCACGATCTTTCTTTAACATGTTAGATATAGGTTTGACAAGTTCTGTAAAATTAGGAATGAATCTCTTGATGAAGTTAATTTTTACAAAGGAGTTTAACACCCTTTTACTACCTGGTAAAGGGATTTGTTGGATAGCTTCAATTCTCTCTGGGTCATCTTTACCCCTTCTTTCGAGATGACATGGCTGAGGAGCTTCACCTCATCAACTCCAAACACATGCTTGTTTGGATTAAGGGATATGTTGTATTTTCTGCACCTATCAAAAACGTGTCTAAGATGCTTTATGTGATTACCTCTTTCTTTGGAGAATACTATTAGATCATCTTGATATATTTAGATTATTTTCCCGATCAAGTACTTGAAGGAGAAATCTATTGCCCTTTGAAATGTGGAACCTGTGTTGAGTAGACTGGATGGCATCCTCAACTACTCATATATAACCCCCATGGGGTGGTGAACACATGCTTATGCTAGTCCTCCTCTTTAACCAACACTTGATTGTATCTTGAAAATCTGTCAAGCGTTGACATCATGCCAAATCTCATCACTCTTTGTAACAAATTTTCCATATTGGGTAAAGGATATTTGTCTCTCAGGGATAATTGGTTCAAATTCTTGAAGTTCACACATAGTCTAATCTCGCCATTTTTCTTTCAAACCACCACAAGATTAGCCACCCAAGAGGAATGCCTTGTGTTACAACTTGAACTAGCATGTATAATTAAAGCCCTAAACAAGGCTAACCCAACTATAACCTAGAGGTGTTACCCACTGTCTCCTCGATAACTACCTCTCTGCACTCCTCGTTGGCTCTTCTCCAACTCGAGGGGGGCTTCTCTAGATAGGATTGCTAGGCTATGGAAATGGAAGCACAAGGTGATTTGAGGAGTTAGCTTTAGGAAAACTTTAGGTCTTCTTTTAGTATAGGTGATGGGAGGGTTATGAAGAGTGGATAGTATGGCGTATGGGGTTCTTATTACTCCCATTGGAAGGCATTATGATTAATATGAGAAGGGTACATAGATTGTATTGATTAAGTCCACTTTTTGGTGTCATGAAGATAATGCCATATGATATATCAATGATGAGACTAGATGTGATGGACAAGCACATAATTTAATATTGTGAAAAAGTATTTGATGGTTGCTTATTGCTTCTCTAGGAAGGCATTGTGATTAATATGAGAAGGGTATGGAGATTGTATTGATTAAGTTAACTTTTTGGTGTCATGGAGATAATACCATGTGATATATCAATGATGGGGCTAGATGTGATGGACAAGCACATAATTTAATGTTGTGAAAAAAATTGATGATACCAATTTAGGGTTCTAATTATGCCGTATGATTTTGTACGACACCGATAAGCTGAACAACAACGCAAGGCATTGTGTACTCAATGTTTTGGCAAGTCAATATCATTGGCTAGTGGGTTGCCAATGGTTGCCATCTATGCTTATGACGTTTGGTTGGAATGCTACTCATGATAATATGTGTGTGCACTTATTTTGTTTGTTTTACATTGCAATAATCATCATTTTTAATAGCATTTCTACATAAGCATAATTTGTAAGTGGAAGTATGGAAAAACTAAATTCATTCTTGACAAGATTATACAAAAATAAAAACAAAATAATATTTTCCTAGAAAGGAAATAGTGGAACATATTTGTCCAGAACATTCCAATTTACAAGATAGCTTCAATTTGGCTTTTAATATTACTACACAATCTTAATTTCATCCGAAAGAATGGGATAATAATTAATGGTATTTGGGTTTAATTTTTTTTGTGAACGTGATAGTTGAGAGTATTCATTGTTATTGACAATTTTTTCATTTATTGGTGGAATAGATGTTAGGACAAAACAATGTTAGTTGTGCATGTAGATCAATATTTGCTTGAGACCATACTTGTAATGATATTAGAGTTATAGACACACTCTCTTTAACTAACATGAACTTGTATTTTCTATAGCTTCTAGATAGAAGAGATGTTGACATGCTTCTTGGTCCTCACGAGAAAGTTAGAAAATGGCTTGAAAAGGTGAAGGAAGTGACAAAACCCCACTTTGAAGAAGTGCACGACAAGATTTACACTGCATCCAAAAGATTTCAGAGTAAGAGGCTCGAGGCTAATCCAAATGGAAATGCAATTGCTTCATCAAGACAATCAAAATTGTAATAAGTTTATGAGCCATTTCAAAATATTGTGTTTGTGGGAGCAGTGTTTTAGAGAAATTTTATTTCCGTATGTTAAGACAAAAAATAAGGTATATAATGGTGGTGGTGATTATAGCTATAATCTACTGAGACCAAATTTGATTTATCTAACTGATATAAAAGTGCAGAGTATGAAACCCCTTACCTTTCACATGCAAAGTGAGCACATTACCATTTGAGTATGTAATGATAATATTAAAAAAATTCTTATTATATACCTCAGAAGTGATTGGAAGATTTGTACAAATGTAGTGTTTTATTCTTGAACATGACAAGCTCATTAAATGGAGAACATTATTGACAATGGACTTTTTTGTCTTGTCAATTAAATAGTTTTCTTACTTGACTAAGTGGTCTTTTCATGTTAGTTATGTTATTTATAAAAGTATAATTAACCAAGGTTTGAGTAGTTTTGTCATCCAAATATCATAAACAATTATTTTCTATTAAATTATATTGTATTCATTTTTAATTCAAAGTGAGCACATTACCATTTGAGTATGTAATGATAAAAAAATATTTCGTATTATATACCTCATAAGTGATTATTATATACATCATAAGTGATTGGCAGATTTGTACAAATGTATTGTTTTATTCTTGAACATGACAAGCTTATTAAATGGAGAAGCATTATTGACAATGGACTTTTCTGTCTTGTCAAATAAATAGTTTTCTTACTTGACTAAGTGGTCTTTTCATGTTAGTTATGTTATTTATAAAAATATAATTAACCAAGGTTTGAGTAGTTTTGTCATCCAAATATCATAAACAATTATTTTTTATTAAATTATATTGTATTCATTTTTAATTCATTAGTTCGAACTAAACCAATGTGGTCCATTATCTGAAATAATTTGTAGAAAAAAAACTAATTATAAGTTTGTATTAATATGTAATTAACTTTAAAAAACTATGATTAATCAAGTTAATTAAATTAAATTATGTATTTATATTTTATTTAATTGTATATTTTAATTATTATTATAATCCATAATGTTTTTGTATATTGTCATTACAAATCTTAATTCTTGATCTCAATAAAGTTATTGTTGCATTACAATCATGATTCCTAATCCCAAATTCTAATGAAGTTATATTGAGTTCCATTGAGGCTCACATGCATGGTGTAATGCTAGAATGCAGTTTTTGTTGATTTTCCAACCATCATCTTGATTTATGTTATTGGGATAATTCTTAATCTCACTAGCTTCTCTAAACTTACTTTTTTAGTAATGCTCAATATTGGCTAAGACCTTGGTATCTTGAAAGCATATTTGATGCTTAGTCTTGTCTTAGAGTTTAACCAAAGTAGAAGTATGAACTGGGTTGTGATTGATATTAGTCGCATGTTTTGACTTTGATTGTGATGGAACGAACAATTTCACCAACATAGGGATTTACACATGAAAAAAAAAACAATTAGTGACACCTTTTTGTTGTGTTGGATCAATGGGATCCTTAATAGACTTAAGTGAATTCCTTATCATTGTTAGGGGCTTAAAAGTTGGCCCGATATTGTTCTTCCTAAGAACTTTAACAATCCTATTAGTAGTCTATTGGGCAAGAAGGCTTGGGGATCTATTGGACTCAATCTTTATTGCAGCATTCTTTACATGGCTTCTAGAAGACCTTCATGGCTTGGTGTTCTTTGTAACCATTATCCTTGGAAACTTTAGGAAGATAGAGTTTCTCCTCTTATAAATGTTCATCGTCCAAGATCCTAAGGTCCCTTGTTGCTAAAGTGTTGAAGACCCCTAACTTTTGTGCTAAATAGTGATGGGAGTTGACATGAAGGTATTGTTCAATGCAAATATTTTTCCTAAACACATTGTGTGCCAAGGATCCATCTAGGTTTTTGGTCATTGTTTACTTGTAGATTTAGATATTAGTATTTAAAATAATTTCAAATATTTAGTAAATTATCTTTTGATAAATAATTAATTTGGTATATGGAGAGTTATGCCACAAGTAGAAAAGTACAATCATATGTAGTTACATGAAACCTTTTATCCAATGCTTTGACTCTCTTAGTGTTCCCTTTATTGCATCAAAAAGTAGTGTTTCAATAAATTAATGATGACACAATGAGTAAAATCCATGTTATAACATCAAATTCATTAGAATATATTATGTTTCAAACATACAACTTATTATATGGTTATGATGTGAAGAATATGTTGAAATAATGGAACTGCAGATGATATTCTATTTATATTATTGTATTCCTCTTCCAGGAGTTGATGGTCATGTAATTAATAATGTAAAGGTCATTGAAAGAATCAATGTGAACCCTAGGACATGTGTCGGCCTAGAAAAGCCCCCAAAAGATTATTATATTATGTAATTGACTAGTCAAGTAGAGAAGTCGGCCTTGTTGGGGAAATTGTCACCCCAACGGAAGAATATAAATAGAAGTGCTCTCTCTCATTTGTATTCACTCATTCACTCAAGCAAGTTCGCATTAGTGAAGAGAGAGAGGTGCGCACAAGTGGAGGAGTAGTTGTTTTGTCTTGGGGAACTTTTGTACTTTGTGATTTCTATATTGAGGAAGGATTTGCCGGGGTTTTCTCCCTTTGTGGTTTCCCCGAGAGAATCTTTGTGTTCATTGTGTTTATGTTGTGCTTGTTTATCTTTCAGTAATTGTTTATATGCTATATGTTGTTCAAGTAAAAACTAACATGGTATCAGAGCTGGCCTGAAAGATTACATTGTGCAGTTGCGGAAGCTAAGGCTTCTTAATTTTTGGGTCTCTTTCCACATATCATCAAAGGTAGGAGGCTAGGCTGACTCTCCTAAAGAAGGTGCATCTTTCTGTAGAAAAAAAATTTGATTTCGAGCATTTTCAGTTTTTGGCCCGACACTGCTGTGGGAAATTAGGGCTTTTGACAGAAGTGGAATTTTGGAGTTCTCTCAGCATAGGATTGATCTCCTCAGCAAAATCAAAATTTAGAGACCAAGATCGAACTTTTTGGTTGGGAAGAACCCCGGGATCTATCAAACCCTAGTTCAAGTTTTTGACCAGAAAACCAGAATTTGATAGAAATTGTAGATCACTTTCGAGGGGTAATTTTTTGGAGGTTTCAAAATCTGAGCACACCAGCTTGCTCTCCTTAGTCAATTACATCTCCATGTCCAGACAAAAGGTTGAAATTCCAAGTTTGAATTTTTAGGGTTTCTCTGTCAAACGCTAGTCAGCTCCAGATCCAGCAAATCAACGTGGTAAGATCTATAAACTTTTCTATTTCCATTTGAGGTTCTCATTATAGCAAAATGACAAGCAATACCAAGCTTGATGAAAAGCTTGTAGGAGCTAAGAACTTCAGATCCTGGAAGTATAGAGTCATGCTCATCCTTGAGGAGCATGAACTAGAAGACTATGTGAAGGAAGGACTTACAGAACCAGAGGGAGATGAAGATAAGGCAAGGCATAAGAAGAATCTGATCAAAGCAAAGAGGATCATTGCTGATTCCATCAAGAATCACTTGATCCCCCATCTGTCTTCCAAGAAGACACCAAAAGAGATGTTTGATGCCTTGACCAGCCTGTTTGAAGGAAAGAACATCAACAAAAAGATGACATTGAGGAATCAACTCAAGGGTGTGAAGAGTATGAAGTCTGAGTCCATGCACTCATACTTCTCCAGAGTATCCCAGATTAAAGAACAATTAGAAGCCATTGGGGATATGATAGAGGATGTAGAAGTTGTGATGACTACCCTGAATGGTCTCCCCTGAGATTGGGAACCATTTGTTCGTTGCATTTGTGCCAGAAAGAAACTAATCAAGTTCAGAAACCTATGGGAATAATGTAACCAAGAAGAAGAAAGAATGGTCGTAAGAGAGGAGAAATTAAATGACGATGAAGATCAAGCTTTAGCTACTCATGCTAAAGGAGGGAAGAAGAGGAAGAACAACCCTCGTCCCCGAGAGGACTCTCCAAGAAGACCCCAGAAGAAGAGAAGGACCAGAAAGGATTTATCTTCAATTGAATGTTACTCATGCCACACGACTGGACACATTGCAAGGAATTGTCCAAACAAATCTGGACACCACAAGAAGCAGAAGAAGAGGTTTCATGCTCATGCAGCGGAAAATAGTGATGATGATAACAAGACCAGAGATAATGAAGACTCCAATGAAGAATATGTTCTTATCTCAGCACTCACTGGTTCAGTATCCCATGGAAGTGATACTTGGCTAGTGGATAGTGGAGCTTCAAAGCACATGACAGGATACAAAGAATCCTTGTCTCACCTCATCCAGAAGGAATCTCCACACAAGGTAAAACTCGGAGATCACTACCAATATCCCATCAAAGGTATGGGAGAAGCCTCTTACAAGTTGGACTTTGGGAAGTCCATGAACATGAAATATGTACTTTATGTACCTGGGTTGAAGAAGAACCTTCTATCTATTTCAGCATTAGATAAGAAAGGTTTTCGAGTTGCATTTGTAGATGGTGAAGTTCTCATGTGGCCTAAAGGGAAGACTATTAATGATACAGTAGTCATTGGAGTAGAAGAAGGAGGACTTTACAAACTGAAGGGTCATGCAGATACAGCAATGATGGCTAGTACCATGAACCCCTGTGAGCTATGGCATAGGAGACTAGCTCATGTACACTATAAGGCTTTACCAATTGTAAGTAAGGTAGTGACTGGATTACTAGAGATCCAGGTGGATCATGAAGGAGTATGCAAAGGGTGTGCTCAAGGGAAGAGTACGAAGAACCCATTTCCAAGTAGCGACAACAAAGCGAAAGGTATTCTAGATATCATTCATTTAGACATTTGTGGACTAGTGTCCACCACCTCTCTAAGTGCATTAGAGGAAATTTGGGTAAAAAATGGGCCTCCTAAGGAAAATAATAAAATAATAGTAAAGAGAGTAAACAACTATTTTTTTGGATCATATTTTCAACTTATCTCCTTGTAGGTTTACTCAAATTTCAAGCAGGAGGACTCGTTGGATGCATAATTAAATTATGCATCCAATGAGTACCCATGTTGCATACTTTTAACAACATCCACACCATAAAAAAATTTGAAAATACATTAAAAAACATGTTTCTAGTGAAAGAAAACACGTTTTTTAATGTATTTTCAATTTTTCATGGTGTGAATGTTGTTAAAATTATGCAACATGGGTACTCGTTGGATGCATAATTTAATTATGCATCCAACGAGTCCTCCTGCTTGAAATTTGAGTAAACCTACAAGGAAATAAGTTGAAAATACGATCCAAAAAAATAGTTTTTATTTTTTCTCTCCAATGTTTTTACATGCACCTTGTTTGAATTTTAAAGCATTTTGATTGGCTAATATGTGATGACAAGAAATTGTAATTTAGGGTTAAAAGGCCCATTTTTCATCCAGATTTCCTCTAATCGGTATGAATATTATGCATCCTTCATTGATGATTATTCTCGCAAAACCTGGATTTACTTCCTGAAGAATAAGAATGAAGTCTTTGAAAAATTTAAAGAGTTCAAGGAGCTCGTAGAGAATCTATCTGAAAAGAAGATTAAGATCCTGAGGTCAAACAATGGAGGGGAATATACCTAAAGGGATTTCAAATATTTCTGTAAACGAGCAGGGATTAAGAGGGAGCTCACGGTTCCTTATAATCCACAACAAAATGGTGTAGCCAAAAGGAAGAACAGAACGATCATAGAAGCAGTGAAGGCTATGATCCACGATCAAGACTTACCCATGCATCTATGGGTGGAAGCTGCCAGAACCACAGTCTATGTACAGAACAGGATCTCCCATAGTGCTCTTGGCAACAAGACCCCAGAAGAGATGTTCACCGGGAAGAAGCCTGAAGTCAGTCACCTGAAGATATTTGGATGTCCAGTGTTCATCCACATTCCAAAGGAGAAGAGATCGAAACTAAAACCTTCAGGGAAGAAGGGAATATTTGTGGGTTATAGTGAGCAATCTAAAGCTTACCGCATATACATCCCAGGATTCTGTCAGATAGAGATTAGTCGGGATGTCACATTTGATGAAGATACAACCTTCAACAAGTCTAAGAAGACTCATGAGGATGAAGAGGAGCAGGAGGCTCCCAGAGTTGCAGAATCAACTAAAGAACCAATCCAAAACATTGAAGGGGATCCTATTCCAGAGGATCATGACATGGCAGAACCTCAGAGACTTGAGGAGATACCTCATAAAGAGATCTCTCGAAAGAGAAGACCAGCCTGGGCATGCGAATTAATCCAAGATGTAGGAAAGTATGGTGCCCCAGAAGGATCCAGTAGAGAGAGCAAGAGACCAAGGCCATACTCTAGCTATGTAGCCTTGATGTTCAATCTTGTTGAAGAAGAACCAGCGTGTTTTGAAGAAGCAGTAAAGAAGAAGGAATGGCTGGATGCTATGAATGAAGAGTATCGGTCCATTATCAAGAATGATGTTTGGGATGTGGTACCAAGACCGAAGGACAAATCAGTTGTTTCATCAAAATGGATCTTCAAAACAAAACATTCAGCAGACAAAAGCATTGAAAAGTACAAGGCAAGATTTGTAGCTCGGGGATTCTCGCAAAAGGAAGGAATTGACTATGAGGAGACTTTTGCCCCTGTAGCCAGATATACTTTGATTAGAACCATTCTTTCCTTGGCAGCCAAAATGAAATGGAAGCTACATCAGATGGATGTGAAGACAACTTTCCTGAATGGAAATATAGAAGAGGAAGTATATATCGAGCAACCAAAAGGATTTGAAGTAGAAGATAATAAGTCACATGTATGCAGGTTGAAAAAAGCACTGTATGGATTGAAGCAAGCTCCCAGAGCATGGTATGGAAGAATTGACAGCTTCCTGATGAGCCTGGGCTTTACCAAGAGTAAAGCGGACTCTAATCTTTATTACAAGATTATGAATGATGAACCCATGATACTATTATTGTATGTGGATGACTTATTTCTAACTAGAGAAGACAAGCCCATTGTTGAATGTGAGAAGAGGCTTGCAGCAGAATTTGAGATAAAAGACCTTGGCAAGATGCACTATTTTCTAGGTCTTGAAGTATGGCAGTTTCCATACGAGATTTTCTTGAGTCAAGGAAAATACACAGTAGAGATCCTAAAGAGATTTGGGATGTTGGATTGTAAGGCCATGACTACTGCAATGGTGACAAATCTGAAGCTTTTGAGTGATGCTTCTTCAGAGAAAGTGGATGTCACCTTGTATAGACAGATTATTGGGTCATTGATGAATTTGACCAATACTCGCCCAGATATATGTTTTGCGGTAAACACATTGAGTCAGTATATGGTGGAACCCAGGAATGTTCACCTGATTGCAGCAAAACATGTGATGAGATATTTGAAGGGTACATTGGATTATGGACTCAGATATGCCTCAGATAGTGAGTTCAGGCTGTATGGGTACATAGACTCAGATTGGGCTGGAAGTGTTGAAGACAGAAAGAGCACTTCAGGATGTTGCTTTAGTTTGGGATCATGCGTGATCTCATGGCTCAGTAGAAAGCAACCCTGTGTTGCACTCAGTACAGCGGAAGCTGAAAATGTAGCAGCTTGTTCAGCTTGTGTTGAAGCAGTGTGGCTTTGCAAGATGTTGACATGATTGTTCGATGCAGAGATTGATGCTACAGAGATACTCTGTGATAACCAGAGTTGCATCAAGTTGACAGAAAATCCTGTGTTTCATGATAGATCGAAGCACATCGAGATTAAGTTCCACTATATCCGAGATAAGGTGCAGAAGGGAGCTGTGAAGCTCGAGTATGTTCCTACAGAGGAACAATTTGTTGATGTGTTGACTAAGCCTCTGGCTCGTTTGAAGTTTGAGTACTTTTGAGACAAGCTTGGTGTGGTCCAGAGGGACCTCTCTAGAAAGAGAGATTGATGATGCCTATCTGAAAGGATAGATGCATGTCCAGGAGGGACGAAAGATCAGTATTGGCTGACTGATGGTTCCAGCTCTCACGAGCTGATGCCTGTCCGTAGGGATGGATGCCTCTCCAAGGGTGAGGGAAGATCAGTACTGGCTGACTAATGGTTCCATCTCTCACAAGCTGATGCCTGTCTATAGGGATGGATGCCTCTCCAAGGGTGAGGGAAGATCAGTACTGGCTGACTGATGGTTCCATCTCTCACGAGCTGATGCATGTCCGTAGGGATGGATGCCTCTCCAAGGGTGAGGGAAGATAAGTATTAGTTGGCTGATGGTTCCAGCTCTCACGAGCTGATGCACGTCCGGAGGGATGGATGCCTCTCCAAGGGTGAGGGAAGATCAGTACCGGCTGACTGATGGTTCCAACTCTCACGAGCTGATGCCTTCCTAGAGGGATGGATGCATCTCCAAGGGTGAGGGAAGATCAGTACTGGCTGACTGATAGTATTAACATTTAGTTACTGATGTTTGTTGCAGGTGTTCCAGCTGATGGTGTTGTTGATGAGGATGTTCTAGCAGATGGTGTTCCAGCTGACGATGATGTGGTTCCAGCTGATGGTGCTGCTAATGAGGATGTTCCAGAAGATGGTGTTCCAACTAACGATGAGGATGTTCCAGAAAATGGTGTTCCAACTAACGATGATGTTGTTCTAGCTGATGGTGCTGCTGATGAGGATGTTCCAGTAGATGGTGTTCCAGCTGACGAGATTGCTGACAGCAGAAGATGTTCCAACTAATGATGTTGCTGATGAGGATGTTCCAGCAGAAAATGCTCCAGTTGACGTAGTCGTTGTTCCAGCAAATGATGTTCCAGCAAGAGGATGATTGCTGATGATGATCATATTTCAGAAAATGATGATGTTGCTACTCCGCAGATGATACCCTAGACAAATGATGATCCAAAGCCTTCCTACGACATATAGAAGTTCACAAGTCAGTTGTGCAGATGTTAATACCCGCAGAATACCTTCCTAGTTAAGAGGGAGTGTTGAAATAATGTAACTGCGGAAGATATTCTATTTATATTATTGTATTCCTCCTCCGAGAGTTGATGGTCATGTAATTAATAATGTAAAGGTCATTGAAAGAATCAATGTAAACCCTAGGACATGTGTCGGCCTAGAAAATCCCCCAAAAGATTATTATATTATGTAATTGACCAGTCAAGTAGAGAAATCGGCCTTGTTGGGGAAATTGTCACCCCAACAGAAGAATATAAATAGAAGTGCTCTCTCTCATTTGTATTCACTCATTCACTCAGGCAAGTTCACATTAGTGAAGAGAGAAAGGTGCACACAAGTGGAGGATTAGTTGTTTTGTCTTGGGGAACTTTTGTACTTTGTGATTTCTATATTGAGGAAGGATTTGCCGAGGTTTTCTCCCTTTGTGGTTTCCCCGAGAGAATATCTGTGTTCATTGTGTTTATGTTGTGCTTGTTTATCTTTCAGTAATTGTTTATATGCTATATGTTGTTCAAGTAAAAACTAACAGAATAAGTCTTCTAAAAGAGTGCTAGTGGGGGTAGCTCAAGTGGTAAAGATGATAAGTTGTAATTAGTTGTAAATGGAAGGTCACGTGTTCAAATCCCCCAAATTTACTCATGCGCCATGGTTTAGGCCCCGTGGATGCACCTAGGGGTATAGTGGTAGGGATATTGGATCCCTGGACCCCATGTCACGCGAGTACCACCCCAACTCCAGTTGCTGACTCCCCTAGTAAAAAAAGAAGTGTTCTAAAATAGTACTCATGTTTTGAGTGGAAGGGACTTGCCAAGTGGTTCTGTGCGAGCCTAGACATAATGCCCCAATGGACTTGACACCTTACAAGGTCGTGTGGATAGAGGGTGTCAAGCAAGGGTGGTTAGTGCAGGATGGAAGGTGCCTTTCGCGGGCAAGTTAATATGGTTAGTTGGGAAGGCATATAGATTGAGCAGGATCTCGACCTAAGAAAGGCTAGTGGTATGATGGTTTTCTAGGTTATCATGGCGGCTTTGATGGCTCCTCTTTCCATGGCATTGTTTGATAGAAGCATCATAATGGAGAATGTCATGATCATGGAGCATGGAGGAGGTAATTATGGAAAGTTATCACCTAATGTTTCCTCTATTTTGACCTTGGCTATTACACACCAAATTCCCCAAAATAACATAAAATAAGATAGACAGAGTAATCCAATTCCTTGAGAATGAAGATAAGACATGAATAAGAACTCTCTTTGAGGGGGCAACCTCCTTATACAATGTAGCAAATAAACAAGACAAGGGGAGATGATTATACAAATGAATCTCCTTTACTATAAATAGGACATGAAGTGATCATTATTGAACCTAATACTAGGCCAACCTAATCATAACTAATATAATAATAATGAATGATAGTTAGGGATTTAACATTATAGCTTCCGTCTTTAAAAAATATTTGCCCTCAAAGCTTGTAATTGAGGGTGTTTCTTCATGAATGTACATCTTCCTGTGTAACTTATTTTGGAAGCATGTTCTTCCACTTGATTAGGTACTCCATAATGGTTGTAATCCGAAGAGATAGAAAACATCTATCGTTAATTTTTTTGGGTTTGAGAATCAAATTCCCTTTTCATCTGATTCAAGTAGTTCTATTTGCACTAGCATAGTATGTCCCAAAACCTTTTGCAAGCAAGATACATGAAAAACCTTATGAATGCGAGAGGAAGGAAAATCTAACTCATAGGCCACTTCTCCAATATTCCAAATAATCTTGTTGGGTCCATAATTTTTTGGGCTAATTTTTTATTCTTCTTATCTTTGCGAGTAGATTGCTTATAAGGTTCTCAAATATACCCAGTCACCCTCCTCAAATTGTCTTTTACTTCTATGTTAATCCACTTGTTGCTTCATCTTATTCTAGGCCATTTGAAGGTTTTCTTTAAGGTTTTGCAAAGTTTATTTAGTCTTTTCCATATTTGCATCTATTGCCTATGCTTTGAATGATCTTGCGAAAAGGATGTGATACTAAGAGCTATATAACCATAAAGAGCTTCAAATGGAGTTGTCTTTGTAGATGTGTGATTGGTGGCATTATATCACCATTCCGCTAACAAAAGCCACTTGACTAATTGAGATTGCTTGTCTAAAAAAAAGCAATGGAAATAACACTTTAAAATTTTGGTAATGTAGCAGAAACACTATAAACTTCTAAGTTAAATATATAAAGATATAAATATTTATAAAATATATATGTTGATAAATGATAAAATAAGATGACGATTACAATAATGAGTACCTTGGAATCTATAGGCCCCTTGGTGACCCTTCATGTAAAGCTACGTCTTTACATGATGCATCTTTTCATAAGTACAAAATATTGATATCGATTCTAATTAAATATATTCTTAACATTGCCTATCCCTTAAAAAAGTTTTGTTCTCAAAGCTATATATTTGAATTCATCTTCTATTTTGATACATGGTGATAGTTGTGAGGACTTTGAACGTTGTCTCCCACTTAAAACATCTAAGTAATAGTAATTCATTTAATTCCACTTTATTTCAGTAATTAACCTCGAATAACTTAACAATACAAAATGACTTTAAATCTCCACTTGAATTAATCTTTCACTTTTATTCGTGTGTGTGTGTATCTTCCACGTATGCCTATAATTTAAATCTTCTTGAACTCACCCCCCCTTTTTTCAATAAGAATATATATTTTATTTCTATTTGTTAAAAATAATGTACTCCTTTTGTCTCCTAACTTGCATCTTAATAATATATTAATGGATGGGTCATGACTTTATATTAAAGGTTACGACATATGATGTCAACGTGTTAAGTGTTGAATTTTTAATCTATTTACAGATCTTTACTATTATTTCACAATGACTTCAAGCAGTCATTTCATCTTATGACGATCACAACAGGACACGAAGAACTGGATGCTGCGATACAAGGATTCGACACCATCAGCATCGACTTAAACATGATGCCATGTTTATGTTGTAGTGCACTCACACTGGGGTGAGTAAAGAGATCAATGACCGCGAGGAATCAGCGCACAGTCAAATGGTCAGCTATAAGCGGCAGGTGATAAGTATCGAGGAGGAGGTTGAGTGCCTCAGCGCAAAGAAAGAACTAGTCATGAATGAAAGGGTGAAGGTGGTAGAGGATCGAAGAAGACTGGAACATGCCATATCCATGGCATGTGAAGATGCATCGGAAATCGGTAAAGAATTTTTTTCAGAAGCAAAAGCATTAAGGTTGGGCGCGATCTTCGTAAAGAGAACAAAGAGTTACAGACAAGGGTGGTGCCAAGCACACCACCAGAGCAGGTCAAGGAAAGAAAGAGTGTGATTGAGGAATCTACGACGCAGATTGCAGAGTTAGAAAAAGCGGTGCAGAGCATCGCAGAGGAAATATCACAATTTTAGGGAAGTCTCGTCCAGGATGAGCAGTTGCACCAGCTAAATGTGCAACTAAGCGAAGCAAAGGCACAACTAGAGGCATTGAGGGGATTGTTGAAGGCGAAGCCCCTACTGGTGCAGATGACAAAGGCGGCGGAGTTGAAAGAGCTGCAACATCATGTCAAAAAGGAAAGAACCAGGTAGCAAATAAGAACGACGCAATTGGACGAGCTGTAGACAAAATCGGAGCAACTAGCGGTCGAGGCAATGCTAGTATTACCGCAGTTGAAGGACAATTTGGTGAAGGTACAGCAAGCAGAAGGTGAGCACCCGACAGCACAAGAAGTTGAAGACTGCGCAACACTCAAAGTTGCGGCCAAAGAAGTTGTCGACCATATCAGGGCGGCTTACGACGAGTTCAAGAGGCAAGTGAACGAACCAACAACATCCAACTAAGGTGGGTCGAGAGTGAGCCACAAGTTTATGTTTGGGGCCTGTAGGCACGAGGTCAAAGCGCCTAAGTTTTGGTACATTCGGCGATGAAAGGGTTAGCGACAAAGGTAAAGGACCAGTTGCGGAGTGGAGAAAGTGGAAGATAAGCGGATGTCGCAGAGTAGTTAGTTATTTAGTCAATTAATTAATGTGTCACTCTGCGAAGTGGACCATGTGTAATGGCCAAGTGAGTCTATAAATAGGAGTAGGATTGTAAGCCTAAGGGCTGTCACATCCCCTTCCATCAATCCAATGCAAGGGAGGGAACATGACTGTAACATGGGTGTCTAATTCTTCCCCAAAGCCATAATGGTAAAAAAATTTCCATTTAAATAAAATGCACAATTAAATTACACAGCGGAATTAAAATACATAATTGCACACACACAACAGACATACATCAGCATATTTATCTCAAGCAAATGATGCATCAACAGGAAAATAATCCATCCCATTCTCATGCTATGCACAGACTTCATACCAATTCCATTAATCATGAATAAATATCATTCTGAATAAGCACAATGCACAACACATAATGCATATAATTTACAACACAGAGAACACTTTTCTTTGAGATGAAGTTGTCCAACAACTGGCTATGTGAGAGTAATGTTCCACCCAACCATAGATCTCTGTCCAGCCTGTATTCTTTCAGCTGAGAGATCACCCCCGAGCTGGGTTGTGTATCCACTAAGGAGTAACTAGCTGGGCTCACTCACAACCATGGTTTCACTCAACAGCTATGCTAAGCCAACACACAATTGAGTTTATCAAGCATACAAGAAGATAGAGGAGGGTAATGCTAATCCAGTGAGCTCAACCACAGAGCTACAAGCATTTCAAGTTAATTCAAACAGTCAAGGCACCCACAATACCTACCACACCGAACACAAGGAAGGTCCCCTTCTCTGCTGCACAGTCCCTCAGGCATCCCTTCCCTCCAGTGCTCTTCAGGATGGGTATAGAAAGGTCCAGCTGCTAATTCTTTGAGATTCTAGCCTTCACTAGATTTATCAAGCAAACCCAACCTCTGCTCAGTCGTTCACACTTGGATTTCTCATAACTCTGTCATCAAATAACTCAATCCCGTCACTTGTTTTCTGGGCTATAAAAACTGGGCTTTCCAATGGATTTTGGGGTATCTAATACTCTCAATTTCGCCCCAAGGTTCATATCTATAGATCCCCCATTGGTTTTCATTGTCAAAAACTAAATCTGGGCGTTTTTTGCTCTTCAAAACGTGGGTTCTTACAAAGTTGCGATTTCTGGGTTTTTTTTCACTGCTGGTAATTCGTCCTGGGTGAAAACTGATGCTGGTAACTTCCACAATGGAATGGGGATGAGGAATAATCCATTCTCATGAGGTAGAGTGACTTGTGGTACAAGAAAACATAGCCCATACTCTACCATACGAATTTCTGGGTTGCCCATGCTCCATTGAAGCCATGGACTGAAATCTTCAAAAATTTCCTTACAACATAAATAAATGTCATCAAGGAAAGTCAAATGGGTTCTCACAATGACATTTGACAACATATGGTTCATCCCCACAACCCCCTCACCACTCCCTAGTGGATACACATGGCCCCTTCTCATAGGTTGCTTACATAGCTAGTTTTGGTATTTTATTGAAATATTAACATTTACATCAATTTACAATATTCCATGGCTTAATAGCACATGGGTAGCAAAATATCAAATACTTGCTTGTTTTAAATAAAATCCGAACATACACTAGCGGGGCCTTGTCCTTGAGCTCCACGCTAGGAAAACATACACGCATGTATACAATATTTACATTAGAAGCCAATATTTCATAGGGGTCAAAATTGGGGTATTACAAGGGCATCTTTGATCTATTCATTCGATCCTTTATCAATCCTTCGATCTATATTTTGGTTCACATGTTGAGCACCTTTTTGTATTATCTCTGATCTAATCGGACCTTTGAAGTCTTTTGCCTGTTTCTCAATGATGATTCGCGGATCTGTTTTGCATCGATTTTGTGGATGTATTCCTTGATGCTGCGATGTAAGACAGATTGATGAGTAATGAGAAAGAATATTTTAGCTATATCTATGTTTATTTTCCTATCACAGTGTGATTGATTATATGTTGTCTTAGTGTAAATGGATGTATGATTTCGTAGCATAGTTGAATATGGTGTATGATGGTTTATCGTTGTATCATTAAATGTATGTCGTAGCTTGGTTAACTATGGTGTATTTATGAATCTGTAATGTCAAAGTACTGTTATATATCTCAGATCAGTTAGTTATGTTGTGATAATATGTTATGTCATAGATCTAATTATTATGTTTGGATGCGAATAATGATTATGTCGATCTATGAGATACATAGAGATCTAGTGCGAATGATGCATGTTCTCTCATATCTGCGGAAACGTGGTTCCTGTAGCCCCCCCTTAGATATCTCGAGTGATACTTCACTCGTGTTGCGGGTGTCGCTGGAAATGCTAAACCCTTTCTGGGCCAATGTCTATGGGAGATTGCATTGAGTTTTGTTGACACTAGTGCGAAGTGAACCCTTGTCTATTGATCCGTATCAACAAATGGTTCCATTTTCGGGACCCTAGTGTGAAAAAGACAGAGGACATGTTGTAGCATCCGACAAAACCGGAGATCACGGAATGGTTCCATAAGAAGATGCGAGAATTTGCTGAGGAATAAAATCGGAACCCTGGATGGTCGACGACCGAATGGTTGCAAAAATACATATACTTTGATATCCACGAAGTATTCTTCTGTGAATTCCCTATACTACTATATGAATGGTTGGCACAACTAACTTTTCAGAAGAAGAATTTCCAAGGAGGTGAGCCTGAACACAAGACTCCGAAACTAATCCAGCAATTGGGACAAATTAACAACAAAGCTTCAAGGGTTGTCGAGGTTTGGGTAGACAGCATTTTGGAAGGATACATTACTGAATTTGTTGTCGACACAGTTAATTCATACAACAACACAGAAAGGAAATTTTTTAAGGGACCCAGAGGAAGGTATCTATTGTCACTAAAATTGTGGATCAAGATGCTCATTTGTGAAAAGGGCATATTAAAGATGAATTCTAACGAGTAAAGCTCGGGTGTGTGGAGGTTGTGGGTACTACGCAGATGCGGGTCTGATAGAATGATGTGGGGTAGATGGATATGAGCTACGACGAAATTGTGAGGGAAGCTGTGGAAGATTGTGGTCGCCTGAGAAGTGGGGTGAGGTTCCGGCTGAAGAAGAAGAGGAGGACTGAGATAGAGAGAGAGTCTCCTAGTGCGACCGAAACAGAGAACTGCAAAATGGGACCACAAGGGACTAAGTGACCCTATTGTCACGAAGAGAACGATCAGGATACCCCTAAACTTGAGGAAGGATAGACCCAAAGCTACAACGTACCCACAACCCCGTGCACTACGCCAAACTTTGGAGTAAGAAACACAAGTTATTCGCATTGTTTTCCTGCGTGTCAGAACAATAGTAAGAGTAGTGGATCTACAAAAATAGGTAGGAAACCAAGGATGGAAGGCGACGACGTGAAGATGCCTCTCTTTCAGGGTAATGGGACCGAGGATCCCAAACAATATTGGTTCTTATGTGAAGTAGTATGGACAGTGAAACAAGTCCAGGATGACAACCTTTAGGGGTCGTGTGCTGGACTAGTATATGAAGTTTGTATAAGTGCCTACATGGAGTCCGCAGAAAACCATGGCAGAAATAAGGGCTGTATTGATCGATGAATTTAGGAAACCGAAATTAGAATCGCAGTATATCATAGAGTTGAAGGAAATAAATCAATTTCCTAATGAATCAGTATGGGAGTTTGATCAAAGGTACAAAAATCTAATGGCCAAAGTGAGTTTTGGAACGAGCGACATACAGCATAAAGAATTGTTTATTGCAGGGTTGATACCGAACATTCGGATGCCACTGATGCAGCAGAAGATCATATCCCAGGTGGAGGCATTGGAAATTGTGATGAAGTTCGAGGCTTCATCGATTAGCGAAACAGGGATTCGCATGAACCAGATCCAATGGCAGCTAGCGAACTTTACTATCCAAATGCAAGATATCAAGAAGGGGAAGGAAGTTCGCGAATAAGTATGTTGTAGTCGATGAAAATCGGAAGGACATCATAAAGATCAATGTCCTGAATTCCGTGAATATTTACAGTGTGGTTCACCAAATCCGCTCAGTCAAGGGGGAATGCCATGGTGTCAAATTTGTCAAACAAGGGGACACCGCTCAGAAGAATGTGTGTACTTACAGAAGGTTGTGTCAAAGCCAGATAATATTGTCTATAATTTCTGTCGGTCAGTCGGTCATGAGGAGAAGGATTGTAGAGCATATGATTTGCTCCAAGAAAGAACTGCGGATACTTATTTCATGAAGGGAGAGGAGCAACCTCCTGTATAACCGCATCCACAGTATAATCAACCACAGCAGCAATATAACCAACCACCGTCACAGTATAACCCACCGCAATATAATCAGCAGCGGTACAATCATCCGCGAGGAGGATTCCACGGAGGTTGCGGTGGAGGTTTCGGTCGCGGAGGAACTTTTGGTCGAGTTCAAGGATCGGTTACGTGCTATACTTTTGGCTATATTGGACATTATCGGAGAGATTTCTCAAGTAAGAACCCTAAGGAGCATCTGAGGCCTTTTTCATCCTATCCATATCTCCAGGACTTATTACATGTGGTCATGGCAATGCCTCGAAAGAGCATCCGTGGCCTTTTTCATCCTGTATAGATCTCCCAGGTCTACTTACATGCCATAGGACAAAACCTCGAAAGAGCGTTTTCCAGATCTCCCATGGAGCTATTATACGCCAGCGGCAAAACCTAGCAAGAGAATATGCAAACCTCCTAGGGCGCTATTATATGTCCTCCCAAAGCAAAACCTCGAAAGAGCATTTGCTAGATCTCCCAGGGAGCTATTATATGCCAGCGGCAAAACCTAACAAGAGAATCTGCAAACCTTCCAGGGCGCTATTATATGCTTATCTGCACAACCTGTCCACGACCATCCAACCCCACAATGTACCTATTGCAGTGCAGCAGACCACAATGTCGAGGATTGTCCTTAGTTAATCGTGAAGTGGCAGACCAAGAATGCATCACAACCACAACCAAATACGAATGGAAATCAGAACCAGAACCCTAATCCAAATGTGCAGAAGATCTTAGTTGAGATCAAAAGTTGACCCGTAAATGTTGTAGTGGTAACCAGGGGAGGAGTTGCGACAGGAGAAGACAGGCCACTACCAAATGTCCATCCTGCAACGCCGAAACGAGTTCGATTTGATGCAGAATCATAGAAGGAAACCTTTTTGGAAGTGTGAGATGCGATGAGAAAGAATAATACTAAGTTTCCACCTATAGGCCAGAAAGAACCTGTCTATGAGATGTCGTCGATCTTTGATATGACAAATTCATAGAGGTCTCCAGGGAAGGTCAGCACCCTGAGAAATTTCCTTTAAAGTTATGTGACATTAGCGAAGGATCAAGACGCACTAGAAGAGATATCTATCTTGGTGTATCGACAAGAGCAAGGTAGACAATATCGGACAGTAAACAGGTTGCACAGGAAGAAGACGAGAAGAGAAATGAGGATGAATTCCCAGATTGGTGCATACGATGTAGATTCCATCATTTTGGATTTAGGATCGGACGTGAACATCCTGACTAAGCAAATGTGGGAAATGATGGGGAAGTTGCAGTTAGTATGGTCCCCTTGTGCAGCTTCGATTGGAAAATCAGAGCAAAGTGACACCAATCGTTCGACTGCCTCATCTACCTGTTGAAGTAGAAGGACTGAAGAGTTATGCAAATTTTGATGTTATAGAGATAGTCAACAACACAATCCCATTCATGTGTTGTTTGGAATAGAATGGGCAATGGAGAATCAAGCTATTATCAATTTTAAGAAAAGGACAATGTCCTTTGAAAACCATGACATGAGGGTCATTGCCCCGCTTGATCTGCTCAAAGGGAAAAGATATGTTGAACCAATGAGGGATGAGTTTATAGAAGGATGGGACAACGTATTCAATGTTTCAGAAGACTACATCAATCCCACCATCGACGGATAATTGGGGTGGCGGAGTATCAGTTCAGCGTCGTCAGACTCCGACGAGGCACTGGAAAATTGGCAGAATCGGTTGCACGAGGTGTCATTCAGAAAGTGTGCATGAATCACTCATTCGTTGAGATGGGTAGAGACGGAGGTATGTGATCCGCCAACATATGAAGGATTACCTAATCTGGATATCTTCATCACCAAATTCGAAGACAAGGTATTAGAACCACAGCGACTACTGGCACTAGAAGAAGCATTGAAGGCTACTCCAGCAAGGTGGTGGGATGCGCACAAGTCATCGATAACGAGCTGGAAACTATGCCGACAATTGATGGAATTCACGTTTGGGGAAACTGAATGCTACTACGGGAAGAAATATAATGGAAGGGGTGATCCAAGGGTTCATCTGGAAGAATTTAAAAGCACATGGAGAATAAGGCCGAAGCAGGAATGGGTTCATGCTTTCATCCATACACTAGATGAAGCACTGCGGAGCTGGTACATCGCAGCAGAACTGCGACGAGGAACAACTACATGGGAATAATTGACCATTATTTTCAGTTAGGCATTCAGCTTCACGGATGAGAACCCTTTCATCCACAGTGCACTACAAGAGATCCGTGAAAAGGTACTCGAGATAGTTCTGACAGAAATACCAATGGCATTACAATGGATTGCGACACCGGAAATTATGATGGAATGCTATAATGTGTCGAGAGGACCTGATGACGAGGATGATCCTAGATCCGTCTATGTCCCAGATTCGAAGGGAAGTCGTGATGTCAAATCACCAAATATGTCATTCGACAAATTCCAATAGCCACTGAAAATTAAGAAGGTTAATGTTGGGTCGGAGAAAAATCCCAAGTTCGCTAGCATTAGAGATTACTAGGATGATTCAACAATTGGAAAGGTCACTGATCTACTGCATGAATTTCAAGATTTGTTCCCAACGAAGTTTTCTGAAATGAAGGGCATTTTCAAGGACCTTGGTGAGATGAAGATCCCTCTGAAACCTGATGCGAATCCAGTAAAGCAGTGACCATATAGACTGAATCCCAGATATAAGGAGCGAGTAAAGGTTGAGATAGAGCAAATGTTGGACACAGGGATCATTGAACCTGTCAAAGAGTCGGAATGGATCATCCCAATGGTTGTCCAAGATAAGAATACCGGCGAAATCTGAATTTGTGTTGATCTAAGGAAACTGAACGATGCATGCCTTCACGATCCATTCCCTACGCCATTTACCGATGAAGTACTTGAAGGTGTTGGAGGCCAGGAGGTATACTCATTTACAAATGGATTTTCAAGATACCACCAAATAAGGATCGTGAAAGAATATCGACATAAAAAAACTTTTGTGACATAATGGGGCTTCTTTCAGTACACAGTGATGTCGTTTGGTCTTAAAAACGTGGGCCTGCAATCTTTTCAAGGCTAGTTGTCACTACGTTTAAGGATTTCATTCACAAATTTCTAGAAGTGTATATGGACGACTGGACCGTATATGGGTTGGTTAAGGACCATGTTGCGAACCTAAGGATGATGCTGGAAAGGTGTCGATAGCATCATATTTCGTTGAATTTAAAGAAGAGTATTTTTTGTGCACCATTTGGGATCCTATTGGGACATATCGTATGCAAGGAGGGGATGTTGGTCGACCCAACAAAAATTTCGATCATCGTCGACTTACCACCACCGATGACAGTAAAGCAGATAAGGGCGACGTTGGGACATACAGGATATTACAGGAAGTTCATAAGGGGATACGCAGCGATTACGGCACCGATGGGGAAGATGTTAAATAAGGATGCAAAGTTCGAGTGGAATGACGAGTGCCAGAAGAGCCTTGACATACTAAAGGCAAAGATGGTCATAGCACCGATATTAGTCTTCCCCGATTGGAAGAAATAATTTCATGTTCATGTAGATGCTTCAGTAGTAACGCTAGGGGTGATATTAGCCCATCCAGGAGAAGGATTGATTGACCATCTGATATTATTTGCGAGCAGGAAGTTGTCCACCATAGAGAAGAACTATACGACGACGGAGAGAGAAGGCCTAGCGATGGGATATGCACTGCAGAAATTCTAACACTATCTGTTGGGAGGACACTTCAAAATTTTCATTGACCATTCAACATTAAAATACTTAGTCAATAAGCCTGTGTTGGGGGGGAAGATCTGTTGATGGTTGTTGCTATTCCAGGAGTTTGAGTTTGAAATCATTGTGAAACTAGGGTGATTGAATGCAAAACCTGATCACCTATCAAGGATTGAATCAGGCGAAGAACCAGGGAGCATCGATGAAGGCTTTCCTGATACACGGTTATTCAAGATTGGAATGGTCGATGACCATTATGAAAAAATTATTCAGTTTTTAGCTATAGGAAGAGCATCTGAGGATTTCACTACCAGTCAGAAGAAGCAGTTAGTTGTTGGGGCCGTTGATTTCCAACTAATCGTAGGACAACTATATAAGATGGGGTCCATATGAATTTCTTTGTCGTTGTGTCAGCCTTCCGCATGAGAAAGAAAGAGTGTTGGCGGAAGCTCATGAGGGGATCGCAGGAATACACTACGGAGGATGTGCAACTGCCAGAAAGATACTTAGGGCTAGATTATGGTGGCCAACAATGCATGGTGATGCAGCAGACTATGCTAAGAGCTGCGATGTATGTCAAAGAACAGGGAAAACGTCATGGAGGGATGAGATGCCACTAGTACCTCAGTTGACGTTACAAGCCTTTGATAAATGGGTAGTTGACTTCGTGGGACCCATCAACCCTCTAGGAAGAAGAACAAGTTCGAGATACATAATTACTGTGACTGATTACTTGACGAGATGGGATGAAGCAGCACCGGTGAAGGATTGCACAACTGCGACAGCAGCAAGGTTTCTCTTCGACAATGTGGTCACCAGATTTGGATGCCCAAAGATATTGATGAGCGATCAACTAGGCACACATTTCATCAATCAAAACATTAGAGCCATGACTGAGGAATTTCAAATTCAGGATCGAAGGAGTACTCCAAATCACCCACAAGAGAATGGTGTAGTTGAAGCACTAAACAAGATATTGGAGCATGCGCTCACCAAGGTGTGCAACACAAACCGGGATGAATGGAACTTGAAGATTCCAGTGGTACTATCGGCCTATAGAAATACATGCAAAAGGTTAATAGGCCAGACTCCTTTCAAGTTGGTATACATACAAGAAGCAGTGATGTCGATAGAGTACAGTTTCCCTAGTCTGCGCATTGCAGCAGCGACAGGAATGAGCAACGATGGAGTCATTGAAGAAAGATTGGCGCAGCTGTTACAGCTTGAAGAGGATCGCTTCATCGCAGGATTTCATCAACAAGTATAAAATGATCTACAGAAGGAATGGCATGATCTCCATGTAAAGGCGAAGCACTTCCAGCGCGGACACATGGTTCTCCTATACGACAGCAAGTTTGCGAAGCACCCAAGTAAGCTCCATATGCATTGGCTAGGTCCATACATTATAAATTTTATTATTGATGGACGTGCAGTACACTTACAAAAGTTAGATGGAATGTTGTTGACAAGTTTAGTGAACGGGAGCTGGCTAAATCTCTATCGGTATATCCAGGTGCACATCAACTGAAAAATCAATTGAGTCGACATGAAAAAAAAATGAATGAACTAGGCAGATCGCGAAGTTTGAGAGTCTTCGACAGCACTATGTCTGTCGATGGAACAGCAACGAAGTTTGAAATAGAAACAAGGTTCGGGGCCTGTTGACATCCGGCGAGGAGCGAATGGGTCAAATCCAGTAATAAATGCAGCAGTTAAGGCACGGCGGACGACAGTGAAAGTGGATGAAGGCGCATTTAACGGCCAATGAGTGTGCAGGATTCGGTAAATTGATGGAGGTTTCGATAAATCGACGAAGGATTTGGAAATAATTGTCAAAAGGTCAACAAGATGGACAGGGAGTGGGAAATTGAAGTTATAAATACACACACATATGGAAAGTTCGACTCGTTGTGCATTGCAAGAGTTAGTGGAGAAATTGCAGAACAGAGCCGAGCGAAGAGTGAGTTTATAGAGTTGTGATGGCACAACTTATTTCCAGCACGAGTACGCAAGAACGACCCAAGTCGACGGAAATTGTCCACGAGCAACCAGAGATTGCCTCGGTGCGAATCATCAGAAAGAAGAGAAGTGCCAACCGGATGGTGGATACTGACCGAATGCCGAAGAGGGATACCCGCAGTTCGGCATGGGCTGCGACTATAGAAGGATAAGCGAGCACATCAGGCACCATAGAGGAAGAAATGACACCAAGAGGAGGGCAGTAAGGCCCAACAATAGCAGACTTACCAGGGTATGTGTCGTCGTGGAAGGAAGGATCACCAGCAATCTGACTAGGGAAGAACGCAAAGTGTACTATCAAAGAGTCGGCGACACCAAAGGGTGTCCATACCGCAAGAAACATAGTACAGCGACTGCAAAAACTGTAGTACAGCAACCATGACATTCTGGCGTATCTCGAGTGCACTCAACACACATACATTGACTAGGCGCATGGAGAAGGAGGTCCAATCACAAGGGAGCCATTGTAGTGGGAATTCGGGCTAGAGTGATCAGGGCTCCTATCAATCATTCATATGCCGCATTTTGGAAGATCAGCGGAAGCGAATGCATGTATCAAGAAACTATTGGTCTGTCTTCATGGTGGATACTTATGTTTGGGCACAAAGATCCCAATCACGGTCGATCTCATTTCGCAAATCACTGGATTACCCAAGGTCAAGGTCGATCCTGTGCAATACTTCCAAGGGAAAGATAATGATAAGAATCTTGCCGCGAAGATGAAAGCAAAGTATGAGGTGTAGAGGAACATCCAAGGATACCTGATCGACACGATCAACAATCAGGCAATTAGTATTGCAGCAAAATTGCTGGCAATTAAGATCGTAAGGAAGAATCGCCCGAATCAATGTACATCAGGGGTGATCGCATCGGTGGAACAATGCACGTCGATGTTCAAATGAAATGGTCGTTGTTCCTACTAAATGAGCTGATGGAGGATGCAGTGGCAGTGCAGGAGAAGGGGAATCCCTTCCCATATTCATGGCTTCTATTATTGATCATGATGCTTGCATGGATGGAACCACCGCAGTACCAGGGGATGGAGACTGAAGTTTCCAAAGTGTGCATAGGGAACGATACAAAAATTTGTGGGCATTAAATGACAAGGAGTGACAAACAGGTAATAACATTCAATTCTTTATGTATTTAGAAGAGCTCAAAGTAGAAGCGGTAAATATTCTGCGACTAACCGAAGAAGCATCCAAGAAGTATAGGAGAGTTGCAAGGCTCTCGGTAGAGCCCCAAACGATATTCATTCAGGCCCGTGCATACCCACAAAAGTAGTGGCTACCGACGTAGAACTGGATTCCATAGTGGAGGAATGGCCAGACAAGTGGAAGGTTCCAGTAGGGGAAGGCCAACTGTCGGACCTGGAGAATGGGAAGTCGACGGATGGGCCAAAGTCGCAAGAGGAAACCAAAGACTCAGAGGATGAAGGTGAAGGGGCAGAAGAACAATCGCACAATGCAAGTCACGATGGTGCGTCATCAGCCACCCTGACAGATTCATATATCGAAGCTCAACGAGAGGAAGCAAGGACAAAGCATAGGATGGAGACAAGCGAGGGGAGTATAAATGTCGATCTCCCTGAAGAACAAATGAAAAATATGCTCGAAAAGATAACAACTATGGCGGAGGAGAACCGCGCAAAGGTCACCCAGCATGCGACAAAGTATTTACACCAAGTGTCGCAGCTATTGCATACATTGAGCAGCGCAATTATGGAGACAAGGCTGCTTCCAGAAGCAGATCCAAGCGCTTCAGAAGTGAATAGGGTCGAGGTAGATATTGGCACCCAACCGTGGATCCTCCAAGTGTTACCCATGGCAATCACAACAGGAAATGAAGAACTGGATGCTGCAATACGAGGATTCGACACCATTAGCATCGACTTAAACATGATGCCCATGTTTATGCTACAGTGCACTCACACTAGGGTGAGTAAAGAGATCAATGACTATGAGGCATCATCGCACGATCAAATGGTCAGCTATAAGCGGCAGGTGAGAAGTATCAAGGAGGAGGTTGAGTGCCTCCGTGCAGAAAAATAAGTAGTCATGAATGAAAGGGCGAAGGCGGTAGAGGATCGAAGAAGACTGTAACATGCCATCTCCGTGGCATGTGAAGATGCGCCAAAAATCGGTAAATAAATGTTTGCGGAAGCAAAATCATTAAGGTTGGGCACGATCATCGCAGATCTTCACAAAGAGCAGGTCGAGGAAAGAAAAAGTGTGATTGAGGAAACTGCGACAGAGATCGCAGAGTTATAAAAAGCGGTGGAGAGCATCGCAGTGGAAATATCACAATTTTGGGGAAGTCTCGTCCAGGATGAGCAGTTGTACCAGCTAAATGTGCAACTAAGAGAAGCAGAGGTGAAACTAGAGGCACTAAGGGGATCGTTGAAGGCGATGCCCCTACTAGCGTAGATGACAAAGGCGACGGAGTTGAAAGAGTTGCAACATCGCATCAACAAGGAAAGAACTAGGCAGCAAATAAGAACGGCGCAACTGGACGAGCTGCAGACAAAAGCAGAGAAATTGGCGGTCGAGTAGATGCCAGTACTGACATAGCTGAAGGACAATTTGGCAAAGGTACAGCAAACAAACGGTGAGCACCCAAAAACACAAGAAGTTGAATACTGCACAACAGTCAAAGTTGCGGCCAAAGAAGCTGTCGACCAGATAAAGACGGCTTATAACGAGTTCAAGAGGCAAGTGAACGAACCAATAGCATCTAGTTGAGGTGGCTCAAGGCCGAGCCACAAGTTTGTTTTGGGGGCCTATTGGCACAGCGTCAAAGCGCCTATGTTTTGGTAAATTCGGCGATGAAAGGGTCAGCGACAATGTAAAGGACCAGTCGCGGAGCGGATAAAGCAGAAGATAAGCGGATATCATGGAGTAGTTAGTTATTTAGTCAATTAATTAATGTGTCACTCTGCGAAGTGGACCATGTGTAACGGCCAAGTGAGCCTATAAATAAGAGTAGGATTGTAAGCCTAAGGGCATATTTGATCTATTCATTCGATCCTTTATCAATCCTTCGATCTATCTTTTGGTTCGCATGTTGAGCACCTTTTTGTATTATCTCTGATTTGATCAAACCTTTAGAATTTTTTTCCTGTTTCTCAATGATGATCCACGGATCTGTTTTGTATCGGTTTTGTGGATGTATTCCTTGATGCTGCGATGTAAGACAGATTGATGAGTAATGAGAAAGAATGTTTTGGCTATGTATATGTCTATTTTCCTATTGCAGTGTGAATGATTATATGTTGTCTTAGTGTAAATGGATGTATGATTTCGCAACAAGGTTGAATATGGTGCATGATAGGTTATTGCAGTATCATTGAATGTATGTCGCATCTTGGTTAACTATGTTGTATGTATGAATCTGTAATGTTGCAGTATTTTTATATATCTCAAATCAGTTAGTTATGTTGTGATAATCTGTTATTTCATATATCTAATGTTTATGTTTGGATGAAAATAATGATTATGTCGATCTCCGGGCTACATAGAGATTGAGTGCTAATGATGCATGTTCTCTCATACCTACGGAAATGTGGTTCCTGCAGCCCCCCCCTAGACATCTAGGGTGAGACTTCACTCGCTCTGCGGGTGTCACTGGAAAGGCTAAACCCTTTCAGGGTCGATGTCTATGGGATATTGCATTGATTTTTGTTGACACTAGTGCGAAGTGAACCCTTGTCGACAAATCTGTGTCAACAATGTTCATATTATTTACTAATGGATTATGATCCATGGTTTCTATATGATTTTGTTGATGTCTTTATATTATTTATGGAGGTATTGCATGCATGACGTCGATTGCATGGTTTCTATATTTTGTTGTAAAGGATAACATGTTTCACACAACATTATTGTGGTTATATGTGTAAATGTGGATGTGTGTTGTAAATGGATTGGTTAAATAAGATTACACTTGTCTGCAAGTGGTTTATTCACGAATGAGTGCAGTGGTGTACTTGGCATGGTTTATATAGGTTGTTGTTTGATTTTCTTGATACCTGTGGCCAAAGCACATATTGCTAGTCTATAAAAAAATGTAAAAGCAAGATGTGAGAGGGGAAATTAAGTCCTAATAGAAAGCATATTTGGCACTTGGAATCATTTTCTACCTACGCCTAAGTTACAAGAAATGAACAAAAAAAATGAATATATGGCACAATATCAAAACTAAGGTTTTGAACATACGTACATTCTTATAAACACACCCAAGTTGAAAAACATATACAAGGTATGAACATTCGAAGTGATGTTGTATGATTTCACTCACCACCCTACCAATTGTATTAGGATTTGATACATGAAATACTCGGTTTCTACGGTGCCATTTAGTCATCCCTTACTAAGCTTTTAACATGGAATTAATAGGATAGATGCATGCATGTGATGCCTAGTATCCTCAACCCTCCAATATAATCTAACTAGTGTGGTTGTAGGTTGGTTATGCAATGCATATTTTCTACCTTGTGTCATACATTTTCACTTTACATTTTATGCATCTTGCTATTAGAATTTATATTTGCAACTCCTCCCTTGAAATATAGGATTACATGTGATTTCACCTTTGTGGTTTGGATCAAACATCACCTAGTTTAGATTTAAGTTTATAGGGCTAGGAATTCGGGTCATATCTTTTATATTGGATCTTGTCTGATAATTTTGAATGTTAATCCTTTGTTGGTGAGATTCAAGATTAGTGACATGCCTTGATATCTTACATAGTGTGTTTGGAAGTCACTTTTTATCATCATTCACAGGTTTCAAGCATAGAATAGCTGGAAAAGAGACAACCCAAGCACCCCAATTATATTGGAATGAAGGTAGGCCTAGTATCCTATCGATTCCTTCATTGTTTGTGTCGTTATCATGCCTATGTAAAGTGGTAATTATTTTCTATGTGCTCTCTGATTATCCAAATCGTAGTTTGTTTTTCCCTTGTGATTTAAATCCATTATTTCTAGTTTTATCTAATGGTTTTCGAATAAGACCCTACATGTAGAGGTCAAACTTTATTTGACCTCTTGCATGTATTAGAGCTTGAAGTATTTTGTTTATATACTTGTTTTTGTTTCTTTACAACTATTATTGAAACCTTGATCCAAGACCTTGACCATGCATACAAAATATATGTAATTCTCCTTGTCTTAGTTTCAAACAACAACCTCAGTGAAATCATCATTTTGGATTTTTTGTTTAAGGGGAAAAAAGGCCACAAATCCCTCCTTTTAATTTATCCCCTAAGCATTTGACTTAGCCTAACTCGACCCTAGTGGCAGTGATTTCATATGGTTTGGGTGATGTCATACATGTGATTCATGTTGATGGTTATGAGTATTTTATCATGGTGGTATTTTCTCTTGATGGCATTAAGTGCAAACCATGAGGAGTTATACATTGGATTGTCCATGTTGTTTTAATAGAAACTAAGGTTTGATTATTAATGGATATTGGTAATGACTCTATATAGCAAACCCTGACCTTAGTCCATTTGATATTGTTGTTGGTTTTGTGCATAAACCCTTGTCTAATTTATTGGATATTGTTGAAGGGTTTTATCTTCCATTGTAACAAGCACACTATATATGGATTGTAGTAGGATATTGTTGAAGCATAAGAAATATTGTTTTAATGTAACAGTTAACTAGATTCCTATGTATGTTTGTCTCAACAAAATGTATTTCTTATATTTGCAATAGGTGGACTGGGATGAATCCATGTTAGTTTCTTTGTATTAAACTTTTCAAAATTGTTTGATTTTCATTTTTCTTTAAAATTTGAATACATGTCTTTCTTGTAGAATGAAGGTTATATAGGGATAATGATAGTGCCAAAACTCTTTACAATATTTTACTGTGGGTGAAGTTTGTGTGTTTGCATGCATGCATGGCTCGGATTTTTAATGTTAGCTCATGATTCAAAGTGAACTATAAGGATAAATTTGGTTGGCATATGATTGGTCTTCTGCTTATTTATTATATTAAACGCCCAGTTTTAGGTGCATGTAGTCAAAATTGAATAATCAATAATTTTGTAATGATTTAAAGTATAAAATCCAAGATGGATGGTTTCAAAGTCATAGTTGTTGTGATTTTTTAATACGAGGGAAAGTGTTGAAAGGAGTAATGGTAAATAAAGGATGTTTAAATTCAATGGGTAAATTGTCTACCATTGGGTCTCTTTTCCCATACTACCATCTTGTTTATTTTATCATACTTTAATTCCAATCCATATGGCATACGGATACCCTTGATGCTTGATTTCAAGTTTGCATGCATGCATTTCGAAGGAAGTTATTATCAGGTCAGTTTGTTTGGTATCGCGACTTTCATTAATAATGATCACGGGTAATCAAGGTAAAGAGGTTTTAGTTATGGTTACAAATCATAATAAAAACAAAAACTCTCGCTTGGGTTTCATTACTAAATAAATCCCACCTTTTCATAATGATGTGTTTGAATGGACACTAATTTATTTTTGGAATGGAAATTTATATGGAATTAATAGAGTTTCTCTAGCTTACTCAAGATATTATGAGCATATTGTGTGATGTTTAAGATCATTTTAGACAAACTATATTATGAGAGACTGAGACTATGCTTAATCAATTCTTGAAGGCCATGTGATATAGTTTTCTTGATGGATCAACAACAATGCATGTTTTGAAAAATTATGGATCATATACATATGCACATATGTATATGTATGTGTGTATGCATAATAAGTTATATATAACACCATCAATACTAGATGACATAACTTATTATGCATACACACATACATATACATATACATATATGTATAGGTATATGTATATGTATATGGAATGGATAATGAATGAGCTATTTAAATTTGAAATTGTTTTTTGTAAAGATAGTAAGGGTTGTATTAATCTAAGAGAAAATATAGAGAGAGTTATTGTTGGTCTACCACTTGGAAAAATAGACGATTGGCATTCATGAGACACATGTATGTACCATTTTATCATGTTTGTAGTAGTTATTATTTTAAATCTAACCCTGGTATACCTAGATACTATAGTATATGAACTAGAATAGCTAAGAACCAAAAAGAAAAACTCCACAAAGATTAAACTAAAAAACTAATCCTCGTCATAAATGGGGATTAAAGGTAATTCTTTACCATAGGTTGGATTGTGATCTTTCTCTACAAATTCGACTGCATAGGAAGCTTTGACAATGATCTTGAGTCTGGCATCCAAATTCCCAATCTTAACCTGAAGGTCGTCCACTTTGAGCAGGATTTCATCATGGGCCTCATTTCGCTCCAGAAGAGCTTTAGCCATCACAGTCTTCATTTGTTAGTTTATTGTAACTATTTTGAAATATTTAGAGTCATGTTTCGGAATCCAAGGTTTCATATCAATCTTCATTTCTTCATCCTACATGAATCCTTTGTCCATTCTAACTACATCCTTAGCCTAAGATATCTCTCATTGTAATGCTTTGAGTTTTATCCCCAATATGTTATAGCAGAGTTCATTGTTTATTTCTTAAGTTTGGAGTAAGTATTCATATATCTACCTTTGCCCCCTTGTCACCCTCTACCTATACCATCCATGCTTGAGAGGGTTGGGGAGAAGAATCCTCTCGACGAATGGGAAACTCTAGATATTTGGGTATACCATGAGAGAGACTGCAAAAACAAATAGCAGAGCCTACACGGGAGTTCCAAAATAGTATGCACAGGTCACTTCAGAGTTGGCTTTTTCCTGAGCCAAGAAGAGTAATCCAACATAGTCTAAATAACTAGTCCCAACAAAAATATAGATAAGCTATTGATAAATGAGGAAAATAACTAAGGAAAATCATAATGGCAGAGAGATCATAACTCAAAGCAAGTGTTATGCATAGAGCCAATATGCAACTGAGACGGAGAAATGAACGTCTATGGATTTGTGTAATTTCTCTCCACATGAGCGATAACAAAGGACTATTGAATGATAATATTTCTATATTGAACAATCATTCCCTCAACTATCATCCATTGAGACGCTTTTGGAAGTATAATGTCAAAGAGAGGTCTCCTACTGCCACATTCCCAAGAGGCATTACAACCTGCAAACTCATGATCATTTTCATGAATGAGAACATGTGATACATCTTACCTTCCCCTTGGATCCTCACATGTGCTACCTTGGTGTGGAAAATTGTATCCCACGATGTGCATCAACCAATTATCGATCATATCAATTCCCCTCAACACTCCATCCAAAGAAATTTTGAAATTGTTTTAGAATAAACTTTAGAGTAATTTATGCATCATCAAAATTAATTAATGTGCACACTAATTGGGTAGAGACCCATAGAGACCCATCCTCTCGACGAATGGGAAACTCTAGATATTTGGGTATACCATAAGAGAGACTGCAAAAACAAATAGCAGAGCCTACACGGGAGTTCCAAAATAGTATGCACAGGTCACTTCAGAGTTGGCTTTTTCCTAAGCCAAGAAGAGTAATCCAACATAGTCTAAATAACTAGGCCCAACAAAAATATAGATAAGCTATTGATAAATGAGGAAAATAACTAAGGAAAATCATAATGGCAGAGAGAGCATAACTCAAAGCAAGTGTTATGCATAGAGCCAATATGCAACTGAGACGGAAGAATGAACGTCTATGGATTTGTGTAATTTCTCTCCACATGAGCGATAACAAAGGACTATTGAATGATAATATTTCTATATTGAACAATCATTCCCTCAACTATCATCCATTGAGACGCTTTTGGAAGTATAATGTCAAAGAGAGGTCTCCTACTGCCACATTCCCAAGAGGCATTACAACCTGCAAACTCATGATCATTTTCATGAATGAGAACATGTGATACATCTTACCTTCCCCTTGGATCCTCACATGTGCTACCTTAGTGTGGAAAATTGTATTCCATGATGTGCATCAACCAATTATCGATCATATCAATTCCCCTCAACACTCCATCCAATGAAATTTTGAAATTGTTTTAAAATAAACTTTAGAGTAATTTATACATCAATTAATGTGCACACTAATTGGGTAGAGACCCATAGTTTAATAAGGACATTATTTTCCACTTGGCCTTTATGACCTTCAGAATTCCTACTCTATTAAATTTGAAATTTTTAAAACCCAAAAATCAATTTATGAATTAAAAAGTCTAATAGTTACAACTCTCCAACTACTAGACAACCTCTTATTAAAGATGGGAAGGATACTTGAGCACGGGAAGGAGAAAAGAGAGAGAACGTATAGCTTTGATATTTTATTGTGTCGAGTTATTGAAGGCTTCACGTTGTCCAAGGATTCATCCCACTTGGTTTTAAATTGGCGTGAAACATTCTATTTTTAGGAAGCTACATTGGTTGTTAGAACTATTTACATGTTACTATTGGTTGTACAAATAACTTCATTTATGAATAAAATAATTATTTTGGCATACCTGCTCTTTTCTTTCTTTATATATATTATGTTGTTTTTACATCTTTATTTCATGATCTTGTGGTTTTTTTTGTGTTGTACATATGTATGCCTTTATTAATTATGATAGATTATTTTTTACTTATAATAAGTCGAGTATCTAATTAATTTAACAACTTAATCATTTAGTATTTTATTCAATTTTTATTTTTGCATCTTTACATTGAATTAACAAATCTAATTCCATTTTCCCAACTCACTTAAATTGAGAATCTAGGTTTTACTTAAACTTTGAAGTAGTTGTCGTAATATTTTTTGTCCATTGGTTGTATCCTGGGTGGTTGGGAGGAATGTTTGTTACCTTCCCCACTCAGGTTCAATTCTTGTAAGTGACATATTGCTCTTGTTGAGCCCATATTGTAGTGATTGTAATTCGTGCCACCTTGATTCTCTAGAATAGCAGGTGGTGACCATAAATAAAATAAAAAATCTCTGGAAAATATTTTTTGTAGCTATTTATTTAGAATTTAATTTACATAGGTGTTAGAATTAAGTTTGCATTCTAACTCATAGTTAAAGACAATTAACTATTAACTTAAAGCACATACTAACATTTACATACACATAATTGGGGGATTGGTTTTCTTAAGGGTAAAGGCTCCATAAACTTTTCTAACTAATTAATCTAACCCTATAGCTAGTAAGTCTAGGGATTTAAGCATACCTTGGGTTTCCATCCTCACTTTTTCCCTTGAGAACCCTACAAGGGAGTTTTAAGTGTTGTGCACCAATTTTCATTTCAAGCATCAACATTATGATGATGGATAATAATGTTCCTAGAGATACGACCCATGTGGTGAATCAAATTTGATTAGAGTCGTAAAGTGTCATTTATATGGCATTTTTCCAAACATTTAGAATAATGAGAGGGAAATTGGTGTTGTTGGCCTAAATTTTGACATAAATCATTTTGGATTGTTGGATTTATAGATATCAAATGTTAACATTGTATAATATGGTTGTAGCAGGGGTATTTGAGGGTTTTCAATCAATTATGCATTAAATAACAATTTCATCAATCCAAAAATGCAATTTCAACAATGATTCCTTGACCGACTTTTGGTGATGGAAAACCAAAAAAACTCAAAATCATAGAACATTTAGCCTTCTTCTTTAGACTATGCATGTCAGATTATGAAGAGTCTCACAATGAACATATGCCAGCATAATGACAGCAATTTCATGGAGATTTCTTTGGGTTTCCATTGCAACAACTTGGCCTTTATTAAGCCACATGTCGTTGGTGTATTGTATCTTTCCTTTGGAATGAGTGGTTCCATCTTTGAATTACCTAAATGGTTATGATTTTTTTATCTAACATTCTAAAAGGGGTATTCAATTTGTCCTATTTTCGATGAAGTCATTTTTTTCCAGTGAAGCAAAGTTTCATTTATCTCATTCATTTTTTTGGAAATTTAATAATTTTAGTCCTCTTAAAATGGGCTAGACTCATAGGCAATGTTCCATGGTCAAATTTCAAAACAATAGATTTTTGGGTAGTTTTTGTAGACACACCTTTTTTCTTCGTTGTTGCTCAAAATTAGATGGTGGTGGTTACATATTGGGATTTCATGAACTTAATATCGCCCTAAGTAGGTCATTTTCCCATTTTCATTTAGTTTCTAGCTCTATGAACTATCTCTACAACTTCTATGACGATTTGAAAAGGCCATTTCATTAACCAGACTCCATAACACATTTTTTGGCCTTCAAAACGTGTTCATATTTTTGGTGAAGGTATTTATCTTGGGTCTACATTTCATTTCAATTTAGATTTGAATTTTGTTTGTTGGATGTTCCACTGGTGTATGAATTCAATTTATTTATCAACTAGCTTTATTTAATATAGGTTGAAGCCTCCATTCTATGAATTATTAACTTGCAAGTTGTTCTATCCTCTATCTATTTGGCATCAATCATTTTTTAAGTAAAGTGTTGTTGCTATAATAATTGTTAGATGGGATATTGTTTGTGCTTGATAAAAATCCACTTTTGGATTCTTTTATTTCCTATGTTCAATCATTCGAACCCTTGAATCATTTGGGAAATTGTTCATTAACTCTACCTCAATTGTTTTTCCTATGGATTTTATTGTTAATGTGAACTCAATCTTTGACTATAAACCAATATGTAGTTGTAATCTTGGCCATTTTCATTATTTGAAAAAAAAATGTTAGCCCTTTGTATTCTCTAAAAAAAAAATTTGGCCTTATGTGCATACATTTGATATCCAAGTCTAATTTGGTTATGAGGATGCAATGAAGGTTGTGATTAGGTTATCTCCACCATCTTGAACTTGTTTATTTGTTGGTTATATTTGGAAATCCTCGTGAACTCGGTTGGGTTCTTATTTTAAATTATGTTGGATTTCAAAATGCAATAGAATATTCCTTAAATGATGTATATGGAATTATTGGTGGTGTTTTTAAGTTTTTGGCTATTCCATGTGCAAACATTGTATGTCAATCTCTTGTCATTTCATTTTGGCATACAAATTTGTTTTATAAAAGCCATAAATTCATAGTGTGTTTTATATCGTGAATTCAAATATTCCAAATTTGCTTAAGTTGTAACTATCATGATGATTTTTAAACTTTTTGTGATATGTTTTAAATATTTTTTAGGCATATTCATTATTTACTTGTTATATAAACCATGTGTTTCATAGTTAGGGGTTTTTGAAAAATATGTCTTGCATTTCATCATATTTCTTAGTAGTCATATTTAATTAGATTGAAAATACATTTTATGAATTTATTCATGAAATATAACCCTACAAAAAGATAAAGGAGATAACAACGAGTCCTACAAAATTTGCATATTATGATTTGGGTTCATATTTAGTTTACAAAATTTGCATATCATGATTTAGGTTCATATTTAGTTTAGGGTGTGCATTTTTGTAAAGATAATGTGCATTTTTCTAACATTATTAGAAATAGTGAAAATAATTGAAAAATGGGATTTTGTTATACCTATATTTTAGGTTTGAATACAATTGAGGAAATATTGATATAAAAAATTGTTTACCATGTGAAATAATACAGTTTAGTACACTTATATTTCCATAGGCATGAACTTTCTAGGGTAAAATGCATTTTACCTAGCCATGCTAGCTTGATTTTCATTCTATGTAAAAAGAGTAGTTTGATGTATTTTGTGAAAGTTGAGTTTTTAAATTTTAGATTGAAAACGTAACATTGTAGGGCTAGTTAGTTACTTCATGAGTCTAGATGGTTATAGTAAAGAAAATTATGGAATGATCAATTATTAGAAAGGTAATAGGGGTGGTAGGTGGAGGGGGTCTGGTTGGATTTTAGAGGAAATCAACAAAGTAGCTACTCATGGGAGCTTGGGAAGTCCTGGAACAATTGGGGAGAGGCATATGTACACTTTCGCGGAAGCATAAGGATACTAATGGTTTTTGAGAACTATGTCATGATCATATTGTTGGAATCTAATCCTTAGTGTTAGAAAAATTTTATATTATTAAATTATTAAATTATTTATTCACGTGAGAAGACCAAAAGTCCTTGACGAATGGGAAGAGTCTTTGGGATTCCAAAGGTCCACTTGGGAAGTTGAACCCAAAGAGCATTATCATGGTATAAATTCATATTTAATTAATGAGAATAGATGTACTTTCACCCCTATCTTTCTTGTGTTATTATGTAACTATCTTTCTAACCTATTTTCCCAAATAAACACCTAAAAGTGATATCATGCGATGTTAATCCACTTTTGCAATTGAACCCAAGGAGCATTCTCATTGTATAAATTCATATTTAATTAATAAGAATGAATGTACTCTCACGCCTATCTTTCTTGTCGTCATTGTGTAACTATCTTTCTAACCTATTTTTCCAAATAGACACCTAAAAGTGGTATCAAGCGATGTTAATCCACTTTGGCTGCTCCTCCCCGCCATTATTCTCTACCCCTCTATGCCCTCCTCCGTTCTAATTTATGCCAGATTCTCTGAAGAAGAAAAAAACGTTTCTATCTTATCCTCCTCAGTGCCGCTTCTGCAGTCTATTAATGACCCTTATATTCTCCATTCATGCTACTTTGGTGACTGGTATCCATATTCTCTTCCTGCCATATTTGCAAGCCATTATTCTCTGCGAACTAGTAGACCTGCGTAGTCAGTTTTAAGAGCGGTTTTTCTGAGACTGTGCATAGACTCGACTCTCCTGTCATGAGACTACTTGCAAGGATCACCTACGTTTCATCTTTGATTCACATTTTCGAAACTGATTGATCTCTACCGACTTGAGCATTGACACCATTATTCTCCCTTAGTGTGGATTTACCTAAGTTTACCCACGGCCTCACCATTCTTGACCTCTCGTCGTGTGACCAGTGTATACACGATCTCTGTGTTATTCAGAGGAGTCTGTAAATAAATACGCCACCCAATTCTAACCAGTAAGTGAGCTAGAGCATCATCTAGCACCCGCAGAAAGCATAATAAATAGTGTAGCTAGCGCTTCCTCGATTTCTTACGCATTTATTTTTCTCTGTGTAAAGCAATTGAATGGATTCTCATCCTCAGTTGTTGAAAGGGGTCTGCTGCTAAATCAACAAGCCCATTTGACGATAGCCCAATTAAAACTTCCGAGATGCCACCATCCATTCCTGTGAAGCTAGTGAAAATAACCAGTCAACTATATCCGTGGCACGCATGTAGAAACCCTAATATGTGTTGAAATGCTCTCTTCCCACGTCTCTTTTTAGAGTCGTGTTGTGCAATTAAAGACTTGACACCTTCATCGAGTGTTCATGGATGAAGCCCGTCAACACATTCTTTGTTCAGAGTTGTGTTTTGGTGGCAGCGATGAAGGCATTGAAGGAGGACCGTGTGAATGATTTCTATACCAAGGACCATCCGTGACTAATTCTGAAGAATATACCATTCACGTGTTGCAAACTTCTGAAAAAATAATAATAATAATCTCGCATATATGTGATTGTTCTCTGATACAATATAGGGGGAATGCTTAAGGACCTGCGACCTGGTGAAGATTCGCTAATGACCTAAGATGCACTTGTTTTTCCATAGTGTTTTAATAGTTTCGCTAGTCTACTTGTGGTTGATTGGTTGATGTTCATAGCATTGTTGGTTTGAACTTTGTGTTGAGCGTTGATATTATGCTCATGAAGTGGCCGCCATCCCATTGTTGAGCTGCGGTCGGCATCCTTGTCTCCACTGTGAAGTAACTGGCATCTGCATGAAGATTATGGAGAAAAATCTCTCCTCCTTGAATGCATAGTATGTGACACTCCAGCTGTGATTATTGTCAAAGATATGCATTTTTTGTACATTGAAACGGTGAAGAAGACCATGTAGTAAATCCAGTTGATGAAGCGTTGTGATACCAAAGTCGTTGGTGATGCCCTTGAAGAGCTAGAAGAACAGTCCGACTTGAAGACACTGTAGCTGTGACATCCTTTGAAGTGAGTTGCGACCTCTTGGTAGTGAAAGATCATGAGCTACGATCTACCTCCCTCCCTCCGAAGCCCTAATTTTCCTATATTCCATCTCAGCGTTGTTGTTGATCATTATGCTAGTGTCTCTCAAAACTCTGCACTAGAGTTTATTGTTATGGAGATGTGCAAAGCTATCTACAGTACTTGTGCCTTGAACATTAATGAAGAGATGGGAGACTGCATGAAGATGCGTTGATACCAGTGCGAACTAATTTATGTTTGCGCCTTTTTCTCTTTGGGAGCTGTGGCAAGAAACTGAAGCTACGCTTTGTTTGGTGAGCGGTGAGCCATAATTGATTTTTTAATCTCAGTGTGAGCGGTAGAGTTGGGAGCTAAAGAAAACCTCTCGAGTTGTCATTGTGATTTAAGCGTGAAGCAACATGGAGCTGCTACTTGATAGCGTGGAGCTCTCTTGATCAAACGGTGGTGAAGGTGTGGAGTATCTCCACATATTTGAAATTGTTATGAATTCAACCAAAATTGTTGTAATCTGGATTGAATAGATCAGATTGAAGTTAAGATTGTCCACTGTTATTGTTGTCAACTATGATTTATAAACTGTAAAATAATGAAATAATAGCTAAAATAATAAAATAATATTTATTAATTTTGGAGGAAGAAAAAAAAAACTGTTTTTTTTTTAGTATTTTCAACATATCTCCCTGTGTTTTTACTCAAATTTGGACTAGGAGCACTAGTTGGATGTGGTCTAAAATAAGTTTTATAAGAAAACAAGCCATCATATAAGAAAACGACCCAACCATAATTTCTTGATGAGTTGGAATTCAATAACCAATAAAATTTCAATACAATGAGTCAACCATAATGATTGACTTGAAATATTTGTCATAAAAAAAACTATTTTTTTGTTCGTATTTTCAACATATCTCCCTGTGTTTTTACTCAAATTTCGAGCGGGAGTACTCGTTGGATGCGGAATTTAATTTTGCATCCAACAAGTACCCACACTATATACTTTTGATGGGCCTCGCTGCCCCAAAAACAAGAAATACATGAAAAAAGCATCATGATGACATCATCATGACGTTTTTTTCATGTATTTCTTGTTTTTGGGGGCAGCGAGGCCCATCAAAAGTATGCAGTGTGAATACTCATTGGATGCGGAATTAAATTATGCATCCAATGAGTGCTCCTGCTTGAAATTTGAGTAAAAATATAGGGAGATGTGTTGAAAATACGAACAAAAAATAGTTTTTTTATGACAAATATCTCAAGTCAACCATTATGGTTGACTAATTTTATTGAAATTCTATTGGTTCTTGAATTCCAACTCATCAAGAAATTATGGTTGGATCGTTTTCTTATATGATGGCTCATTTTCTTATAAGGCTCGTTTTAGACCTCAAATTTCCTCTAATGCTAATTTTAACCTCGATCAAAACTACTACGTGGAAGTTTGAATTAAGAGATGTCCACCTTTCCTCCTCTCCAAGTGAGCCGAGCTATGATTCATCTCTTATGATTTGTGTGGGAATGCTCATGCAAACCTGCAGTGCGTGAACTATCCACACACTGTTTGTCTGCACTAAAGCCTTAGTTGCTCGCTTGGTATGAACTCGTGGCTTTCAGTTGGAACGTGAGCCAAAAAAAGTAGTGCTAGTTGTGAACTATGCATTGTTGCAACGTTTGAACGTGATGCTTGTTGTGAAGTTTTGAAGACCTTAAAGGAGCACGATCTCCACCTAAAGACCAAAACCTCCATTTTGGCTGTTGCAAAGAGCTGCGTGGAATCGAAGTTCGATAAGACTATCCCGTTGAAATCTTCTGCCAATTCATACACTATGCCTGGATTCTAGGAGCTGCAACTCCTCTCCAACTAAATCTCACTAAAGAGCACGATCTCCTCCACGGTTACAACAGTTTGCACAAGTACTGGTATTATTTTATTGAAAGTTTACTCATGTATTGTTGATGGAGATTTGAGCTGCAGATTGGGTTGAATGTGAATCTCTAGGTTTGGAATCAATGTGTGATTAAAAGTTATGGTATTGTAGAATTGAAATTATAGCATTCATAGCACTACAAAATCGATTTGCATGCTGCTACATAATTGTTTTTAATAAGCGCTACATAATTGCTTTAATAGTGCTGCAAAATTAATGGTGCTGCAAAAATTGAATTTGCATATTGTTGTAGAATTAAATGTGTTGCAGAATGTGTATGCAAACCTGTATAGTGCACATAGTTTCTTGAAATGCACTATGTATATGCATGATTAACAGCTCTTTCTCTAACCATCAGTTATCCTACAGTGATAGGTATTGTGAAGATAAATTGTAGCTATAAAAGATATAAAACTAGTTTGGAGTCAAGCAAGCTTGCAAATCACACATTGATTCCAAACCTAGAGATTCACATTCAACCCAATCTGCAACTCAAATCTTCATCAACAATACATGAGATTAAAAGTTATGGTGTTGTAGAATTGAAATTATAGCATTCATAGCACTACAAAATCGATTTGCAAGCTGCTACATAATTGTTTTTAATAAGCGTTGCATAATTGCTTTAATAGTGCTGCAAAATTAATGGTGCTGCAAAAATTGAATTAGCATATTGTTGTAGAATTAAATGTGTTGCAGAATGTGTATGCAAACCTGTATAGTGCACATAGTTTCTTGAAATGCACTACGTATATGCAAGATTAACAGCTCTTTCTCTAGCCATCAGTTATCCTACAGTGATAGGTATTGTGAAGATAAATTGTAGCTGTAAAAGATATAAAACTAGTTTGGAGTCAAGCAAGCTTGCAGTTGTTTCTACAGCTGCTCCAAAAGAAGAAAAGTTGAAAACTAGATCCACATCATTCAAGTATAAAAGATTCCTCAATTCAAAAATCATAAGTGCAACTTGCAACTGTGATTGATTTGTAAGTTCTAGTGTTTGTTTTTTGTACTTGCATATGTGTTTTTGTACAGTACCAAACTAAAGTTAAGTTGAATTGCACATTTTATGAGGGTTCATTTTCGACTAAGACCAACACCCTTCTCTTTTAAGTTTGAATATGTTGAAGCATTGCTTGTAAGGGGTGTAGTTGCAAGAATCCCTCAGTTTGATCAAGTCATTATACTTGGTCCTACCTGCACAAGAAGGCCTCAAATTGTCCTACGGGTGGAGGAAAGGTAGGGTTTTTTTTTTTTAATATAATTTCAATTATTTTTAATTTAAAAATATATATTTTTTTTATTATTTTGATTTTTTGGGTTCTTTTTCAAAAAATATATATATATATATATTTTATAATTTAAAAATAAATAGTTTTTGTTGTTTTTTTTTCAAATTTCAATATTTTTTTTACAATTTTTTTTTTTGTTATAAGTTTTATAATAATAATAAAATGTTTGTTTTTTGTTTTTTGTTTTTTGTTTTTTGTTTTTTGTGTTTTTTTTTGTTTTTTTTATAAATTTTGAAATTTTTTGTGCTGTTTCACTTTTTTATTTTGTTTTTTGAAGTGTTTGTGATTTATTTTTTTCTCTTTCGAGTTATTTTGATGTGATTTTTTTTTCATTTTTATTTTTCTAAAAAAAAATTAAATTTTTCCAAGCAAATGTATTCTACAGAGGAAAGGGGTGTTACTACTAGCACCTATTTTCGAGTCACAAGTTGATTTTGGCCTTTTCGTTGCAATGATAGTTGGAACGATGTCAACTATTAAGACAACGACATCAATCAAGTTGTAATTTTAGCTTTCGATTAGGGGTTGATTGCTACCAGTTCAATTCGAGGGTCGATTTAAGGTTTTGATTGTAAGGGTACCCGACTGGGTCTCAATAAAGTTGTAAATTTAACCCAAAAAAATGGTGCTACAGGTAGCACCACTTTTCAAAATAGAGGTAAAAACAATTATTAAATGTGACCTCCAAAAAAACGAGTGTGAATTCTCATTCTATAACATAAAAGGTTCCTCCCCTTTAAACCAATGTTGTCCTCAACACTTGATTAACTCTTTATGTTTCTACATGAAGAAATCATCTTCTTGTGTTGCATCTTATATTTGTAAGTTCTTCCACTTATTGAGGTACTCAGTAATTGCTCGATTTCACACTGTTCTGGGATCTTGTCACCAATTAACTTTTTTAGGAAAGAAACATGGAAGACCAACTCCAGTTTGTAAGCCATACTTCCAATCCTCTACAACACCTTATAGGGCCCATAGTACTTGGGTACTAATTTATTATCCTTCTTTCGTTGCTTAAGGGACATCTATTTGTATTGTTGTAGCCTTAAAAATGCTCAATCTCCCACTTCAAATTTCCTTTCACTACAATGTTGATTTGTTTGTTGTTTCACCATAATTTGTGTTATATCAAAGTTATCTTTCAGTACTTGGAGAACCTCTTGTCAATACTGTTAGTTTTTCATACAATTATAGCATAATAATTCAATTGCATAAATTCAATAGGATCACTAGAAGAAAGACAAAGCACAGAAACAATAACACAAGAGTTTTACTCTGGGAAACCCAAACGGGAGAAAACCCAACAACCTTCGTATAGAGATGATAATTCCGAGAACGGAGTATAATAATGACAGAGAAAAGATGGAAATACTTTCCAAGTAGAAACCCCAAAAATTGTCCTCTCATTGTTGCACATGTTAATCTCTCTCTAGGTGATGCGAATTTCACTTCAGTGAATGAGTGAATAATGAGGTGAACTTTCCCTCTATTTATACAAGGGTCAAACTGGCCATTTCCCGAACTGGGTGACTTGTCTAATTGACTGGGTTGACTTCTCTTGGGGGACAATATATTAATTAATTTTAATCTTTTATTTTGATTGCTTTTCACCCCAAGGTTTACATTAATATTTCTAGGGTTTACATGATTAATTACATTAAGTTCAACTCCCTTAGGAGGTACAATAAAATACAATAGTAATATCTTCCGAAGTTGCACAAATTCCAACACTCCCTCTCAAGAAGGAAGGTATTATTTGGTCTTCATCAACATCACAATCATTTGGGTTTCATATGTACATTTATACTGTCTCCATCATCTCTATACATACTGAAGGTCGTCAGCACAATCTCATTCCTTCGAGAAATGTCATCATGCATCAACCCCACCATACCTTCGACGAGTCCAAGAGAGTCTCTCCATCCTACCTGGATGTCCTAGAGATAGGATTTCACCATCTTCTATATCATCTGATACATGTCCATCTCATCTGCCGATGGGATCCTCCCACACTTGGCTGAGAACCTGGACGAGCAGTGGTGCATGATCATCTACTACATGTCTGTCTCATATGCCGATGGAATACTCCCATACCTGGCTGAGAACTTGAACGAGTAGAGGTACTTGTGCAATCATCACACGACCATCTACTACCTGTTTGTCTCATCTGGCGATGGGATTTCTCCCATACCTGGCTGAGAACCTGGACAAGCAGAGGCACATGTGTGTAAACTGACCATCTACTGTATGTCTGTCTCATCTTCCGATGAGATTTCTCCCATACCTAGCTGAGAACCTGGACGAGTAGGGGCACCTGGGTGAAAGCAGGGTAAATATCTCTATGTCATCTCTCCCTCTCAAGGAGGGACACGTTCTCTTCTACTCCAAGTCTTTCGTGAAAGTATTCAAACTTCATCCTGGAAAGAGGCTTGGTGAGAACAACTGCAGTCTGGTCATCTGTCGGAACATACTTTAACTTGGCCACACCTTTCTATACCATATCACAAATGAAGTGATATCGAATCTCTATATGCTTTGACCTGTCGTGAAATACAGGATTCACTCACATGTGCACATAGCTCTGGTTATCACAGTGAATCACAGTTGGCTCTGGAATCTGGCCAAACATTCCTGCAAGGATTTTATGAATCCATACTGCTTCTCGGGCTGCTGTACTAGAAGCCATATACTCGGCCTCTATAGTACTGAGTGCTATTGAATTTTGCTTCTTGTTGCACCAGTAAATCACTGCAGAACCCAAACTTAAGCAACATCCGGAAGCACTCTTCATATCTGCAGCACATCCGGCCCAATCTAAGTCTGTAAACCCCTATAATCTCAAGTCACACTTTGAAGCATATCTCAGGCCATGTCCCATAGTGCCATGTAAGTATCTAAGCACATGTTTTGCAGCAATCCAATGAATTTGCCTCGACTCACACATAAACTGTCTAAGAGCATTCACAGCAAAACATATATCCAGTCTGGTGTTTGTCAGATACATCAAGGACCCAATCAACCGACGATACATAGTGGGATCAATCAAATTTGAATCTGAAGCAGAATCCCTTAGCTTCTTCAAATTTGCATATCTAGTGGCCATGGACTTGTATTCCAACATCTCGAATCTCTTCAAAATATCTATGGTGTATTTTACTTGTCCTGGGAATATCTCCTTCTGCCTCTGCCATACTTCTAGTCCCAAGAAGTAATGCATCAATCCAAGGTCTTTCATTTCAAACTCAGAGGCAAGTTTCTTCTTACACCATACAATAAATTTTTCATTTCCAGTGAGAAACAAGTCATCAACATAAAGGACCAAAATCAGTGGCTCATCATCCACAACCTTGTAGTAAAGGTTGGGGTCTACATCACTCTTGGTGAATCCTAAACTCACTAGGAATCTGTCTATCCGTCCATACCAAGCATGGGGTGCTTGCTTGAATCCATACAGGGCCTTTTTCAATCTGCATACGTGAGACTCCTTTCCATGGACAATAAACCCTTTTGGTTGCTCAATATATACTTGTTCCTCAATAACACCATTGATAAAGGATGTCTTGACATCCATCTGATGAAACTTCCATCCCATAGTTGAAGCAATAGCAATGATTGATCTGATGGAAGTATATCGAGCCATTGGAGCAAATGTCTCATCATAATCGACTCCTCCTTTCTGAGAGAACCCTCTAGCAACAAATCTAGCCTTGTATTTGCCAACACTTCCATCTTCTCCATGCTTGATTTTGTATAACCATTTGGAAGTCACTACTGAATTTTCCTCAGGTCTCAGCACAACCTCCCACACATCATTCTTCATGATGTATTGGTATTCTTCCACCATGGCATCCTCCCAAACTTGGTGTATGGATGCTTCTTCATAAGTGGCAGGTTCTGAGTCAATAATGTGACTCATCAATGCTATATAACTGAAGAATCTCTAAGGTTTTTTACTTTCTCAGAAAGTTCCATGTGGAGCTTCATTCCCCTCTGCATCCTGCAAATTTTGTTGTTCCCATATAGGCCTTTTCTGGCCTATTGCAATATCTCTGGGAACATCAACTGGCTCAAATGGATCAATGGGATAGATGGGTTCATCCTTCTCTGCTAACTCCCTCTAAACTAGAGGGGGAGATGGTCTCATCTCCTTTGATCCTAATATCTCCTCACCATCGATCTCCATGTCTGATCTTATTCCTTTCCTGACAGCCATTTCCTCTTCAAAGGACACATCGCTACTGACTTCGATCTGTCTGGATCCTGGGATATAAATCCTATAGGACTTTGAATATTCATTGTATCCCATGAAAGTTCCCTTCTTACCTGAAGGTTCTAACTTTGTCCTCTTCTCCTTGGGCACATGTATATAGACTGGACATCCAAATATCTGGAGGTGACCCACTTCTGGTTTTACTCCTATGAAATCTTCTTCTGGATTCATGTGCTTCACTATCTTATGTGGGCATCTGTTTTGTACATATACAATTGTTTCGGATGCTTCTACCCATAAGAACATTGGTATATTATGGTCATGTATTTCTGGTTTTACTCCTGTGAAATCTTCTTCCAGAGTCATGTGCTTCATTATCTTATGTGGGCATCTGTTTTGTACATATACAGTTGTTCTGGATGCTTCTTCCCATAAGAACATTGGTAGATTATGGTCATGTATTTCTGGTTTAACTCTTGTGAAAGCTTCTTCCGAGTCATGTCCTTCACTATATTATGTGGGAATTTGTTCTGTACATATACAATTGTTCTGGACGCTTCTACCCATAAGAACATTGGTAGATTATGGTCATGTATCATGGCTTTGGCTGCCTCCACAATTGTTCTGTTCTTTCTTTCAGCAACCCCATTTTGTTGGGGGTTGTAGGGAACTGTGGGCTCCCTCTTAATTCCTACTTCCTTGCATAAATCATTGAATTTTGTAGAGGTGTATTCTCCACCATTATCTAATCTCAGGATCTTGATCCTCTTTCCTGAAAAAATCTCGACTTGTGCTTTGAATTCTTTGAATTTACTGAGTACTTCCTCGGACTCCTTGGTCTTGAGAAAGTAGATCAGGGTCTTTCGTGAGTAGTCATCAATGAATGTTACATAGTAATGATATCCGCCCAATGAAGCAACTGTCATGGGTCCGCACAAGTCAGAGTGAATTAGATCCAAAATTCCTTTAGATCTACTCTCACTATCTAAGAAAATCTCTTGGCATTCTTGCCAAGTGCACATCCTCTACATGTTCCATCATGGTCTGCCTAAAGTACTAGTAAACATGTCAATATATTCTTCAATGATGAGAGAGCTCTATAATTTAGATGAGCTAGTCTTATGTGCTAGAGCTCACCCATGCTTGTAGAGTCATGGACTAGGGCTTGAGCTAGTGGAGTGCTCAATCGGTACAATCTCTCCTCTCTCACACCAATTACCTTAGTTGTATCTATGCTTGAGTTCTTGTGCCAGGAAAGCACTTTCCCATCTACAAATGCTACTTTATATCCCTTGTCATCCAAAGCTGAGATGGATACAAGGTTTCTTTCCATACCAGGTACATAAAGCACATCACTCAAGTATAGTGTATCACTAGACTCTAGTTGAAGGGATGTGGCCCTGGATCCCTTCACAGTGTAGTTAGCATCATATCCAAGTACAACATGGAGATGAGAATCTTTCTCAACTAATTCTGAAATATTTTCTTTATATCATGTCATGTGTCTAGAAGCACCACTATCTATGAGCCAAGTATCACTAGTGGTGGGAACAGTACTTGATAAAGCTGAAATGAAGAAGAATTATGTACGATCTTCATTACTTTGTTTCTTGTGATGATGGTCTTCTTCTACGTCAGTAGTTGAGGCTACATGCTTCATTTTGTTAGAACTTCGACAATTTCTAGTGATCCTATTGCATAAATTCAATAGGATCACTAGAAAAAAGACAAAGCACATAAACAATAACACAAGAGTTTTATCCTGGGAAACCCAAACGAGAGAAAACCCAGCAACCTTCGTATAGAGATGATAATTCTGAGAACATAGTACAATAATGAGAGAAAAGATGGAAATACTTTCCAAGTAGAAACCCCAAAAATTGTCCTCTCTTTGCTGCAAATGTGAATCTCTCTCTAGGTGATGCGAACTTCACTTGAGTGAATGAGTGAATAATAAGGTGAATTTTCTCTCTATTTATACAAGGGCCAAACTGGCCATTTCCCTAATTGGGTCAATTTCTCTTGGGGGACAATAAATTAATTAATTTTAATCTTTTCTTTTGTTTGCTTTTCAACCCAAGGTTTACATTGATCTTTCTAGGGTTTACATGATTAATTACATTAAGTTCAACTCCCTTAGGAGGTACAATAAAATACAATAGTAATATCTTTTGAAGTTGCACAAATTCCAACAGGTACTCTATGTGACCATTAGTTGAACCTTAGATTTATCTTTCAACGATGATGTGATGGAAGGAGAATGATAGCCATAAACTACCATAAATGGTGACGTTTTTATGAAGTATGGAAATATGTCTTGTACCACCATTCTACTATACCCTTCTTATGAAGTATGGAAATATGGAATGATAGTCATAAAGCAACAAAGATACCCTTCTAGACGTTATTTGCAATCTCAGTTTTCCCATCAAATTGAGGATGGTAAAACAATCTATGAGCCAACTAAATGCCCAAACAAGAAAATCGTTCCTTCCAAAAATTACCAGTAAAAATTGGATCTCTGTCACTTATAACAATCTTGGGGATTCCTTGTAGCTTTTGAATTGTTTCCATGAATGTTGCAACTATTGTACTTGCTTTAAAAGGAAAAGAAAGAGAGCAAAAATGGACATACTTTGTCAGTCTATCCTCTACTACCATAATGATAGTCTTTCCTTCTAACTTTGGTGGGCCTAAGATAAAATCCATTGAGACCTGTTCCCAACATTGACTTGGTACGGCTAATGGTTGTAGAAGACCCGGTATCTTGATTTTCTCCCCCTTGTTTTGTTGGCAAACCAAACATTATGTGACAAACTTTTGAACATCAATTTTAAGGAATTCCCAGAAAAAATCCTTCTTAATCATTTGGTAAGTTTTCAAGAACCATGAATGTCCTCCTATAGAAGCATGCATTTTTAAAAGGACCTTATGTTTGAATTAAGAATTCTTACATAAATATAAGCGATCATGGTACCATAGTGAATCATTCTCCTACACAAATTTATCTAGTGAACTAAGGTCCTATTGTAGTTGTTGAATTTATCTTGCATGCTTTCTAACCATGTTTCTATTATGTCCTTGGTTTTTTCCACCCAATCAGATTATAATGGAAATAACACAAAGTAAGCCCTCTATGTCATCTTATTTCCTTGAAAGTGCATCTACCACCACATTCAATTTCATTTTTTGTAGATAATTTCAATATCATAACCTAGCATCTTTGTAACCCATTTGTGTTGCTCTTCTAAAGATAATTGGTATTCCAGGAAGCACTTAAGAATATCATGAATTGTTCTTACCTTGAAATAGCATCTTTGTAACCCATTTGTGTTGCTCTTCTAAAGGTAAGTGGTATTCCAAGAAGCACTTAAGAATATCATGAATTGTTCTTACCTTGAAATAGCATCTTTGTAGCCCATTTGTGTTGCTCTTCTAAAGATAATTGGTATTCCAGGAAGCACTTAAGAATATCATGAATTGTTCTTACCTTGAAATGTTTTCCTATTAAGTAAGGGTGTCATTTCTTAATTACATGCAGTTTGGCCTACATTTCATTCATAAATTAGTTTGAGTAAGTTTTGTCCTTTAAATTGGAAACTTTCAAAGGTAGTGAACCTTTATTCTTCCTTCTTGCATTAAAATTGCACCAATGCCATGCCCTAAGGCATCGCATTCCACAATAAAGGTTTTTGTGAAGTCAGGCATGGCTAATACAAGAGTTGTAAACATAGCCATTTTAAGTTTTTCAAAAGCTTTGGTTACTTCTTGAGTCCAAGAAAATGGCTCATTTTTCAATAACCTTGTCAAAGGTGTTGCTATTAGATCATGATTCTTGGCAAACTTACAGCAGTATCATGTTAATCCTAAAAATCCTTTAAGATTCTTCAAGGTTTTAGGGATTTATCATTCCATGATAGACTTAATTTTGTTAGGGTCCACCTTGACACCTTCATTAGATACAATAAGACCCAAATATTCCACTTCCTAAACCCCAAAACAACACTTAGGCGTGGCATATAGTTGGTGCTCCTCCACTAAGTTTAAGACCATGTCAACATGGTGTACATGCTCTTCCCAAGATTTGCTATAGATTAGTATATCATACAGAAATACTAACATAATTTTTATGAGGAAGGATTTAAAAATAGAATTCATCAAGCTTCGAAATGTGGAAGATGCATTGGTAAAGCCAAATGGCATCACCAAAAGTTCATAGTGATGTTCATGTGTTCTAAAGGTTTTTTTGTAATGTCTTATTTCTTCATTCTAATTTAATGATACCCAAAATGGAGATCCAAGTTAGTAAAGAAATGTGCTCCTTGTAATTCATCAATGACATGAATAAGAAACTTATTTTTAATGATCATCTTATTAAGCTCTCTATAATCTAGACACATACGCCATGAGCATTTCTTTTTGCAAAACAAAGCACTTTGGCAAGTTGAATGATGCCTCCATGTAACATTTCTTGAACTATATTTTAAATATCTCTTTTGTACATATGGGTACCTATAGGGTCTAATGTTAGGTGGAACATTTCTTGGTTGCAAGTGAGTAGCATGGTTGTGCTCTTGAGTAGGTGGAAGACCTTTAAGCATCTCTCCAAATACCTTGGAATGATTGTCAATAACTTGTTGGAGATCCATTGGAATAGAGGGTATAGATGCATGAACATCTAGTGACAACAATTGTGCAATTACTCCATGTGTCCCTTTTTTAGCAATTTTTTCATGTTGTTAGAACTTATCACTTTGAAGGGTTTCCTCTGAGTTCAATTTCATTTTCCTTTGAATAGAATCTCATGAAAAGTTCCTAAAAATTAAGAGTCATTGTTCCCAATGATTGTAGCCATTGGACCTTTAGTACAACATCAACACCACCCATTTGGATTGCAATCATTGAACTATCCACTAAATATTCCCCCGTAGTAAGCTTAATATCATGGCACTTCTCTAAACAAATTATGGTATCTCCATCTATAATCATTAGTTAAAATCTTGGTGTTGGATATACAAAGCAATTGAGAAGCTTGGTTTGTTTGCAGTTAATGAGGCTATGGGTACTACCATAATCAATCAACAATGTTACACTTTTCTTTTTGATATATCCTTCTATCCTCAAAATTTGAGTGATAATGATGGTCAATGCATGGAAAGATATTGTTGTAGTATCTTCTACATCTACCTCTTGAAATTGTTATGGTTCCGGATCTACTTCCTCTTCACAATCTATGTAGAAAAAATTATTCTCACTACACTTATGCGTCTTACTACTTGCTATCACAATTGAAACATAGTCCATTTGCTCTTCTTTCCTCCACTTGTAGAGGCATCAATCTTGTAGACTAAGTGAGGTCAAGGGAGAAAACATTTCCTTCTCTATAGCTGTTAATAGTATCCCTTCTAGTAACCATTTTTTTACTTCAACTTTCCTTGCCAAACTAAAAGAATTCTTCAATTATAGGTTTGAAGAGACATATGTCATGTTGAACATTCTCCATCCATAAATAGATCTATCTAACAAATTATCCTATGGAATGTTCTTCACTCTAAGACTCAACTTCTAAAATTGTTTAATGTGCTCTATAACTTCACATGTTTGCTTAACATTTATCGATTGGCTAAAGAAGGTGTTGCTTTTAATATCACCATAATATTTTAACAATTCATCCATAAATATAGACAAGACTGCAAAGCCATTGGTACCATACAAATTGATCAAGTTCTAAATAACAAGATGCAATAGTCACCTTTTGTAAAGTTGGCACTTGATGGAGATAAAACAATTGCTTCATTTGGAATATCTATGTTATTGATCATTGTCATCAAACTTTGTTGAACCCACATTGATATGATGAATGATCAAATGTCGAGGACTCAAACCTCTTGTTTTACCTTATTCTTACCAAATGTCAAAAATAAGGTAAAAAATTTAACTATCAAATTGAGTATGTTAATACCATCAGATATAAAATATGACTAAAATGGGATACTTTCAAGCAAGCACATTTATTGTGAGCTTTTTCTAATATATAATTCAAAAATATACTTCAAAGAATGTTTTAAGATTAGAAAAACATTAAAATAAAGTCTTGTCCAAAAAAACTTCCATTTCAAATAATAATAATAAAACTTAATTTATAAAACTCAAAAAAAATGGAAGAAACTTTGACAAGTTAGCAAGAAAGACATAATGATGAAGGTCAACTAATAATAATATTTTTTTTTACACAAACGGTTAACGAGCTTTTATATTAAAAAGAGGGAACAAATTACAAAGAGTAGGGGAGACTGATCCCAAAAAACAAGAGCTGTCAAGACAAGCTCTTCACATACCAGTCTCTGATCTTCAAAAATGGCCTTATGCCTGCTACAACTAAAAATTTTGACGAACTGCCCTAATATAAAACTACAGAAGTAATACATATAACAAGTAGTGCAATAACCGAACCAAAAAAGAGTTGTCCAGACACAGTGATGAGGAGAGGAGACAGAGAGAGAGTCAGTTGACATGGTGAGGTCGAGCGTTCTTGTCCTTGCTCCTTGATGCTGCACCTGCATTTTCGTCGTCGATGTTCAAGATGACGGAGGGGTTGCTTCTACTATTGGTCCTGACGCAATCAACTTTTGCTTCCACTATTCTAAGGCAACTGTGTAAAGAGTCAAACTTGCTAATCAGCTTATCGAAGTAATCCTTCATCTTACCATTGCTATTCCAGATTTCGGAGTTGCAGATTTGAACGAAAGTAGCAAGATGAGAAATCGCTTTCTTTATATCAGAGAGGTCACCCCTGAGCCAGCGGACCTAGGATTACAGGTCCAGAACTTGTGTGTGAAATTCAGGGGAGGGGCTGCCCTACCCACGAGGAGATTCCATATTAACCAGACCTCCATTGTCGCCCACAGCATGCTGCCAATTCTTGTTACAACCCGGTTCTCCTGGACTTCCATGAAACTGTTGTGGAGGAACACCATGGCCAACTTTATAGGGGGTCGAGAGGAACCCAGAGTCAAGAGTCGAGAGGATCTTCAAATTCCTGCTGCCAGAATCAAGACCATAGCCCGAATGCTGCACAGGGTCCCTATTTCCCTAACCCTGTCCAAGGTCGAGGCGAACCTATCTTCTTCCACTACCAGGATCCTCAGTTTTGGAGTGGCTGTGGCAAGCATGCTTTGTCAAGCCACCCCGAGAAGGCTCATTGCCGCCATTGCTATGTTCTTGAAAATTTTCAGAAAGATAATGTTTAGAGCCAAACCCCCTGGAGTGCCCCTGGACATGCTTCCTGCATTTTCGACATTGCAGCGTAGGAAAGCACAAATTGCTATCCTCCATGATTAACCAAAACAACAAGCTTCGAAGAATTTCGCAGAGAAAAACATGTAGGATGCAATGAGCACCACCTTCATGCATAATATAGCCTTTGAGTGCCTTGGGGCTTGTCCACATTGATCTCCCACATGCGAGATAGATGGAGCCTGCCAGGGGAGGCCTCCGATTCAGACGAGGAGACGTTTGAAAAGAACGAGGGGATCCCGCGGAGATTTGAAAATTAAATGAAGTCCACATAAAGATGGGTTCAAGGATATAAGGGTGCAAGATAGAAGGTATCATGAGGGTCAAGAAAAAAATGAAGGGACCCAATTGTCCACACGGAGGAGATCGTTGATGATAGCAAGACCACAATTCAAACCTGCACCTTTGTTAGCCATGGTGTCGCCTTTCAGATTGTTGTGCCTAAGGATGTGAAGGAAAGAGATGGAGTGAAAGTCCTTGGCCAAGAAAATGAAGTGGTGATGCATCGTAGAGACTGGTTTTCGACGATGTTTGACTAAAGCCCTGGCTTCCCTAATCACCAGAATAGAATCACCAAATGCCACAAGGTCCTTAACATCTTCCTTCCTTGCGACCTCCATACCTTTTATAGCGACTAGCCATTCCGCTTCATTGTTAGTTCTCTTGCCAATTCCCCAAGCAAAGTCTTTCACTTTGCTTCTGTCGGAGTCTAAGAGGACTCCCCTTGCACTTGCCAACCCAAGATTGCCTTTAGAGGCAGCATCAAAAAAGAGGATGTGGTTGCCAAGCGTTCGAATCCAAGTTTGGAGATCCTTAGGTTCCATTCTGATGTGCTAGTTCTGGGACTTTTTATTCTTGAGAGGGGGGGACAAAGAGGGAGGGTGGGGGTCAACAGACCAGCCACCCATATTTTTTCTTCAACACTTAAAGGCTCTTTGCAATGATTTTTCACACTTCTAAAGGAGAGGGAGTCAATCCAAAGGGCTTTGGCAGATGAGACAATTTTTCCAGGGGTTACTCTGATATCTTCGAAGATTTCATGATTCCTGGCCATCCAAAGTTTCCAGCAGAGGAATTTTGGGAAGGCAGTCCAGGCTCTTTTAAAGTTTGACTTTCTGGAGAACGAGTTGGGATAATATAAGTGCAAGTTTGCAAAGAGATCATTCCATTCGGTGGGGAGGACAAGATTTGGGTGAATATCTTGATAGGCTCTGTGCCACACCTCTTGAGAGAACTTGCACTCCAAAAAAAGATGGTCGATTGACTCCTCACCATTTTTACAGAAGATGCATCTGGCCAGACCTTCAATCCCCCTTCTCCTGAGATTTTCCACTGTGAGGATCTTTCTGTGAGAAAGAGCCCAATTGAAAACATTCCCTTTAGGAAGCTCGTCTCTGTCCAAAATTCTCTTCCATTTACTATCCTTGCTGCATCAGTTGTTGAGGGCGTCCAGATAAATATAGCCTTCCTTTACTATATAAGAGCCACCTTTCCCCCAACCGCGCTTGTCCCTCATAGAGAGGTGAATGGGGATTGCATCATGAAATCGGGAGAGGAGTACATTATAGTCGTGTTGAAGATGCTCAGGAAGATCGAGCTTGAGCCAGCCCATCCATCTACCTTGAGGAGACCAAGAGGATAGATCATAAAGGGTATGAATGTTTGCATGCTCCATCCAGCATCTCAAATCACAAAAAGTAGGAAGAGAGTTGGCAAGGGGGGCAGGCGCAGAAATTGTCCTTCCAAATTTGAATTTGCTTACCATTCCTGGGACCCAAGAGAGATTATTTTGAATGATAAAGGCCGCTCTCTTGCAAAGGTTCCATATAGACATTCCTTTTTTCTCTTGGTCTATGTTTTCCACACATCTGGTTCTGGTTCCCTGTATGTATTTTTTATAGAAGATCTCCTTCCACCACGCCTTCTTTCCGGAGATAATCCTCCAGAGAATTTTTGCACCAAGGGCAAGGTTCATTGAAAATGGGTCTTTGATCCCCGCCCCTCCATAAGCTTTGGGTCTGCACATTGTGTCCCAACTAATCAGATGAAATTTTTTTGAGCCATTAGTTTTCCCACCCTGCCATAGGAAATTTCTTAGAGCTTTGGTGATTTCCAGCATCACATTTTTGGGGGCGAGGGAGATGGAGCAAGCATAAAGAGTGTAGGCGGAGAGGATGGAATTGATGAGCACCAGTTTTCTAGCAGGATTTAACCAACGTGAACCCCAGGAACTGATTTTGTTTTTAATTTTGACAATTAGCCATTGCCAATCAGCGACTCTTTTCTTGCCTTTGAATATTGGTACACCAAGGTAGTTGAAGGAGTTCCAATCTCTAATTCCTTCGAACCCAAAAGTTCTAGCGATTCTTGCGAGTGTCCCATGAGGGCCGCTGTAGATTTTGGACTTTTCAAATTTTACTTTGCCATCGGAGGCCTTGAGGAAAGACGTGAGGACAAGGTTGAATTTAGCAGCAATAATGGCAGAGGCTCCTCCAAGTAAGATTGTATCATCGGCAAACTGAGAGTGGTTAACAAGTCTAACTCCTCTGACAATTTTGATTCCTTTAAGATCTCCAGAGGCTTGCATGGAGTGGAGTTTTCTACTTAAGGCCTCAGCTACTAAAAGATAGAGGAAAGGGGACAAAGGGCAGCCTCGGCGAAGACCTCTAGTGGCCGAGAAGAAGTTTGTAGATCTGCCATTGACAAGGGGGGCAATCCAGGGGGAGTTGATGCAAGCTTTTATCCACCGCACAAACCTTTTAGAGAAGCCGAATTTTTCCATGATGGCAAAGAGAAAGTTATGGTTTACTCTATCGAATGCATTTGTCATATCAAGTTTAATGGCCATGCCTTGATGACTTTTTTCCATACTGGAGTGGATAGCTTCCTGTATTATAATAATAATGTTACCCAGGATTTGGCGACCAGCAATGAATCCCCCTTGAGAATCAGAAATGAGCTTTCCCATGATTTTTTTCATTCTAGTAGCGAGAATTTTGGAGAGGATTTTATAGGAGGTGTTACGGAGAGAGATTGGCCTAAAGCGACTCATGGAGCAAGGAGCTTTCTCTTTAGGGATTAAGGCAAGAAAGGAGAAGTTGGTGGCCCCTCTGATTTTATCTTTTTTCCTGGTCCAATTCAACATGCGTTTTAGATCTTCTTTGATAATCTCCCAGGCTACCCGGTAGAAGTTGATGGTGAAGCCATCGAGGCCAAGAGCCTTGTCAATTTGAAGAGACCAGATGGCATTCACAATTTCGTGCTCCAAGATTGGTTTAATAAGCTCTCTATTTGCACTGTCCAAGACAAGGCTAGGGATCCCAGCTAAAAGGTCAGCTTGAGCTTCAGGATCAGTTTCTCCACTATCCGAAAAGAGCTCCCTAAAGTGATTGTGAGCATGAATCTTAAGATCCTCTTATCCGTTGATCCTTTCTTCAGTGCTATTTTTTAATTCCCTGATTGCATTCTGACCGCGACGAGCTTTGGCCTGGTTGTGAAAATATTTTGTATTGTTGTTGCCCCCTTTAAGCCAAAGCTGCTTGGATTTGATTCTCCAGGTTTCCTCTTCCTGCTTGGCCGCACTTAGGATTTCCAGGTCTAAATCTTTTTCTTTGCTGAGAGAGGTTTGCGTGACTTCTTCCGTCTCCATTCTTTGATGCAGATTGACTAGCTTGGCTTGGAGAATGAGCTTGAAGCTGCAAGGATTTTTTAAAGAGGTTTTGGCCCATCTTTTAAGCACATATTTAACAGCTCTGAGTTTGGATTCCCAAATGAAACTAGGAGATCCAAAAAAGCTAGAGCTCCAAGCATGATTGACAATATTATAGAAGCCGAGATTTTGAACCCAAAGGGGGTTAAAACAGAAGGGAATTGGTCCAAGATTGTCAGGAGGGGAAATGGAAAGAGCAATGGGCTTATGATCAGAGGAGGCACAAGGGATGGAGAAAGAGCTAACTAAGAGATCAGAAAGAAAGAAAGTGGAACATACCAAGAAGCGATCCCGTCTGGCCACAATGTGACCAACACCGCATCTCCTGTTGCTCCAAGTGTACTTGACATTTTTAAAGGAATGTCAATCAGGTCTAGATCTTCGAGAAGGTCCTCAAGTTTTTCCCCAAAGGGATCGTGTACAATGCTTCCACCACGCTTTTACTGCTAGGACTTGGTAACATCAAAAATCCAGCAATGATGAGTTTTTCCCCTTGCATGTTATCTTTAAAGTTGTTGAGATCTTCCCAAAACTTGATTTTGTCCCTGTGATGAGTGGGCCCGTAGACATTGCAAACGAATATAGAGTTGTTGCTATCTTTGGCTTTTATTTCTGTGAGCAGCCAATGATTATTTTCAATGGATGATAGAATGGAGTAACTTGGGGAAACAAGGGTAGCTATCCCCCCTGAAGCTCTGTGGGCACTAACAGCGATGCCCTGGCTTTCTTTCCAAAATGAACGTGAAAGAGCCATGATCTCAGCGTTCTGCATCTTAGTCTCTTGGAGTAACACAAGATCCGGTTTTTCAGATTTTATCATATTCTTAATAGCTTCAACTTTATTCAGCCCACCGAGACCCCTGCAGTTCCAAGAGACAGCTAGCATTACTTCTTGGCTGGAGTAGGTCCTGCTCAGGACTTACCATCTTTCGCTCCACTTTGAGTTTTAAGTTGCTGTAGTAACTTCATATCTTCCAGACTTTTTTGCCTCCCCGATTTGATTTCTCTTTCAGCCTCTAGTTCTCTATGATACCTCAAAGATTTCCTACCTCTGGTGTTTGGGGGTTGCATCAAATCCCCACCCTCGAGAGAGTCAGAGGAGACATCAAGGGACGAGGATGACGACACGAATTTATGTTATACCTTATCTGCCCAAGATCCACCAGTGTTTTCACCATTTGACTCTTTTTCAGGAATAGAGAGGGGGACGACTTCTTCCCTATCTGGTTCCACTGGGATTTCCTCCAAAATAGCAAATTCTCCTTCTTCGACCTGCAAGTCTTGAAAGTTGTTGGTATTTGTAGCCTCCTTAGCTTCCGAAGCAGTTCCTTTATCAAAGTGGAGTTGGGTGCTTTTAGTGGGATGTGGAACTAGCGTGGTTTTTTTCCCCTTTTTGACCTGCTGCCATCCTTCTTCCTGAGCTTTCTCTGTGTTTTCTTGGACATTCTTGGGGAAGTTTTTGACAAAGTGTTTGTATTCATGGCATTTTTTGCATTTAAAGGACAGTTGTTCGTAGCCAACCTTCTGCATATGTTCCCATCCATCCATTTGCATATTTACTTCTTCTGGTAGACCTTTCTCCAAATCTACCTCTACACAAATTCTAGCACATGCAAACAGGGGTCCTTTTGGCTCCGCTTTATCAATATACTTTCCAAGAGCATTTCCAATGGCTCGCAGGGTATCATCATCCCAACAATGTAGAGGCAAATGGGGTAGACAAACCCAAACAGGGACAGCTGAGGGAACATCTTTCTCAGGGTCGATGGATAGGCTCCAACGGTTTAGATAGAGACCATGAGGGCCCATGAAATACGGGCCGCTTCAAAAATAAGATCCTTGTCAGATTTGTTTTCAAACAGAAAAATAAAGTAACCCTTACCGCAAAAGCAGTGTTGCAAACCTCCACTGATCAATGGCGTCCAGTTTTTATTTATCCAGGCATCCATGGATTTTGGTGACAAATAAGATCCTTGTCAGATTTGTTTTCAAACAGAAAAATAAAGTAACCCTTACCACAGAAGCAGTGTTGCAAACCTCCAGAGATCAATGGCGTCCAGTTTTTATTTATCCAGGCGTCCATGGATTTTAGTGATGGCCACATTCCAGTAAATTGTCTGATTAGTCCACATTCACTCAGAGCAAGGGCCTTCAACTTGGAAGCTGTCGACGGGATCTGGATACGGGGGGCATCCGCGCGCTTAATAAAGCTAGCATCAGACGGATCGGAATGGGCAGGAGGAGGGGGGCTGGAATCCACCAGGGAGCGGAATGCAATGTCCAAGAGACAACTACGATCCTCAGGAGGGGGGGTCGGCAGTGGATCCATGGCGATGGCTCAGGGGGAGCCCGCGGGAGAGCGAAGCGCAAGGGTTCACGCAGAGCACATCAAAGCGCTAAGGTTCCGTCAATTCAACTAATAATAATATTAATGATAAGAAAACTTTAAATAAAAAACAAAAAACAAATTATAGGAAAATTGGTAACTCTTTTCAACGAGTTAAATTGTTACTTTCATTTGATCATACAAATTGTTACCTTCATTTGATCATACAAATCATGTCAAAGAGAAACAAATCTTGTAAAATTTAACATACATAATTCTTTCCATATTAATGTTGCATGGATAGAAAAAAGAAACTTAAAAAAAGGTTCAACCAGTGTTAAAGTTAGAAATAAAAACAATTAGAAAACACATTATAGAAATCATCAAATAAACATGAAATTATTTTGAGGAAATAACAAATGTATAAACCAAAAAATAATAATACAAGGAAAATACAAAAGAAGATAAAATTAAAACAATTAGAAAACACATTATAGAAATCATCAAATAAACATGAAATTATTTTCAGGAAATAACAAATGTATAAACTAAAAGATAATAATTCAAGGAAAATACGAAAGAAGAAATCATCAAATAAACATGAAATTATTTTGAGGAAATAACAAATATATAAATCAAAAAATAATAATACAGGGAAAATACGAAAAAAGAAATCATCAAATATACATGCAAAATATTTTGATGAAAATACAAATACCTAACCACCAAAGGACACAATAAAAAGGAAACATGAAAAGCAAACATCAATCATATTAAACAATAAATCACATTATTGCAAAAATCTAAAGGCATGCAGACGCTAAAAATATTTAGTCTTTTTTCATATACTTCAAATTACATATACATATTATGTAAAGAAGCCATCACAGAAACAAAAAGAATTAAAACCCCAAAATAAACATTCATTGCAAAGTGCACCACACAACATAAACTATATACAAACTTAAGTCAACATGGACACTTTGGACAATGGGTCAGAGAAGAAAAAACATAAGGTTACTCAAAATAAAAAATTTAAAAAATAAAATTGTTAAAAACAACTCCCCATAAGAATCGTCATCATCAATTTACATTAATTACATGGCATGCCATAGATAGATATCATCTAAACAACTAAGATTCACCATCGTCATTCTACGTTGACATCTTAGCTTGACAAACCATAAATAATTATTGTCTAAAACAACCTCTATTAATCTTCACCAATGTCATTCTATATTAATTACATCATATTTTAGCTTAAAACACTAGACATTTTTGTCAAAAATCATCCTATCTTAACTAAATGACATACTGTTTGAAACATGATGGATATCAAAATAAAAATACTATCTCAATAAAAATAAGAAATAATTCAGAGGTGGTGACAAATAAATCCAAAAAACAACATATGATAAGATGGCAATTGTACGAATAAATAGCAATCTCTGCAAATAAATTTCCCACATGATGCCAATCATAACAATGCATAAAAAAGAGTATATTGTAAAATGGAATGGATTCCTTAAAATGAACCATGAAAAACATAGAATGTATTCCTTAAAATTAGCCATACAAGAAATGAGGTATTGTAAATGGAAAGGATTACTTCAAATAGATGAAAAGATGCAAAGTTCTAGGCCTACATGAAAACAATGCAACATTGTAACAATGTCATAATCCAGAGAAAATTTACAAAATCGAAACGGATTTCTTCTTAATTCAGTCCAAATCAAGGGCACAGTTCCTTATTCCCTTGTTCTACAATGACAAAAGCCAAATTCTTCACTTGAAGCAAAATTCTACACGCAAGGGTCCAAAGTAAAAACATCAGAGTCTAATAATGATTAGGCATCATAATCAAGATCGCCAACACTCAAAAAGAAACTCTACAAGTGACTCTACAAAAGATATTAAACCAAATGACAATGAATTGATATGTGATTCCACAATGGTATAACCACATAACAATGTCTTGGAATACCTTAGGAGAGAGGAACTAAAGGGTGTATCTCTTGAATAGTACACTAAAAAAATTTGGAAACAAGATGCTCTGAAAGACAATAAAAAGATAGGATGTCATCTTAGTTATTTATCCATAATCTACCATTGTGAACATGTATTTCCTTGAGAACATGTGTTTCCTCTTCTTGAAGGCCATAGGTTCATATTTAGAGGGAGTAGGATATGAACATCTCAATAGACTAAGTAATCAAATTGCTGCACAAGAGAGGTCCCTAGTTTGACAAACAAAAAGTTTGCATACATCATTATAACCTGTAACTAAGCTCTGCCCTAAAATTAAATAAATTATAAAACATCACCAGATTGCAGAAAAAATCCCTCCATCTTAACCCAAACTTGGAGGTGGCCTAATAAACCTCACAGCCTCAAAGGAGATGAGGAGGCTTGCTCAAGGAAGGAAAGGCAGAAGATGAAAGAGCAAAAATGACTTAATGCACCTCAAAGCCTATTATTATTATTATAAAACATGGTCAGATTGCAGAAAAATTCCCTTGATCTTAACTCAAGCTTGGAGGTGGCCTAATCTTAAAACCTCACAGCCTCAAAGGAGAATAGGAGGCTTGCTCAAGGAGGGAAAGGTAGAAGATGAAAGAGCAAAAATGACTTAATGCACCTCAAAGCCTCAAAGGAGAAGAGGATGCTTGCTCAAGGAAGGTAGAAGATGAAAGAGCAGAAATGACTTAACGCACTTTGCTAACATTTGCAAAACATGCTCAAACTTTATGATCTTATTTCATAAGAAAATCCAAAAGGTTAAACAAAAACTAAAAGTAATCTATACAAAAATGGCAGGAAACAAAATCAAGTTTAAATCGTAAAAGACTTAACCGTTTTACTCAAGGTTCTATAGACCATAGGTCAAGGGAGACTATATTTTGTTTCATTTAGTGATTTACTTAATTTTCATTTCTGGGTTATGTTATTTCAAACATTTCTCTCTACATAAGTGTCATCGTAAATTACACCCAAAGCTAATCAGAAGGAATTGACATCTTCACTGAATAGTTTGGCATAAGAGAAAATTGCCATATACTCTGCAATTACCAAGTACACAATTATCAAAATATTGAAGGCCATTATTCGAACTACATCACAACATCCTGATTGACTTAATTTACATCTCCGGGTTATATTACTTGAAATATTTCTCTCTACATATAACAATGTCATTGTAAATTACGTCCAAAGCTGATCACAAGGAATTGACACCTTCACTGAATAGCTTGGCATAAGAGAAAATTGCCATATACTCTGCAATTACCAAAAAGAACACAATTATTAAAAGATTGAACGCCATTATTCTAATTACATCACAACATCCTAAGAGTTGAGAATATAAAGATGCCATTCGCAAATTACATGTCTGCATACAAGAAGCTTTGACTAGGGAAAATAATAGTTTAATGTTTTGTGTACAGGACTTTCTAGAGTTGAAGTAAAGCTCACATGTGATTATTAAAAAATTAGAGACTACGTCTCAATATCAAAGTAAAAAGAATCTGAAATAAAACAAAATATCGTCCTGAACATCTAGCACAGTTACCAGCATCATCTTCACCAACTACATCCAATAAATGTTCTTTGCTGCATGACGTAGAGGTCATGTGCAAGAGCATTTAAACAACTGTAAAACTGAAGGGTACATTTATGATATGACCCTCTAGCCAATGTAAGGGAACGCATGGACTCAAGAATAGTAATCATGTAACAAAGTTGACTCCAACGTGCATTAATTAGTAAATCATGGATGGGTGAATGATAATGCATGGCAATAATTGAGAGCATTGTTAAGAACATCTTATCAACTATTCTCCTCAAATATTTCTAGTTTGTAAAGTAGGGAGTATGTTATCTATCTAATCAAGAATGAAAAGAGAGAGAAGTTCAAGTACGGATTACGTTATGATATGATATATTTGGACATTAGGTTATGTTATGGAACCTCTCAACAATTTCAAGGGCAATTATAGACAAAATCTCACGACTTTTAAATATTAAAAAACATAAAAGAATATTTTAGTACAAAATCCATCCAGTAAGAATCCAATAAGGATCCTATGTTTCCAGTTTGAAAAGTAGGGAAGTATGGTATGTATCTAATCAAGAATGAAGAGAGAGAAGTTAATCAAGTACAGATTACGTTATAATATGATATATTTGGACATTAGGTTATGTTATGAAACCGCTGAACAATTTCAAAGACAATTATAAACCCATAAAAGCATGTTTTAGTAAAACTTTTAAGATCGGTGTCATCAAAATCCATCCAGTAAGGTTTGTACTTATACCTGCAACAGACACAAACAAGTTATTTCCCCCATAAGTAAACATAAAGGAAATCATACCTGCACACAAGTCAATTTCAGAAAGAAAAAACGCCAATTATAAAATAGAAGTGTTATAATATAAAGCAAACACAAACACATGCATTCCTAACCAAGCAATTTAAATGAAGCATGTTTTAACAGCTATCAATCTATTAACAAAAGACATCAAGGGACCATGGCCAATGAGGCCTGTTATCTCCCAAATTGACCACCGTCTTTTTGGGTGATAGAATAGGTAAAAAATTTATTTCTGTGAGTCTTGGGTTTCAAATTCGAAAATTTAAGCTTTCGGCAGTTAACTAAGTCTGTGGAAGTGTGCTTAAATGCCGAAAAGGGTCAGTTTCCGCAGCGAAAGTGGTCTATCAGAATGAACTTAGCTGCCGAAAATGTTTCCACATGCGAATTTAAAATCCTTATGCGTCAAATGTTCATCCAAAAGGACTGAATTATGATTTTCATTTAAAGGCTATTCTTTTTTATTTTGCATGGAAGGACACGTGGAGGGTTATGTTAATCTACCTCAGGATTGAAAGGCAGATTTTCAGCCTTGATATAAGCAGTGCTACAGGTGGCAAAGAGAGTCAGTCTTCCCAGCTTTCAAGCATCTTTTTGAGGCAGCAGTTCTAGGATCGAGTGCCACATCTTCAATGTCAAGTCTATTCCTGAATTTCAGCCAGAATCTCATTCCAACTCAAAGCAACTCATACTTATGAATCCTATCCTGAGTCTCGAGTTTATGATTTGCTCAGCAGTTTTCAATTCTCTGTTTTGCATGTTCGTTCACTGATTGAACCATTAATAAAGACAAGTCAAGTGATAATTTGGAGGAATTTTCTGTTGAAATCACGTGATCTTCCGGGGCCATTTCGACAGCCTTCCCGAACTCCAAATTCAAATCCGAAAGCACCAGTGGATAGCTTATGATCCGTAGATCAAAATCGACTATTTGAACAGCCAAAATGGACATCGGACGGCTGAGAAAATCGATTTTTGCTGAAGGCAGTTTTTTTTGGAATTTTACAGGCTTTCGACAGCTAACTCGTGAAAATTGGCAGAAGGCTTAGCTGCCGAAAGCCTGTTTTCACAGTTTCCTTTAATTTTCGCCCAGATCGCGGATTTTCTAGCTAGAATGGCGGGAGGCTAAGCAGAATAAGCAGGTTATGAATTGTCCTACCCATATCTAAAAGGAGTTTTGAATGAAATCAAAGTCAAGTGGGTGTTTTGGCTAGTTTAGCATTGCATTGAAGAAACAGTTCAAAGGATTGAATGCCACATCATCAAGTTCGAATCTGTTGTGTGCCAAACTGAGCCCACCGAGCCTTGGAAGGCTAACTGCACTCCACCGACCACCGAGCACAAGAAAGGAGACCAACTCATCTTCATTTCCTTGATTTGAGGGATCAGTCCCTGTCTTTTGCATTTACTGTTTAGTTAATCTCTTAGTGTGACAGATCCACGTTTTTAGGATCTGGAGAGTGATTTTGTAAAGGCTATAAAGCCTGAAAACTAAGACTATTGAGGGGGTTCAAGTTTGGATACATTTGGGGCTATGTACTTGACACTTTCTTGCTATATGAATCACAGTTTTCTTTGGTCGTTAGATATCAGTCTATCTACATTTTCCATTATTCTGCACCCTGTTTGAATTAGCTTAGCTTATGCTCATGATTTGAATGGAGGAACTTCTTATTGCTTAGTGTGACCCTGCGTTATGTATGTACTTGGTTGCATAAACCCTGCATGTTAATGTACTTGGTTGTCTAGGCAATATTCTTCATACCTTGATTATTTACTGTGGCTGATATTTAATTTCTCGAAGCACTGGCTTATTTAGAGGCATGTCATGTTGTCTTACTGCTTAGTCTTCTCAGTTATCCCATTGATCCACCTTTTCAAAAAACACAAAATATGATTTCTCAAGTTACCAAGCATACTTAGCCATAACCACTAAGTAGTTTCTTGGAGAGCTAACAAGGCCCATTGGAGAAATAGTAATACAACCATCACAGAAACATAGGAGGATATGGCAGTACGGCATATTAAGGATGAGCTAGTAGATTACATCAAAACAGGATAATGATGGTGACAAAGATCATCATGGATAATGATGGTGACAAAGATCATCATGATGATGAAGAATGTTACTGTCCATGAGACCAAGTTTGGTTTATCAGACCTTAAGAGAAAAAGGTAAGGAATTACTTGGTCTGCTTTAGAATTTTATTTCTACACTCAAAATGATTGGAGAGAAGATTTCCTAAATATCTATAGTTTTGATGAATTAACAGTTACAAAGGTCAGTGTTGTCACAAATATTTTGAAATTGAGATATAATGTGGGTATACATAGGACATTCATGGCAACAAGCTATTAGGAATATCCAAATAGTGAATATGAGAATTTTGCAGTAGTGTTATGTGGCATTTTATCTCATTTTTTTGGAAAAATACATCCTATATTTACATGAAAAATATTTACAAACAGCAAATCAAAATTGCGGAAAGGTATATACATTGAAGATTATATCCTCTTCCTCAAGACAACTAATGCAGAAATAAAATCAGAATAAGCCACTACATCAAATGCTTTTGCATCTTTCATATCAGTAAGGCGCCTTTGGCCTATAACTTGTGACGTACCTCATCCCACCACAACATGGCACATAAAGCAGGCAAAGCACTGACCTCATGCTCAAAGACAAACTTACACCTGATCTTCCTGAGGGTGAACAAAACAGAAAATCACAGGCACTGCAAAATCCCAATGGAAGAGGACTCAACCAGATAGCTACAATTGCCAGAAAGAGTTTCCTGCCATGGAGATCTTCCCTGAAGGAGAATTAAATATTGAGCCTGCATATATTTCCAACTCTTAGAAAACTGACAATCCTAGAAGATATGCTTCACTGTCCCAGAATGTTGGCAGACATGGCAGGGACCATCTGAAAGCCCACTCTTTGCCAACCTGGCCTTAAAGGGTATCCCGTAATACATGATAAACCATACAAAGACCCGCAGCTTATAGGAAAGCTGAAGTTCCCATGCTGTTGGGAGCGAAAAGCGGAAGCGGGGAGCGGGAGTGGAGCGAAAAGCGAAATTTTCAAAAGCTCCCGTTTTGGGAGCGTTCCGGGAGCATTTTTTTATATCGTATATATTTTGATGGATTTATATCTAAAAAACATGTAGGATGTTGAATTAGCTATAAAGACATGGATTAAACCATATAACATCAATCATTTAGTAGTTATAACTTGTAACATTTTCATCAGATGATCAACCATAATTACTTTTATATGAGCTTGGCAATGAAGGGAGGTACCATAACATTGTCATCAAATGATCAACCTAGTATAGGAGCTTTTAGTATATAGGAGAGGTAGGGAGCACCTCGGGAGAGCCTTGGGAACGTGCTCCCAAAACTGGGAGCGTTTTGGAAGCGAGCTTCGGGAGAGGGAGCAAGGGGGTGGGAGGCGCTCCCACGCAGCAGAGAGCTGAACACAAACATTTTGCAGCTTGTGAAGCAATCTTCTGGATCAACTAAAACCCACCTTGCATTGAGAACAGGAGCTAATACATGCCACTGATGCAACATGGAAGAGATCCTCCATGAATCATACTGCTGCATAGGTCCACCCAAACATCCCCAATCCCTCCAATACAGTCCTAGCATTGTAATATTCGTTTTGTAAATGTCCTCCTAGGGGATTAACCTGACAAGCTCCATAATATATGGTCTGTTTGGGGGAAGTAAACCATACTCAATCACCAAGGTACACCAGTGTTTCCAAAAACGTGCTATTGTATCCCACAAATCCTGCCAAAAGAAAATGCCCTTCTTATTCAAACAGCAAGCCTGGTAGCATGGCAATTCTGCAATATAAGTACCTTGATACCTCCAACTCCAAATAGGGCATCTCGTGAAATCCCAACCTACCTTGCTACCCTTTGTATTCCACCTAAATAGGCCTGAGACTGACTTCCATGCCATCCAAATACTCCTGAAGACAATCAAACCAGAGACCTGGAACTTGTTGGGGAAAGAGTAATATCACACAAATCAAAAGGCTCCTAAACATTGCCCAGTGCCAGCATGTTGAAATGTCATCGACATCAACCAATGCCGAAATAAAACTGCCAAGGAGCAGTCCCCTCTAGGCACCGCACCACCCACTTGGCAGCAAGAATGCTCCCCTGAGTGGCAACATCAATCAGCCCTAGATTTGCAGGTAGCAGAGTTGAGAGTTGCAGAGTGAGTCAACAAGTGTCAATGTAAGCACTTCTCTCATAAAGAGGAAGTGTTAACTTTCAAGGTTACTCCGGAATTGTTTACACCATGTTTGGGGTGCTTTATGAGATTTGGGGTACTTGGTGTATATTCAACCCCTAGATGTTTAGAGATGGATTAGCACATCAGAGATAGTCCATGATAGATTTGCAGAATTGAGAGAGATTGCTCAATGGATACTTAACCTCAGATGGTTGTTGCCTTAGAGTTCTTCCATTAGGCATTGGAGTTCTCTTGACAGAGATAGAGAGGGAGTGTTAACTTTCAAGGTTACTCCAAAATTGTTTACACCATGTTTGGGGTGCTTAATGAGATTTGGGGTACATGGTGTATTTTCAGCCCCTGGATGATTAGATATGGATTAGCACATCAAAGATAGTCCATGGTAGATTTGCAGAATTGAGAGAGATTGCTCAATGGATACTTGACCTCAAATGGTTGTTGCCTTAGTGTTATTCCATTAGGCATTGGAGTTCTCTTGACAGCTTGGTGGACACCCTTCATTGGGTCCCAATGGAGGATTCACTTGCTTGTAGAACCCCCTACATGGGATGAGGAACATTGTGCATCTAGAAAAAGGGCATCAGGCCCTAGTTGGTATGTGGTAGCTTGGATTCATGTTCGAAGGATTGGAGATGGCTTGGGGATGCTTGGAGCTTCAACAATGTTCTGCGGGGAGTAGGGAAAACTGCCCCAGTAGAGAACATTGCTTAGGAGGATCGATGGGGTCCATGGAGGCTTGTGATGGAAAGATGTGGACATGCCTTGAGTAGCTTCATCACCTTAGAACCATTATTGTGCACAACATCATCTTGGAGCAGGACATGTGTACTTTAGAGTGTAGAGTCTCACTTGTGTTGGCCTACAAGTGCTCATTGTAGGTTCATTGTAGGGGCTAAGGACCGCATTATATTGTTGGCCTCCCTTACCTCTCATATAATTAGAAGAAGGAGAAAATCTTTCCATTCATCATCTTACCAATCATTCATCACACTCTTTTCTTTATACTTAGCTTCTTGAAGGAAGTCCACTTAGGTTTTCTCATGAACCCTAGGTGAAGTTATGAATTCTAGAGGAGATATCTTCATGTAGAGTTTGCTCTTGTGGAGGAGACATTGGTGATGATCTTGGTTTTCTCTCTCTGACATCTTCACATGTCCTCTCTCTCTCTCTCTCTCTCTCTCTCTCTAGGGTTTCTTGGTCTTCTTGAATTATCTTGGAGGTCTAGGGTTAGGGTTTATCCCTTGGAGAATGGACGTTAGGGTTTTGTGATCAAATCCTAGGTTCAAATTGTGAAGAAGAGGAGAGGATGTCTTGTCGATAATGTCTTGCCTTGGAGGATGTGTTGGAGTGATTCTTTTATATTGGATCTTCTTGGTAGCTAGGGTTTTGTTGATATGAACTAGCTAGGTTTTGGAGAGTTGTGAATATTTGTACTAGCCTTGAGAGAAGGCTAAAGCATGTAATAAGATAAGATAAGATAATTTTATTAATGTCCAACAAATGACCACAAAAGTATGTCAATAGGACTAAAGGATACATCCAATATCAGTATAATGTAAGAGTGCAAACGCAACTCCTAGAAAATGCCAAAACTAAGATAAAATCAAATAAAGAAAATACAAGCAATCATACAACCTCCTAAACATGTATATATCTATATCAAAGGTACGAAATACAAAAATGCAAAAATGTAAAATATTTAGTGAGTTTGTCCAAGACTAGACAACTCAAACAACTCAAGATCCTCAAGTTCCTATCAAAGCAAGGAAGATCACATGAGAGAGCTAAGATGAGTCTAGTGATGTCAAGTTCTCCTGGGTCTGATGGTCGAGGGCGAGGGGGGCAAACAAGGTGCATGCTCACTGTCAAGGCTCTCCAAAGCCATCGAGGTGTCTATCTATATGATCCTGGGGGGATGTAAAAGCGAGGAATACTCCTAGCATCTGAGGCCGAAGGAAAAAAACTCTGGATAAATCATTGGCAACTCTGTTGGGACTGTGAGGGGATCTGATGGTCGGGAGATGCCTTGCTCTGGATCCGATTGGGCCTGATCCCTCTGACACTCTGAGAATGAATGGACTGATGTGTGGTTCAACAACCCCAAACTAGTCTCGATAAGATCAATCGATTTCCTAGAGGGGGAGGCTGAGGGAAGACCCGAGGTCTCACCACTCTACTGTTAGAGGTACCCTGGGGCTCTTCCTACTGCTTGTTGCTCCGATCTTACAGATCAACGCTAAAATAAGAGTCAATCATCCTAGTCCTCTCAAGGTGGGGTGGGATGTGAAGGATCCATGACCTATGGCTGAATATCTCCTTGATGAAGAGGGCTACGCATTTCTGATCCTAATACCGAAAGAAGGTGGAGAGGGATCTCCCTGAGTCCCTGTAGAGGTAGTGTTATTATCCTTTGCTTTGATAGTATAAGGGGCACCAAATAATGAGATGCATCTCTATCTCCAACTCCTGTAGATGGCACATCTAGAAAATCCTATCAGAACGTGGTAGATGGTGGTCAATCTCCACTCGGAGTTGATGAGAAGCAACTTGAAGTTATCCTAAGGGGATCCTAAGTGAATGCATCCAATGCCTAGGTGTGTATGGAGGCAGACAACAATGCCATCCTATAGCTCCAAGAAGTGCTGAAGCTAGAAGGACATCTTCCGGCCCAAGCTCGTCAGGGATGAAATCCAACTGACCTGAATGTATAATCTATAAATATCCTCTCTAATGGATTGGTTAAGAACCAATCTAGGCGGCCAGATATGGCTCGACAGGTCTAGGGAGAATCTAAAGAGGGGAAGGCGCTTTGGGGAGGTGGTCACTGATTAGAGAAGTCAAGATGCCTCTAAAAACCAACCACGTGCACGTGCACATCCTGTAGGGTGATCTAAAGCGAGGGCCTCCAAGGTGTAGAGTGCAAGGTAGGGGTACATCTCCCTCTCGGTGGCAGAGTCTCTAAAAGATCTAACTCTGTGAAGGAAAGAGACCAAGCGAAAGATGACCTCAAGGAAGAAGGGGTGAACACCGAACTTTTCCTGGATAATGGGTTGTGAAACAGTGTGCTTGCATCGGATGATGCACCTAAGAAGCAAGGTCTGAACTCTCTTCGTTTGGGCCTAGTTTGTCTACACCAAGATCTATCCCCAGATCTAGGAGGCATAGAGAAATGTCGGTTTAATGATCGCCACCATGAGATAGAGTTTGGACAAGATGTCATGGAACTTGTCACGTCCCCATTTTGACCCCCTTCGCATTAAATCGTAAATGATGTAAATATTGTTATTTAATCATGGTGAGGAGCTCAAGGCCAAGGCCCCACCATTGATTTAGCGTTTTATGTATCGGCAATTAAAAATAGATGCCTATGGTTCTTGTGCTAGATAGGCACAATGTAAATTAAGACATCATGTAAATACGAATTTTAATGAGAAACCCACAACTAGCTATGCAATGCAACAAAGAGATAGGGGCATGATTCTACAAGGAATAGGGAGGGATATTATTCAAACCCTTGAGCCAATGGTGTTAATCCATGTGTCAATGAGAAAACCCATAAACCCTCAACTACCCATTCTGACTTATGCACCCAATCATTTAATTCTTCTGGAAATTGGTTGAGGTAGTTAATGCCTTGGGAATGAAGAGGCATGGCAGCCAATTTCGTGCATGGGCAAGCCATCAACCTAGGAAAACGTACTTTTGCTTCTGGGGCAAGAAAACACTCACAAAATGGTGCCCAAAGCCATTCTGAACCCATAGTCTTTTCTCTCTCACGTAGTCTGAGCTAGCTGGGCTTTCCCCATCACGTTTTTTTACCAATTTCCTACATTTTTCCATAGCTGGGAGCTCGTTTTTGTGTTGCACAATGGCTGGGAGAAAGGGAGTCACGTTTTGGGGGTTTATAGAGGTCGTTTTTGCCCTTGAAATGCAGAAAAACGTTTTCTGGAAACGAATTTGCTCTCCCAGGGTTTATTCCCCATCTACCAGTTCGTTTTGGTTGCCCACGTTTTTCAGCACTTGTGTTTTGTTGTAGGGTGCATCCTTGTGTTGGTTGGAAATTATGAACAAGAATTAGGAGTGGAAGTGGACCAAAATTGGCTTGATAAACCTAGTGAGGTGGTAACCTCTCAAGAGTATCAAAGGGCTGGTTGCTCTTCTATGCACACCTTGAATAACACTAGAATGGGAGGTATGGCCTGAGGGATTGTGTATTAGTGAAGGGAATACTTCCTTGTGCCGGGTGTGTAGGTATTGTGGAGACCAAGCCAGATAGATCTTGCAGAGGGTGCCCATATCTCTATGGATGATCCCACTAGCTTAGCAATTCTTCCTTCCATTGCCTAATAGCCTGATAAACCCAACTGTAGCTTGGCTTGGCTGATTTGGTGTATCTTTGAGCTATGTGTGCGTTTGTTGTTCCCTGATTCCTTGTAGAGATCATGCCCAGCTCGGGGGTGGCAGTGTATTGAGATATTGATGATCACAACTTGCCTATGGTTGGGTGGAACGTTGCAGTTGCATAGCCAGTTGCTTGGGACTACTTTGTTATAAGATAAGTATTCTCTTGTATTAACTTTGCAATTATTTATCTAATGAATATCTTGAATGTATGATGGATGTGTAATTGAAATTACTTCCGTTGTGTTTTCTTATAAATATACATTTCCATATTTCTTTTTATATTATGTGAATGCTTATCTAATAAGTTCATGGCGCTAGATGCCCGGTTTTAGCATCACGATCCTCTCCATCGCATTGGTATGATGGGAGGGGACGTGACAGAATGGTATCAGAGCTGCTGGTTGCAGCATTGGACCTCTATGGGCCAAATCCGATTACAATCACATGGGAAAGTCCCTTCCTAATCACCACAGGTATCAGCATCGGGCCTAAAATGGCTAAGTTGAATAAAATTACAGAGGTAAGATCACCTTCTGCTGAGCAGCAGTCATCACTGAAAGAAGGAAAGATTTCAAATTTTCCTAAGAGTTTTTGAAAAATTTTGTTTAAGTCTGTTTCGGACGAACTCCAAAGTCTTCGCCGCAACGGCGAGAGAACTTGCCAAGTTGACCTGAAACAGTGGAAAAAATTTCTAAGTGTTTTTCGGCATCAAAGGGAATTTTTCGGAAGGACTCAGCGAATTGGTCCACAACAGCGGAAGAACTCGCCGAGTTGGCCCGAAACGGAGGAAAAAGTTTCTAAGTGTTTTTCGGCGTCGAAGGGAAATTTTCGGAAGAACTCCACGAGTTGGCCTGAAATTGCGGAAGAACTCAGCAAGTTGGTCCACAACGACGAAAGGACTCGGAGAGTTGGTCCGAAAAATCTCAAAAATTTTCTAAGTGTTCGATGTCGAAGGGAAATTTTCGGAAGAACTCCACGAGTTGGCCCGAAATTGCGGAAGAACTCAGCAAGTTGGCCCGCAACGGCGGAAGGACTCGGTGAGTTGGTCCGAAAAATCTCAAAAATTTTCTAAGTGTTCAGCGTCGAAGGGAAATTTTCAGAAGAAACTCCACGAGTTGGCCCGAAATTGCGGAAAAACTCAACAAGTTGGCCCGCAACGGCAGAAGGACTTGGCGAGTTGGTCCGAAAAACTTTCTAAGTGTTTTCGACGTCAAAGAGGAAATTTTGGGAGAGCTCGACGAGTTGCTTCGAAACAGCGGGAGAACTCAGCGAGTTGCTCCGAAACAGTGAGAGAACTCAGCAAGATGGTTTGAAACGGCGGAAGGACTCGGCAAGTTGGTTCGCAACGGATCGAAAGGAAAAATTGAATCTTCGACCGCAAGAACTCGTTGAGTTGCTCCAAAACAAGGAATTTCAACCATTTTCCAGGATGATTTTTCAGGTGCCGAAAGTCAAAAAATGCCATGGGACTTATGCGCCAAATTGCGCGAAATGGAAAGATTTACCAAAAAAAATAAAAAAACCACAAGGGGGCAAGCCACCTTGACCCCCGTCGTCCCCCCTCATATGTCGTTGATTGTGAGAAAATTCTATGATTTGACAAATTGTCAATATAATATTTTCCCACGTGCATGAAAGTAATTTATGAATTTCTGAGAATATAATGCAGCTAACAATTGTGTGGATGAACACATTTTGCAGAATCACAGTTACATCAAGGCAGCCCTCTAGATAGTGCAGTTGGAAGTTTTGGGTCTTGGTTGGGCCAGGAAAATGAACATCATGGATGATGCACAGGATCCCTATGAGCCTGAGACAGATGCCATGGGGGAGAACATACATGTTGAAAATGTTGAAACAGAATCTAATGGGAGAAGAAATCAAGAGACTCCTCCAGGTATTGCAGCCACCATGAGAAGCCTAAGGGTGGAGTTGCAAAGCTGTAGAGAAGACAACGAAAGGATGATTAAAGCTCAGGAAGAACAAAATCAGTTGAATGCAACCATGCTGCAAAGTTTGACAGACATCCAAAGACAAATAAACTCTGGGCATCAGACATCAAATCCAGAAATGGGTGGGAGTAGTTCTAGAAGGAATTCCCATAAGAAGGCCAGTAGCTCAAAAAGAGTTTCTACAGACAAAACATATACTCCAGAAATCTCTTCTAATGAATCATCTGACTCTAAAGAATCCATTGAGGGTTCAAGCTCTTCATCTCACAGGAGTAAGAGAAAGAAGCACTACAAGAACAATTCACATGGGGAATTTAAGAAGGCAAAACCTCCTACATTTGATGGAGAGATAAAATTTGGTCAAGAAGCTGAAGCTTGGCTTCTTGGGATGAGAAAGTATTTCCAAGTCCAAGACTACTCGGGAAATATGAAGGCAAGGGTAGCCATCTTCAACTTAAATGGAAGAGCATCTATATGGTGGGAACACATCAGGCAAGTGAAGAAGATCAATGAAAGGAAGATTGTGTGGAAGCAGTTCAAGAAATACTTCAGGCAGAAGTACCTCTCTAACAGGTACTATGATGATAAGATCAAAGAGTTCCTACTATGATGATAAGATCAAAGAGTTCCATGAGCTGAGATTGGGACAATTGACCATGGAAGAATATGTAAACAAGTTCTTGGAACTGCTAAGGTATGTCAGGTATATTCGAGATAATAAGGTGAAAATTCAGCGTTTCCTAAGTGGGCTGCCCCAGTCGTAAAAAGATAGAATTGAGTTTGATGAACCTCGATCTCTAGAGGAGGCCATAAGAAAGGCCAAGTATTGCTTTGATCAAAACAGAAGCAAACCAGAATTCCATAAGACATGGAAGGATAAGAAAAACAAGAAAGTTTGATCAAAGGAAGAAGGGGTTCAAGCCTCCTCAATTCCGGAATCAGCAAAGGCAGCCATCACAGGTTGTGACTAAGCTAACTAGGATGATGGGAGACAAGCCAAGAGATCCAAAGGAGCCAAGAGAAGCACTTCAATGTTGGGGTTGTGGGGGAGACCACATGCTTAGGAACTGTCCACATCGGAATGGGAATCCAAATCAAGTTCACAACATCCAAGGAACTGAAACTGTGCGTCAAGTGGCGAGAACAATCCCTAGAATCTATGCAGCTCTAGACGACCGCCAGGCAGATCATCAGTCAACTATGGTTGAAGTTGAAGGTAAGATTGTTAAGCAATCTGTTTCTATTTTGATTGATCCTGGATCTACTCACAGTTATATCACTCCTAGAATTGTTGAGATTTGTGCTGTTAAGAAATTAAAGCATAGTAAATCATGGTTAGTTCAACTAGCCACTGGAACCAAGAGAAAAGTTACTGAAATTGTAGAGAAATGTCCATTAGAGATGGATGGGCTATTCACTTACGCAAATCTGAATATTTTACCACTGGATTCCTATGATATTCTCACTGGAATGGATTGGTTAGAAGCACACAGGGTTAAACTTGACTGCTACAATAAGACATTTGAATGCATGGACGAAGAAGGAAACCCAAGGGTTGTAAGAGGCATTCCAAAGGTGACTTCTGTTAGGCAGATTTCAGCCATGCAGCTGAAGAAGTTTTGTAGGAAGGGTTGTCACTTGTATGCAGCCCACATTTTAGAGGCAGCAGAGAATGAAACTCTTAAATTGGAGGACTATCATGTATTGCAAGAATTCAGGGATGTTTTTCCTGATGAGATTCCAGGACTCCCTCCAAAGAGAGACATTGACTTTACAATTGAACTTGTGCCAGGAGCGGCACCAGTGTCTAAGACACCCTACAGGATGAGTACACCATAATTGCTAGAATTGAAAATGCAATTACAAGAGTTGCTGGAAAAGAAATATATTAGGCCAAGTGTGTCCCCGTGGGGAGCACCTGTTCTATTCGTGAAAAAGAAAGATGGAACACTCAGGTTATGTATTGACTACAGGCAGTTGAACAAAGTCACTGTGAAGAACAAATACCCATTGCCCCAAATTGATGACCTTTTTGACCAAATGAGAGGAGCAAACGTATTTTCAAAAATTGACTTGAGGTCTGGTTACCATCAGGTAAGAATCAAAGAAGAAGATATTCATAAGACAGCCTTTAGAACGAGGTATGGACACTATGAATTTGTAGTGGTACCATTCGGTCTCACAAATGCACCAACTACATTCATGTGTCTCATGAATAATGTTTTTAGCAAGTATTTGGACAAGTTTGTTTTTGTATTCCTAGACGACATTCTCATCTATTCAAGAATGAAGAAGAGCATGAAGAACATTTGAGATTGACAATGCAATTACTAAGAGAACATAAGTTGTGTGCAAAGTTGAGCAAATGTGACTTTTATAAAGATAGAATTCATTATTTGGGTCACATCATCTCCGACGAAGGAATATCTGTAGACCCTGAGAAGATTGAAGCCATTATGAATTGGCCAACTCCAAGGAATGTGACTGATGTGAGATCTTTTATGGGCCTTGCTAGTTACGACAGGAGGTTTATCGAAGGATTCTCCAAGGTTGCAAACCCGATCACTTCTTTGCAAAAGAAGGGGATAAAGTTTGAATGGTCACCAAGATCTGAGGAAAGTTTTCAACGGTTGAAGAATCTTCTCACAAGTGCACCAATTTTGAAAATTGCAAACCCAGAAAAAGACTTTGTGATATGTACCGATGCATGCAATCAAGGACTTGGAGAAGTTCTTATGCAAGACAACCACGTGATATGCTATGGGTCAAGAAAGTTGAAGGAGCATGAGAAGAACTATGCTACTCATGATATGGAACTTGCAGCCATAGTACATGCTTTAAAGATGTGGAGGCATTACTTAATGGGAAGAAAATTTGAGTTAAGAACAGACCATTGTGGTCTGAAATACTTGTTTGATCAGCCAACTTTAAATGCTAGGCAAGCTAGATGGTTGGAATTTTTGTGTGAATTTAATTTTGAAATCAAACACATAAAAGGGAAAGAAAACAAGGTGGTTGATGCACTCAGCAGGAAGGTACATGAAATGCATGTGGTAGCGCTTAGTACTTGCCAACCAGATTTGAGGCAGCAGATTGTTAACCATATGGTTGAGGATGAAGTGTATGAGCAGATAAAGGGCAAATTGCAACAGCAAAATCTTGAAAAAAAGTATGAAGGCTATCATTTGGAAGGAGACAGACTTCTTACTTATAAGAATAGAGTCTATATTCCAAATGCGGCAAATTTAAGGAGGATCGTTATGGATGAAATCCATAAAGCTCCATACTCTGGTGACCCAGGACATCAGAAAACAATTACTATAGCAAAAAAATATTATTTCTGGCCAAGGATGAAAAAGAATGTCGCTGAATACATTTCTAAGTGCATGAAATGTCAACAGGTGAAGGTTGAACACCAACACCCCGCAGGTTTATTGCACCCAATGCCAATTCCAGAATGGAAATGGGAAATAATTTCCATGGATTTTATTACAGGATTGCCAATGACTATGAGACAACATGATTCCATCATGGTTGTGGTGGACAAGTTAACAAAGGCAGCACATTTCATACCGGTTAAGTCCACACATAAAGTCGATGCCATTGCAAATATTTTCATGAAGGAAATTTTCAGATTACATGGGTTGCCTAAGGCAATAATTTCTGATAGGGATACCAAGTTCACTTCCAATTTTTGGAAAGGTCTCTATGCAGATTTGGGTACATAGTTGAACTTTAGTACCACGTACCATCCTCAAACAGACGGGCAAACAGAAAAAGTAAATCAAGTGCTTGAAGACATGCTTCGCATGTATGTAATGGACAAGCCATCCAAGTGGGAGGATTATCTACACCTGGTAGAGTTTGCATATAATAATGGGCAGCAAGAATCATTGGGAATGAGTCCATATGAGGCTTTGTACGACAGAAGGTCTAGGACACCAATGACTTGGGACAATCCAATGAACAAAATTGTACTTGGGCCAGAATTGCTTAAGGAAATGGAACAAAAAGTTACAAAGATCAGGCAGAATTTAAAAGTAGCCCAGGATAGACACAAAAGCTATGCAGATAAGCATAGGATCCATAGGGAATTCAGTGTTGGGGATCATGTGTATCTTAGAGTGAGGCCAAGGAAGGGTTCCTTGAAGCTTGGGAGTTGTGCCAAGCTATCACCTAGATATTGTGGGCCATTTGAAGTGCTTGAAAGAATAGGGCCAATTGCATATAGACTTGCATTGCCTGCTAGCACTAAAGCTCATAATGTTTTTCATGTCTCTTTACTTAAGAAATATGTACATGATCCTAACCATGTGATTAATTGGGATGTGATCCAGGTGGAACCCGAAGGAGAGTTCCAAATCGATCCATTGCACATCCTAGACAAGAAGGTAACATTGCTCTGGAACCGGGCCATCGGACAGGTAAAGGTGCAATGGAAGCACTACGGTCCCGATGACGCTACATGGGAGCTGGAGGATGCCATGAGGGTGACATATCCATTTTTTGTTCAGTTTTGATGAGCACTGAGGGTAGTGCTGATGTAAGGGGAGGGGAATGTCACGTCCCCATTTTGACCCCCTTCGCATTAAATCGTAAATGATGTAAATATTGTTATTTAATCATGGTGAGGAGCTCAAGGCCAAGGGCCCACCATTGATTTAGCGTTTTATGTATCGGCAATTAAAAATAGATGCCTATGGTTCTTGTGCTAAATAGGCACAATGTAAATTAAGACACCATGTAAATATGAATTTTAATGAGAAACTCACAACTAGCTATGCAATGCAACAAAGAGATGGGGGCATGATTCTACAAGGAATAGGGAAGGAAATTATTCAAACCCTTGAGCCAATGGTGTTAATCCATGTGTCAATGAGAAAACCCATAAACCCTCAACTACCCATTCTGACTTATGCACCCAATCATTTAATTCTTCCAGAAATTGGTTGAGGCAGTTAATGCCTTGGGAATGAAGAGGCATGGCAGCCAATTTCGTGCATGGGCAAGCCATCAACCTGGGAAAACATACTTTTGCTTCTGGGGCAAGAAAACACTCACGAAATGGTGCCCAAAGCCATTATGAACCCATAGTCTTTTCTCTCTCACGCAGTCTGAGCTAGCTGGGCTTTCCCCATCACGTTTTTTTACCAATTTCCTACATTTTTCCAAAGCTGGGAGCTCGTTTTTGTGTTGCACAGTGGCTGGGAGAAAGGGAGTCACATTTTGGGGGTTTATAGAGGTCGTTTTTGCCCCTGAAATTCAGAAAAACGTTTTCTGAAAATGAATTTGCTCTTCCAGGGTTTATTCCTCATCTAGTTCCTTTTGGTTGCCCACGTTTTTCAGCACTTGTGTTTTGTTGTAGGGTGCATCCCTGTGTTGGTTGGAAATTATGAGCAAGAATTAGGAGTGGAAGTGGACCAGAAATTGGCTTGATAAACCTAGTGAGGAGGTAACCTCTCAAGAGTATCAAAGGGTTGGTTGCTCTTCTATGCACACCTTGAAGAACACTAGAATGAGAGGTATGGCCTGAGGGACTGTGTATTAGTGAAAGGAATACTTCCTTGTGCCAAGTGTGTAGGTATTGTGGAGACCAAGCCAGATAGATCTTGCAGAGGGTGCCCATATCTCTATGGATGATCCCACTAGCTTAGCAATTCTTCCTTCCATTGCCTAATAGCCTGATAAACCCAACTGTAGCTTGGCTTGGCTGATTTGGTGTATCTTTGAGCTATGTGTGAGTCTGTTGTTCCCTGATTCCTTGTAGAGATCATGCCCAGCTCGGGGGTGCCAGTGTGTTGAGATATTGATGATCACAACTGGCCTATGGTTGGGTGGAACGTTGCAATTGCATAGCCAGTTGCTTGGGACTACTTTGTTATAAGATAAGTATTCTCTTGTGTTAACTTTGCAATTATTTATCTAACGAATATCTTGAATGTATGATGGATGTGTAATTGAAATTACTTCCGTTGTGTTTTCTTATAAGTATACATTTCCATATTTCTTTTTATATTATGTGAATGCTTATTTAATAAGTTCATGGGGCTAGATGCCCGGTTTTAGCATCACGATCCTCTCCATCGCACTGGTATGATGGGAGGAGACGTGACAGAACTGGTTCTAGAAGCACTATCTCTCGATGAGGGATAGAGAACCGTATCCTCTGCTAAGTCGAGGCTGGAGTGGCTGTCGCATGCCAAAACAAGGCCCCGTGAACTATACACCCAAGTAAATGTAAGCTGTGGTGATCTCGATCTCTTCCCCCAGGAAGTAAATGTGTCTATAAGAAATCCCTTCAATGCATTGAAGACCATAACCTTGGTTTTACTTAGGTTGACCATAAGCTGTCGAAGGTCACATAAGTTGGCCAAGGTATCAAGTTGTTGCTAGGAGATCAACACCTAATGTAGAAGGCAACCATCCCCCTCTTGGATGTGCTCATGAAGAAAAGACTCCAACTCTTCGATATAGATCCTGAAAAGGGTCAACGAGAGGGGGCACCCCCGCTTTACCCCAATGGTACTCTAGATGAAGTCGACAAGGTCGTGTGACATCCTGAGTCGTCCCACCACTGACTCGTACAATCTCATGATGGCAGCCAGGAGGATCTCAGATATGCTTGCAAAGTCTCTAGAATAATGCCTCCCTGGGCACTATGTCAAATGCTTTTTGGAAGTCTACAATGCAATTGTAATCTTTCAAAGAGCAATGACGTGCCTCCTCAATAATGGCTTGGAGTGTGAAGATGTGATCAGTCGTATGGTAGTCCGAGCGGAAACTAACCTGTCCTCCGGCCCTGAGATGCCTACACTTTCTAGCTCCTTAGAAAGCCATTGATGTAATAATATGGCGTAGAGCTTAGAGAATGTATGGCCTTCCATGATAGTCTAATAATTGTTTGGAACAGAGCAACTCCGTGACTTGTGGATTGGATGAATAATGTGTCTTGCCCAGGCAGGGGGGGAGCCAGAACAAACCACATGGTTAAATATATCGGCAGTATAAGATTGAAGAGACTGGATGCCATGCTTCAGAAATTCGGCCTGAAGACCTTCCTCATCTGTTGATTTGTTGGTACTCATAGCTCTGACTGCTCTCCTAATGTCCCACTCAAAGAAAAGTTGGGGGTTTTCCAGGAATGTTGTAAAGGGAGGTAATGTACTTCATCTAGAGCATATTAATGAAGTTTCCAGCAATCCAAAACCTGTCAAACTTCCAAATTTGGTTTTCAGATATATATGTTCTTGATTTACAGCCATAGATGTCTTGTTGATTTGACAAAAGTAAAAGGACAATTATTAATGTAAATTAACATCTAAGTGAAGAATATAAGGAGCCGATTTTACTGCTATTATCATTGCTGTAAAATAGTATCTTCAGATCTGGTTATTGGCCAATAAATTGCTCTAAACAGGATGAAACTTATCCTCTTTGATTAGTATCTTTTCTCTTTGAATTGTCAAGAAGTTTAGATTGTTTGGAAGTCAAACATTGTACTCTTTCTGCTGCTGTTTTGTACTTGTAAATTTTTTGGGTAGAGTTAGAGTTTATTGCAGAAAAATAAACAATCAATATACTTTAATGAAAAATCACTTTTAACATTTAACAACTAGTACCAAAAAATGAAATAGTACAGCAGTAGCTCTAGTAAAACATAATTTTCATCTCTTTCAACTTTTCACCTTTAACACTACCAGGTGGTCACCGTGTTAAAGTAATATTCAGTAACATGTAATCTTTAACAGTAGTACAACATACACAGTGCTTATTGACAAAACAAATAGAGAAGACAAGTTTAGGGTACTTACCTGAAGCGTGAGACCCTTCCTGTTTTATACTCAGAAAATTTTACTTTCAGAATAAGCTGACCCTTACTAGAGGATAAGTACAAACCTGAGAGAGAGATGAAAGGTTGTAGACAACAGTAATGAAAGTCAATCACAGTCAAAACACAGTGACAGTCTCAATCAAGATTCAACATGATAGATCAGAACTCAATAAGTCTCAGCACCACATAGACAAGAACTTAGCACAGAGTTTAGACCACAGATACATCTCAGTAGATAGATCTGGCCCAAAAAAAATAATCTCAGCATATAGATCTGAACCAAAACAAATCTCGGGACATAGATCTGAACATCAACAAGGCTCAGCACAAAGGATCTGCCCTAGGTCAAATCATAAGGGCTACAGACCTCCTGGCAGCTCATAAAACAGGTTTAGGTGGCAACGATCTCACCAAAAAAACAACCGGCAGCCGATAACAAAGGATAGCAGGCAGATTGGGAATGTGGCCTCCTTCTAACATTTACGACCTCAATGGGCAACCCACTATCAAACCACGGCTTAGTCCAAGACTGCCCTAACAGGCTGCGGCCTCAATTTACCAGTCCAAGCAGTTTACAAGAAGGTGCCAGCAGGCAACCCTAAGGCTGCGGCCACCACAAAAGAGAAAGGACTGTCCACGAATTAGATCTCAAGAGCAGCTGGCTTTCAAAACAGTTCACAAAACAGCAAAGAATAATCACTAGGGTATGTGGCCTTTTCACAAGCAACCCACAGGCAGCGAGAACAGATCAAGACGGTGACAGATCAGTCATAATAGCAGCAGTAAATAACCTCCTTGAGCCTTTGACGTCAACTCTAGAACTGTGCCCGAAATCAGATGTGAGATGTGATGTAATAATATTTTTAAAAAGAGGAAATTAGACTTTAATTTATAAGGTTCTTAAAGACTTCTAGAAGGGTCAAAAATAAAATAAACCTTTACACAAGTTAGGGTCCCATTAGATTAGGAAGGTACCAAATAATAAAAGATAAAAATAAAATTAAAAATTAAAAATTAAAACTAAAAGAGTCATATTTAGTAACATAAATCATAAGTAGGGTACTAAGACTAATACATGACCCAAAAATAACATAGGTGTGGGTACATGACCCATAACCCCTAGGACCAAGGGTATACCTTAAACGTAGTCAAACAACCATTGTACCCATAAGACCAAAAACATCAAAAGTGGTAAAAATAAAAAGATAACTCAAAGTGGGTAAATGACCCTATTAACCACAAGGTACCACAAGACAAATAATCAGCAAGGTGTAAGGACCAAAAGTCAATCAATCAAGGTGGGGCACAACCAATCATCTCTCTCTCAAATGTACAAATGTTCCATATAACCTGAAAGTTCATCATCATTGTATAAGGAAGGGTCCACACTGGATGATGTGATCATGTGGTCCTGAGACCTTGTAAAGGTCCCCCTCACGGACACCAATCTCAATAGTTGAGCTCATATTTCCACCTTTAGTCCATACTAGTGCCTTTCCTTCTAAGAAGGCTACAGAGAACCCCTTGTCTTCTAAAATTGCCACTGAAAGAACATTCTTCTTTAAACCAGGTACATATAAATCCTCAACATGAATTAACGCACCTGAATCAAGCTTTAAGGCAGTTGAACCAATTCCTTTGATTTCAAAGGTACTTCTATTTTCCATCTCCACTTTCTCATCAAACTTCTTGGCCTTGTAACCTACAAGAGCCCTTTTGTATCCAGTCATATGTTTGGTGGCCCCACTGTCAATCTGCCATGAGTCTGATGAGTTGGAGATGGATCCTGAGAGTGTTGAAATCAAGAAGAACTCTCTTTGATCTTTTTCTTTGGTCCCAGCTTTAGATTTCTTTTGTTGAGGCTCTTCTTCTTCTGTAGCAATTGAAGAATGATGCTTCCCTTTATGCCAATTCCTGTTAGGAGGATTTCTACAATCGTTTGCGTAATGACCAAGCTTGCTACATTTAAAACATCTTACTTTTGACTTACGAAAGTGATTACCTTGAGGTCCCTTACCTTTGTTCTAGTACTGAGGGAAGGTTCTTCCTTTCTTTGTCTTGGTAGCAAGAGCATGATTCTTTTCAACGGGAGGCCCGGATCTACTCTGAATTCTACCATCTTCTTCTAAGCAATCATGCCACAACCTATCTAAGCTTGGTTGTATTTCTCTTCCATTCACTGCTGAAAGAAATGTCTCCCAAGATGTAGGAAGACCATCTACTATTGTTTGCACAAGATCGTCGTCATCTACTTCAACTCCAATTCCCATGAGTTGATCTTTTATCTAAGCAATCTTTGAGAAGGAGGCAACTGATTCCTTCTCCTCCATCTTCAATGAACGAAGTTGCTTCTTCAAGACTCTCTTCTGAGTAGGTGCCTTCTTCTCATAGAGATTTGCTAGGGCATCAAAGCATTCCTTAGAGGAGCTATTACAGGCATCAAATTATCTTTAACTGAGTCAAAGATGACCCTCTTTGCTTTAGCTTGCTTCTTCTTAAATGATGCTCTTCCTTGAGCTATAGTGGGCTCTTCCACAACCCTAGTGACCAATTCATCCAAGTCACTCTCTTCCAAAATATTGACGACCCTAGCCTTCCATGCATTAAAGTTTGAGGCTCCTTCAAGCCTATCTTCTGCTTTCACTGAGTTAGAAGCCATCTCAATCAACTTGCCAAAAACACTTGTAAACCTGTAGTCAAGTTGATTAGGACACAAACCCTTATCTTAGGATCTATGTAGATTCTATAAGCCTGCAAAAAACAGAGTTAGCTACAAGACCTATGCTCTAATACCATGTTAATTTTTTTGGAAGAGTTAGTTTAATGCAGAAAAATAAACAATCAATATACTTTAATGAAAAATCACTTTTAACATTTAACAACTAGTACCAAAAAATGAAATAGTACAGGAGTAGCTCTAGTAAAACATAATTTTCATCTCTTTCAACATTTCACCTTTAACACTACCAGATGGTCACCGTTTTAAAGTAATCTTCAGTAACATGTAATCTTTAACAGTAACACAACATACAAATTACTTATTAACAAAAAAATAAAGAAGACAAGTTTAGGGTACTTACCAGAAGCGTGAGGCCCTTCCTGTTTTATACTCAGAAAAATGTACTTTCAGAATAAGTTGACCCTTACTAGAGGGTAAGTACAAACTTGAGAGAGAGATGAAAGGTTGTAGACAACAGTAATGAAAGTCAATCACAGTCAAAACACAGTGACAGCCTCAATCAAGACTCAACATGATAGATCAGAACTCAATAAGTCTCAGCACCACATAGACAAGAACTCATCACAGAGTTTAGATCACAGATACATCTCAGTAGATAGATCTGGCCCAAAAAAAATAATCTTCACATATAGATCTGAACCAAAACAAATCTTAGGACATAGATCTGAACATCAACAAGGCTCAGCACAAAGGATCTGCCTTAAGTCAAATCATAAAGGTTACAGACATCATGGCCGCTCATAACACAGGTTTAGGTGGCAACGATCTCACCAAAAAAACAACCAACAACCCATAACAAAGGATAGCGGGCAGATTGGGAATGCGGCCTCCTTCTAACAGTTACGGCCTCAATGGGCAACCCACTATCAAAACATGGCTTAGTCCAAGACTGCCCTAACAAGCTGCGGCCTCAATTTACTAGTCCAAGTAGTTTACGAGAAGGTGACAACAGGCAGCTCTAAGGCTGCGGCCACCACAAAAGAGAAAGGACAATCCACGAATTAGATCTCAAGAGCAGCTGGCTTTCAAAACAGTTCACAAAACAACAAAGAATAATCACTAGGGTATGCAGCCTTTTCACAAGCAACCCACAAGCAACTAAAACACATCAAGACGGTCACAGATCAGTCATAAAAGTTGCAGCATGCTTCAACAGCAATAAATAATCTCCTTAAGCCTTTGACGTCAACTCTAGAACTGTGCCCGAAATCAGATGTGAGATGTGATGTAATAATATTTTTAAAAAGAGGAAATTAGACTTTAATTTATAGGTTCTTAAAGACTTCTAGAAGGGTCAAAAATAAAATAAACCTTTACACAAGTTAGGGTCCCATTAAATTAAGAAGGTACCAAATAATAAAATAGAAAAATAAAATAAAAGATAGAAAATAGAAAATAAAATAAAAGATAGAAAATAGAAAATAAAATAAAAAATAAAAATAAAATAAAAATAAAAATAAAAAAAATAAAAACTAAAAGAGTCATATTTAGTAACATAAATCATAAGTAGGGTACTAGGACTAATACATGACCCAAAAATAACATAGGTGTGGGTACATGACCCATAACCCCTAGGACCAAGGGTATACCTTAAACGTGGTCAAACAACCATAGTAGCCATAAGACCAAAAACATCAAAAGGGGTAAAAATCAAAAGATAACTCAAAGTGGGTAAATGACCATATTAACCACAAGGTACCACAAGACAAATAATCAACAAGGTGTAAGGACCAAAAGTCAATCAATCAAGGTGGGGCACAACCAATCATCTCTCTCTCAAATGTACAAATGTTCCATATAACCTGAAAGTTCATCATCATTGTATAAGGAAGGGTCCACACTGGATGATGTGATCATGTGGTCCTCTAGACTGCTCCTAAGGTCAAATGTTAGTGGCTCCATCAAGGGGTGGCCATTCCCTTGAGAAGACCATCTAACTCAACCATCTCAAAGACCTAGGAGAAGAGGACATCACACATCATCATCTTGGTAACTGACCAAGAACCTCCATTCTCAAGGAATGGCTCTCAGCTCAAAGCTGAGCTTCAGTCCTAGACTGAGTCAAGTTGATCAACCACCTAATCTTTGACTAGGTTCTTCAACCACGGGCTGAAGATTGACCGAAGTCAACATCTTGGTAACTGACCAAGTGCCTCCATTCGTAAAGAATGGCTCTCAGCCCTAGGTTGATCTTTCAGTCCTAGACTGAATGTTGATCAACCACCTGCAGGACCTACTTGGTCCTTGACCAAGAATCTGCCTGGTCCTAGACCAAGATGTCTCTGTCTCAACCTGCAGGATATGCTTGGTCCTCGACCAAGAAACTGTCTGGTCCCAAACCAGAATACCCTAGAGACAAATAGGGGCCCTAGCATGCTAGGAACTTTACCATGTCATCAACCTGCTTGGTCCCCGACCAAGAACCCCAGGAGACATTTGGGGGCCCTAGGGTATCTTCTAGGATCTTACTCTCTACTCTGCCTGGTTAACATAACCAAGAACCCTAGTTAACTGACTAGGGTACCATTCTCTCTGAGAATGGGTCTCGCAGCTGCACTAAAAATTAACAGTACCATGTCATCAACCTGCTTGGTCCCCGACCAAGAACCCCAGGAGACATTTGGGGGCCCTAGGGTATCTTCTAGGATCTTACTCTCTACTCTGCCTGGTTAACATAACCAAGAACCCTAGTTAACTGACTAGGGTACCATTCTCTCTGAGAATGGGTCTCGCAGCTGCACTAAAAATTAACAGTACCTTGTTTTACAGTAACCCTAGGGCTGAAAAAAAGCACAGGGAAAAGATGCAAGAAATCTTCTAGGTTGAAGGTGAAATTTATGTTTAATAATGAATTTTGAAATCCGAAAAATTTCCACATCAATTCCCTAAAAATGCTAATAAGCAATTGGGATTAGGTGCAAATCTGGGATTTTTTTGACAAAAGAGTAACCACCCATCTAGCAACTTAACCAAACAGAAGTGTTTGTGTTCAATATTTCATCCGTTGAGGATCATTTTCCCTACGCAAGCAGTGCGCTTGTGGTGCCCAACCTCTTCAAGCTAGTTGTGATGCTTCTCATGAGTTCGAGGTAAGCACTTTCAAAAATAGCAATTAAATAAGGGTTGAAATCAATATGCCATCATATCGAGATCCACTCAAGGGTTGAGGTTGATGTGCCATGGACTCGTGAATTCATGTTCCACTTCCCATCACCAACACTACATCGCCTCTCCATAGAGGCATATAAAGCATTTATAATCAAACAAATAATGACACATACTACATAGTAATTTATTCATACATTGACAATACATAGGACTAGCTTCTACTTCTTTTTATAAAGTCTGGCAGTATATAACATATATAGTAGATCCAACAGGCCAGTGCCACATTCTCTTGGCACTCCCCAACAAATGAGTAGGCTCACAAAGACACCACCCCCCTTGTCCATGTGAATCCTGAAACACAATATCTATCTCATTTGATGCTAAAGAACAATCACTTCTCCTCGGCAAGGAGAATGTTATTTAATTCTCCTATGTAAGGAAAATAGAATTTGGATTAATTCTTCCTCTTCATATTCCCAGTTTATTTTTAATTACTCCTCGTGTACCGAAGGGAAGTAACCTACATGTCTCACGCACCCATTGGCCCAAGTCATGTTAGCATATTTTCCACAACTAGTGTACAACGAAAATTTATTACAACCTCAATATGTTAACTTACATTAAATCCAACAAACATAAATGGGAATAGACCATCGGTTGTGTAAGTATTATATTGTCACAAACAATATTTATCTATGCATCTCGATCAAAAATGAAAAGCTTCTTACAGGTTAATTTCTTTCCAAGTTCGTGATTTTAGTTCTAGATTGGTCTCAAGTGCTGTCACGTACCCACCCATCCATCCAAGGCAAGGAAGGGAACATGATGCCAATCTCTGGGGCTTTCACATAATCTCAGCCCATTCATTAGAATCATATGAATAAATCATTTGTGTGCAGATGTAAAACAAACCAATTATGCATAGCGAAATTAAACTATCCACACACATTACTCATGCATACAGCATATCAACAGTCATCAAATTAATACAGTGCAAAAATAAATACATAGATAGAAAAACACTTATCTCCATTTTGCATTTGTCCCAAACAACTAGCTATGTCGCTGCAATGTTCCACCCAACCATAGGCCAGTTGTGTTCATCAATCTCTCAACACAACTGCCACCCCCGAGCTGGGCATGATTCCTACAAGGAAAAAGGGGACATTCAGCTCATACGCAGCCAATTAAGCATTTCATTTGAGCCAAGCCAGTCCATAGCTGGTTTATCAGGCTACATCAGAACCCTGGATGCTTGCACTCAAGCTCAAGCCAAAACAATGGAGACCCATAACCCATACCCCAACATACTCTTTTCTCACACGGCAAGCACAATCATTGGGCAGGGATACACATTTAACAATGGGATTTACAACATGATGGTCATGGGTTTTACCCAATTCGTTTCCAGCCAAAAACGGATTATGGGATGGGGAGAAACAATCACAGGGAGGAAAACGATTTCTTCCCCAACTAACTGAGCATTCAGCAACAGGGTGGCTTGCCCATAACCGAAATTGGACAACCATACCTCTCATTCCCCAAAGCATTAACTACCTCAACCAACTCTTGGGAGAAATCAATGATTGGGTACAAAAGTCAACATGAGTAGTTGAGGGTTTGATGAGTTCTCTCATTGACACTTGGCTTGACTTGATTGGCTCCAAGGGTTTGAATGTTTTCTCTCTCAATTCCTTGTAAAATCATGCCCACATCTCTTGTTGCATTGCATAGCTAGTTGTGGGTATTTTATTAAATGCATATTTACATGATATTTGCAATTCCATTGTGCCGGGCTAGCACGTAAACCATATGCATCAATAAATTGATGGCGGAGCCTTGGCCTTGAGCTCCTCACCATGATTATATAACAAGATTACATCATTTACAATTTTAATGTGATAGGGTCAAGATGGGGACGTGACAAGTGCTCGAGATAGATCCCAAACTTGTTCTAGTCCTTGCGCTGTACTTATAGTTTCAACTTGGCCAAACAACAGTTTAGTTCCCCTGGCTAGATTCTGCATACAAGTTGCTCACTGTTTCAATGCAAATGTCATCTTATGACCCAAATGGAGAAAAAGTTCCCTATTGTACACCAATGTGATATTTTTCTGTAAGGCCTCTTAACACTTAGAACGTAAACTAATAGCCTCCTAGGCACCCAGCTAATCTGTTGCACTAAAACATACTCAAATTTGGCACTAGAATAAGGGTATTCTATGTGTCGAATTTTCCACAGCCTCTAAAAGGCATAATGGAAGCATAAAATGCCAAGCAAAGGTTGAACATTTGTTGTTTTCTGTCAATAGTCCATGCGTATGCACTTCACTCTCAATTGATCACAAAGGGTTGAAAGTACTTTTTAGTATAAAATTGCTTTGAACAAGAAACAGTTTTAATTTTAACAATAATAAACAAGTACAAACTAACTACTTGGAAGCCAAGAAATTTAAAAGCATCGTAATTCTTACCTTCTCTCCAGAGTCCAAACCCAAAATCATCCATCTATCTCCATTGCCTGTTTGACTTTTGCCTTCGCCAATGCAGGCAATTTGGTCTGTACTTTAAACTTTTTACCAACCTTAAAGCCACGGTTCTTCTTCTTCTCCTTGCCATCAATCTAAAATCCTCGAAAACACAAAAAAGCGCAAATTAACCTCTTTTAACTTTAAAATACGATCGTTATCAAACACTAATGAGTAAAAAATTAAGTATTTCCCAACACGTAGCGTCCAGAGCCTGATGTTGAACTTATTCAACTGCTCCTGAATTCTAATAAAATATTTGCCATCGATCCCAAAGCCATAAATGGAAAATTTGCCTGTCACCGTATCCTAGATGCCAAATTTACTATTCCTCTCAAACCTTCAAAACTATATCGCTCCAAGATTGAAAATGTTCCCAAACCATGTGATGCGAAATACAACATAGTTTCAAAACTATATCACTCGAAGATTGAAAATGTTCCCAAACCATGTGATGCAAAATATTCAATTATTCTGAACCCTAAGAAGCACAATTTGTCGTTTAAACCCAACTCGAACCATCTATGCTGCAGTTTTCTATTGCTCTTTTACTTTCTTTGATTCCAGAGGGCTTAGATATAGGGGCATCGGTTAAAACAATTAAAAGTTGAATACCTTCATCTTGTCCTTCCTCGCTTTCAGTTTTCGTTCCTTCTTTTCCTTCTCCTCCTTTTCCTCTGCTCATTTTAAAACCAAAGAAACATGGGCACAACAAGAAGTTGCGAATCATCTTACCCTACGGAAGAACGAAATGAACGAAGGAAGATAAAGAAATATACTTACTTCTGAGCTCATACTCATGAAACCTCTTGCGCCGTCCAAGATCGTTTTTCTTCGACATGGTTTTCTTCTCGCCTTAAACCCTACCTCTGCAATACCGAATGCCTAAATTGCATCGATTGGGACACTTCTTTTATAATTTGATTTCCTCTTAAACTCTCTACTCCTCACTCTCTTGGAGTTAAAAAGCATCATCAAAAGACTTATAAGCTTAGCTTAGCAGTTTGATTCCATATATATTTTCAGGTTTTGTGGGCACTCAATGGAAAGGTAAATCATCGTCTAACCCATATGGAAACTCAATTAGAGGAAGGTTATATTAGTGTAAAAGGAGGGGCACCAAACCCAGGTCACTTCCTTGATTTAATTGTGCACTTATTCAGTTTTTATGGCAAAAGACATGTGGAAAATCTACATGGTATGCAACACGGCGATTTATGGTTTCCCTCCCCTCTCTACATGGTATGCAACACGGCGATTTATGGTTTCCCTCCCCTCCACCTTCACTGTATTCCATAGTGGTGGCATGTGTAATTAAATGGTATCTAGTGTGTAACCCATCGACTTGGTTCAAGAGGTTTCACCTTTCTTGGCATTAGACTTCCTTGTGCAGGTTTGTAGTGTGGAAGGTAAGTTTGTTGTAAAGGTGGAGAGAGACTTTGCTTTGGGTGCACTTTTATTTTGAGGCAAGTATGGTTAAGTGTTGCAACTAGAGGTGCGTGATGCATGAGTTAGGGGACCTTCATAGGCATATGCAAGTATTTGAGAAAGGCTTAACTGAGGCACAATAGGAGGTGATTAAGTCAACCTTGCAATAAATTCGATAGCATCATATGTGGGAGAAAAATCTCTTTGTGAAATCTCTAGAGCAAACAAGCCATATACTCAGCATTGCAAGACATATTCACACTTTGCATGCAATGGAAGGTTTAATGTGGGAATATATGTAGTGTTGGAAAGCTAGACAATAGACATTGGAAGCAAAATTGGACTCAGTGATTGCTATCATTGATGGTACTAAGAGTTTCTTGAATATTCTAAGGATGGGTACCTTTACACCTCTCGACCTATAGTTGGAGAGGTGAATCAACTTGGGTTCGAACTGTCAAAGGGGAAAGGGTTATGGATGCAGCAACAGAGGATTCACTCCTTGTACTACTTCCAGGACTAGTGGAATTCAAGAATAACTCAAATGAAGATCTTTAGAGCAAGATAAGGTTCTCCACAGACTGAATTTTTAAAACTTTTTGTTTGTAGAGCCTATATTGCAATTGTTTGCCTACTTTGGGACAATATGTAAGGAAATACACTTGTCAATTAGGTCTAGCTCGAGTGGTTGTGGAATGAAATGTTATCCTCTCAACCCAAGTTTTATTCACATAAATGACATGTTGAGCTCATAATAAGTATATCATTGTATTGGCTTCAAGCCTTACTATTCACTTGGCCTTTTGCTTTGCAAAATCTAGGGTTTACCATGGTACCATCATTGAATTGAGGGGAAATGCTCGAGGGTTTGCCCTGGGATAATTACCTAGAAAATTAATGTAGGGCAATTTGCCATAGTAGAATAACTAGCACTTGGATGGGTAGCTTAGAGGTATTTCCTTTTTTTAATCTAGACGTGGAACTTTGGCAAGCTAAGCTTTACACTATTCATTTTTGTATTACAATGATGGCCAGTTAGGTTGCAGCCTTTTCTAATGCAAATATTCTCGCTACTGTTAAAAAAAAGGAAAATGGAATTTGTTAACAAGATACCATTTGTCCCTTTTCTAAAAAAAAATCATTGAAATATGGCAATGCAATCTTTGTTGAAATTCACAATCAAATTGAATGAAACTGTAGATTTTGATTGCACGATGGATTCAACGCTTTTGAAAACCCTTATTGCACTCATATTATGGAATGTATTCGTATTATATATGAAATTTCATCAAACAAAATCATATTTTGTCGAATTCCTATCATCTTTTGCCAGTTTAGCCCCTTGTAATGGCCTCTTGTTATTTTTGGGGAAAACGTTGGCTTGCTATCCAATGCCATCGAAAATGGGTGTAGAGAACTCCTATTTGATATCGAGCTATCTTATAACTAAAAAATTCAAGGGGATAGGGTGGTTATATGTTAGGGTCCTACCCTAACCCCTCTACTTTATCAATGTATAAGGCCATAAGGCCCATTAGATAGTTAGTGGGTAGTGACTTAATGTAAAATGGCTCTCTTTATTGATAAACGCCCCTAGGTGGTTGACCCTTGTTAGTAGCGGGACCACAAGTAGTTAGCACTTTGGCTATTGAAGCACTATATATAGAATAGTAAGCTAAGTAATGTTAAGTCAAGAATTGTCATTGTATTTGGAGTTTTGTTCTTAAAGGTTGCCCCCTTGAAAAGGCAAGTGAACATAGCTCTCTATTTTGAATATCTTTCATACAAGAGATATTTTTTTGTTTTATCATTATATCTTGTTTTCTTCTTTCTTTGCTCTGAATTTTTATGTTTAAGTATATTACAAGTGGTATCAGAGTTCTTTCTTGCACTGGAAAAGGGGAAGAATTTTTAATATTAGGGTTTGGCTCCTTCAAACAAGTCATCTTGGCATTTTCGCTCCAAAATTTTCTATGATGTTTTGGGGTCTAAAATTATCAAGTTACAACAAAAACATGTGAAAGTAATGTGTATCCCAATTTCAACTTCTGGGTCATTATACTTTTAAAGATACACTATGTGCAAGTTAGGTGTTTTGGCTACCCCAAACAACTAACCTTAAACAAGTGTTCTGAGTAAAACTTTTATATTTGGAGTTTGAAATATCCAAATTGAGTGCCACCAATTGTATTGGAAAGAAGATAGACCGCAGTGTTTCTAGTAAAAATTTCATAACCATCCAGATCTGAAAAATTGGATGCACTACAAGGAAAACACCTTCTAGCAGAGGTTTTAGCAGAACCTTCAACATAAATTTTGTTTTTATCCGTTTATAACGGAGGCGAGTCACTGGAGGTTTTTGCAAATGTTTTTTCTTCAATGCACTTATTATACATAAATGCACTGGTGCGATTTAACATGCATAGGAGCACCAGAGAGTTAAATTGTACTGTCATTTAAATTTTGATTTCAAAATTAAAATAATAAAGAACATAGATATAAGCACCAATGCGCTTTAAACAAAGCGCACCAACAAACTTATAATTTTTTAAAAATGACAATTTACAGTGTTTATCAAAAATAACCACACCAAGGATAGTTAAGGTAAAAAATAAATATGGAGCTTGCAGCATTTCTTGGAGCGAGCATAGGGTTTCAGCGTTTCTTGGAGCGAGCATAGGTTGGAGAGCTAGTGTTTGGAGCATGAGGACACTGGATCATGTTCTAGTCTGAAGGCAGGGCGTTTGGGTGTTCTCTTGCAAGTTTTCTGGGCAGATTCTTTACCGTGGTGCTGGTCCTCCCCCATGGCTCCCGGAGGGGGCCCCGAGGCCATCCTGATTCCACCTGAAATTGCAGCATTCAAGTAGTTGGTAGCTGCCTGTGGCAAATGTTCTTCTTGTGAGCAGCAACAAAAGTTTGTAAAACGTTTGGCCAGCATTCCTACCGTAGCTTTGCCGGCAGAAGACCCTTGCAAGTCCGCATTGAATCTTGCTGAACGTGGTCTTATTGGCCAATTCACTGGCCTCTGGCCATCTCCCAAAGCAGTGGACAATTGGGTTCAGAGGAACTGGAGTTCTTTAACTCAAGAAGGCATCTGAAGCTTTTTAGTGGGTAAGGGGTTTTTCATCTTTGTATTTGACAATGTAGAGGACAAGAATTTGATTTTCAGGAATGGACCATATTTTATGGGCCCGCAGGGGCTATACCTAAATAAATGGACACCGGACTTCGACCCTACTCAAGACGTGCCTTTGGTTGTCCCGGTTTGGGTTCGGCTGCCGCATTTACCCCTGCATTGCTGGAATCCCAAATCGTTAGAGGCCATCGGCAATAAACTCGGAAAATACATAAACCGCGTAGAGAGGAAAGACCAGTACTCCTGTGCAAGAATTTGTGTAGAGGTGGATTTGGAAGTCGGTCTCCCTGAAGCTATAAGGCTTATGGTGGCAGATTGGTCATACATACAGGAGTTGGACTATGATCAACTTCCATTCAAGTGCAAGTTTTGCCATGGTTATGGCCATTTCGCCAAGTATTGTAAAAAGAAAGGAGAGGAGGAGACTGAGAAAACAAAGGGAGAGCATTGGACCATAGTTCAGAAACCTACAGCTAATAAACAAACCAATAGAATTAAAAGATCAAGCGCGCTCGTTGGGAGTGTAATCTCCTCCAGTGGACAACCTCTTGGTGCAGGCAGCTCTGTCCCACCAGCAGTAGAGCCAAATCCCAACCCCTTTGAGGCTCTTAGTATCCTGAAAGATCATCCTGTTTCAGTCGCGAATGAGGTGGAGCAGCAGGTTATAAAAAATGTTGAAGTCAAAATTCTGGAAGAAAAAGGTGATCTACAAGTTGGTTCCCCAGTAGGAGTTACTAGCCCTCTCTCCTATGTGGAAATGATTAGGAAGAAGTCCCCGGAGAATTCAGGATCCTCAGAAGACGAGACCTTCGAGAAGCCCTCGAAAAAAGTTGGAAGAAAATCTCATAGGGAAACAAGGGTAGAAGAAGCTAAAAGGCAAAAAATGAAAGGCAACCAAGCCACGATTGAGATGTCCATAGGCAGAAATACGAGAAACAGACCTCCAAAGGGAGGACCTGCCCCTTCACCGACCAGTAAATAATGCACCTAGTCTCTTGGAATTGTCGAGGATTAGGGAATCCAATGAAATCCGAAGCGGTAAATAATTTGTTGAAATCTGAAACCCCTGACATTCTCCTTCTCCAAGAGACTAAAATTGAGGGGGCAGCCCTTCTAGAAATCAACAAGCAAAAATGGAAAAAAAATGATGGGAAAGCTGTTAGCGCCCGGGGCTCCTCAGGAGGATTGGTTACTCTCTGGGAGGATAACAAATTTCATCTCATTAGATACTTTGAGACGCAACATTGGATCTTCACTGAGATTTGCCATGAAACTAGTAAGTTAAACATTGCTCTTGTTAATCTCTATGTTCATGTCCATTATGTGGAAAAGAAAGAATGTTGGCAATCTCTTTCCTATTTTCTTGAGCTGCGCTCCCCCCATAATTTAATTCTTGCGGGAGACTTCAATATAGTTCTAGAACCCAAGGAGAAACGTGGAGGTAATGTCAGTCGAGACTATTTTCTCCCAATGGTTGAAGATATTATTCAACAATGGGACTTGATGGATTTCAAGCCTAAGAAAGGTCTTTATACATGGACAAATAATAGAGTTGGAAGACATCATATTGCTGCTCGGTTAGATAGATTTCTCCTACAAAGTACTTTTCTGACAGAGAAAAAGATCATCTCTACGAGAGTTTTGGAAAATTTGATTTCTGATCATAAGCCAATTGTATTACAGCTTGAGGATGAAGAAAAATTGGGACCCATTCCCTTCTGCTTCAGTCCACTCTGGGATGATCGAGACGGGTTCATGGACACTGTTTTAATTTCCTGGAACACTCCTATCCATGGCTCGCCTAGTTATGTCTAGGAGCAGAAATTAAAACCCACCAAATTGGCTCCGAAACAGTGGCTTAAAAAGCCTTCACCCTCCCCCTCTAGTTGCAGAAATCAATCCACATTACAATTGCTCGATATGCAAATGGAGTTGGAAAGCAAAGATATCACTGTCTCTGATATTCAAAATGAGCAAGCTACCCAACTTAACTCTTTTCAAGCGTACAAGAATGAGGAAGAGTTTTGGAGACTTAAATCCAGAAGCCTCTGGCTCACTGCAGGTGATAGAAACACCACCCTTTTCCATAAGCAATTTAAAGCTAGACTTTCACGAAATCATGTAGAAGAAATTACTACTTAGGATGGGATTGTCCACCATAAAAATGATCAGCTTAAAGAGGCTGCCTCTTCTCATTTTCATCGGCTCTACACGGAAGAAGGAATGGAAACTGGGCAAGACTACTCAGATTTTCTAACTAACATTCCTAGACTAGTAGATGAGGAGGACAACGTTTTTTTAATGCAACCTTTCACTGAAACAGAAATCAGCAACGTGATCTGGGCGATGGAGCCGGACAAAGCCCCTGGGCCCAATGGGTTCTCCATCCATTTCTTTAGATTATGTTGGGATGTTATCAAGAACGATTTATTACGGATGATCAAAGGATTTCAGCAGAAAGCCAAGGTTGGAGGCAACACAAATTCCACCTTCTTAGCTCTAATCCCCAAGGATAGAAATTCTGGGACCTTTGACCGATTTAGACCTATTTCGTTATGCAATGCTTCTTATAAAATCTTGTCCCACATCAAGCCTCTGCTAAATAAACTTATCTCCCCCAGTCAAGGAGGATTTGTCAAAGGACGACACATCATGGATAATGTGATTTTGGTGCAAGAAGCCATCCATTCCATAGCAAGGGATGCTCATAAAGCTTGATATGGCTAATGCCTTCGATTGGGTCAGACACTCCTTACTTTTCCATGTTCTCCTTTCTTTTGGTTTTAGTACTGACCTTGTCAAGTTAATCAAAGCTTGTATAGAAAAGACTTGGATCGCCCCGTTGGTGAACGGAAGGCCAGCAACTTACTTCCAAGCCTCGAGGGGAATTAGACAGGGCTACCCCCTGTCCCCTTTCTTGTACATTCTGATGGTTGATTCTCTTAGCCGAAAATTGACAGCTGAGAAGCTTGCTGGGACTATTCCAAGTATCCAAGTAGTGAATGAGTTGGAACCTATAAACCATGCTTTGTTTGTTGATGACTCTCTCCTTCTGGGTGGTGCCTCTCTAAAAATTGCTAGGGTATTCAATGGGATAATCCACAATTTCTGCAGAGTTTCCGGAGCCTTGGTAAGCAAGCGAAAAAGTGTTTTGTATGGGTGGAATGTTGATCAGCCTACCATCCTTCGGATAGCACATTCCTTAGGTTTTAAGGGATATGTTGATTGGCACTCCATCAAATATCTTGGCCTGCCAATAACTCTGGGTATTGCAAAAGCTTCTCAATGGAATGAAATTATCAGTAAAATCAAGTCTGAATTGGCTGCCTAGGGGGGCCATTGGCTCACCACTGCGGGCAAGCTTACCCTCATTAAAGCTGTCATCTCTTCTCTACCCATATATTAGGCCTCTTTTATGTTAGCTCCTAAAAGGATTACTGAACAAATGTCTTAACTCAATCGTAAGTTTCTATGGCAAGGAGGTAAGGGAAACCAAACAAAAATTCACTTAGTCAATTGGGATATTGTGAAATGGCCTTACTCAGCTGGTGGTCTCCAGATAAGAGACCCAGGTCTGGCTAATTTGGCGCTGGGAGGGAAGATTCTGTGGAAGATGTTCTCTAATCAAACTCATCCCGTAAGTCAAGTGCTTATAAAAAAATATCTGAATGGCCTCTCAATTCATAGTATGGAGACTGGTATCCATAGCAAAGGAACTATGATCTGGAAGCTCTACAGTCGTGGCTGGAATTTCTTCAAAGCCCACCTATACCGTATCCCTGGCAATGGGAAGAATATCAAGTTATGGGATGATAAAATAATGGGGAATACTCTGCCCAGGAACTATGAAGAAATCTCTGAATTACGTGATTGGTTAACCCAGCAGGGAATCTAAACGCTGGCAGACATCTCGTTGTGGGATCCTGGTGGGAATTGGGAAGCGTGGCACTTCCCACGGCCTCCAAAATTGTTGAAAGCGCAAGAGAAAGCCCTGCTATCGGTGCTCTCTGGGCTAGCCCCGGTCCACCTCAAAACTCGTGATAAGTGGGGCTGGGGCACTAAAGGAATTTACACTGCTGCACACGGTTACTCGATTCTCCAATCACAAAACACTCAGACTCATACACGTGAATTATGGAAGAAAGTCTGGGATTATTATAGCATTCCTAAGATAAAAAAAATTTGTTGGATGCTTATGCACAAAAAATTACTGACAGGGGAGAATCTTACCAAGCGTGGGATAAATGGGCCACACAGATGCTCTCTTTGTTGTTTGGAATTGGAGACTACTGACCATTTGTTTGTCGATTGTCCTTACACGCAGGAGGTGTGGCAGACTGTTGTGCAGGGCCTCAACCTTTTGGTGCCAATGTAGAGCACGATTGTTCAATTGTTCTCCACTTGGAACGACCGGTACCCCCATGTGATCAAGACCAATTCTCTTTGGTCCAAAATCTGGCATGCTATTCCAAAGTACATCTGTTGGGAAGTATGGCTAGCCCGGAATGAAGGAATTTTTCAAAACAGCGTGTGCTCCCCTACCACCGTGGTGGCTAAAGCCAAAGCTTTGCTGATTGAAACTTTGGAAAATCGCCCCACCAAACATGATAATCTTCTTCTGCCGGAAGAGAATAGCTGGCTTGGAGCTTCGATACACAGTACTATGAAAAGGAACTACACTAGACCAAACAGCAACCCATTGTGGAGACTACGGAGTAGTGATGTTGAGTTTCAAGCGCGGTGGCAGAATCAAGGCAAAGTCACAATCTTCTTTGATGGTGCAGCTAAAGGTAATCCTGGTTCAGCCGGAGCTGGAGGCATCATTTATGGCTCGAACAGTCATAGGGACACATTCAGTTGGGGGCTCGGGCAGAGTACCAATAATCAGGCAGAAATTTTAGGCTTGTTCAAGGTCTATCAGATTGCTCAAGATTATGCTGGTCAGGACATTCAAATTTTTGGAGATTCGGAAATCATAATTAAAACCCTCAATACGGAAGACAATTTTAATAATCCGATGCTCAATAAGACTCTGCAAAGGGTCTATAGATTGCTGCAAAACTTCAAATCTCCTCCTTTCATATTCTCTGGAATCTTGATCAGGAAGTTGATGCAAAGGCTAATGTGGGTTGCCAATTACCTCAAGCTGAGCTGATTAAGAATAATAATACTCCTCTTTGGTCTTCTATCCCGTAGGAAGTCATCTTTCTGGTATTTGTAAGTGTTGTAGTTTATTCAAGCATGTGGAACAATGGAATTCTCATGAAGGTTGATTAGGCTATGTCCCAACCGTGTTCTATTAAATAAAAACTAACCATTCTTGTTAAAAAAAAAAATAACCACACCAATGCACTTTTATTTAACAATACATACTGATGTGTTTTACCAAAACACGCCGGACTAATTAAAATGATTTAAAAAATTAACAATAATATATCCATTACACAGTGCTTAATATGCCTAACAATGCACCGATGTGGATATATTTCATAGTGTGCACTGGTGTGGATATATTTCATAGTGTGCACCAATGCATTACCACAAAATGCACTATATAGTTAAAATGTATCATAAATTTAATTTTCATTTCAAAAAACAAAACTAATGGTGCACGTCATGAATATAGACACACGCTGCATTTTATAGAGTCGCGGTGTCTCACTTATATTAAAAAAATAAATTATTCTGGAATCACTTTAAGTAAAATAAATAAATTGGCACATTTCTTTCCAACAAAATGAATTGATGCATTTCATTGAAATAGATGCACCAATGCATCGTAACAGTTTAGGACACACCGCGATAAGGTAAAATATAAAAAAAGGTCGTAAAATTCCATTTTTCATTACTACAGTGCTTCTCTAGAGTCGTACAAGCACCGGTGTTCAAGCATATAGAGAAGCACCTCGTGTCACATTGTTCCTGTACCACCATACTTGTTAGTTTTTGTGCATTGGTGGTTGTTCTAGAATTTCCAAACAACCAAGTTTTTCATTTTTCCCATACACCACAACCATGCCACCTCGGCGCGAAAGGCACTAGATAAACCAATTCTTATTCTCCAATTTAAAATTTAAGTGGATTAAATTTTGAAATTTGGATTTATAGGAGTAGAATTCCTTAAAAAATTTGAAAATGTTTCAATCGATGCGTAACTGGAGTTCGAAACGCACCGCATTATGGTGCATCTATAGGTCACACTATCACTGGTGTGTTCCTTTCACATAACACACATCGGCGTATACACACCAAACATAGTGTGCCTAAACTTATAAATGTGCACCTCATATGCGGTGCATGTCATAGTGCATTGACCCCATCTCATATATAGGCGTACCATTAGGTGTGTCTCATTATATTATACACATCATAAACATATTTAAATTTTGAAAACATATAACGTAAAAAAAATATTTGCCAACCAGTGCGTTATTCAGCAAAACATGTCTGGTGCATTACTCAACACACCGTGTCTAGTGCATATATTGTTAATTTTTTATCTTTTAATTCGAAGCTTCAATAATACTTGAAATCAAATAACAATCATACACATAAGCAATCACATTTGACACATGAATTTTCCATGGGGAAACCCTCTATGACTTGAGGGAGAAAACCCCAACAAAACCTTCCTTGGTATATTGATAGATAGCAGAGAATGTTTTTTACATCAAGCATCCCCGGTTCAATTACAGAGCAAGAGAAAGATAAATAAGAGAGACTCCGAATAATATCTTGCACAAAGAGAAGCTCATTGCCTTCAAGGGAGAAGAGAATTCACTTCACATTGAATTCATCAATCCTATATAACATATTTATATATTCTTCACACGCATCAGGTTCTATTTTTATCTTCTGAATTCAGGATGAACTCGCCCTCCATCTAGATGCATCAATCTTACATGAAGAAGTGCACCCCACTTCTCACACAGTGCATTAACTCATTGAACTGACTCTAAGGATGAACTCGCCCCTTAACTAAAAATTTGCCCACTTAGTTAGGTGGCTAACTTAAGTGTTGTCATGCAAGTGTCGCAACTCAAGTGTCGTCCTTTAGTTTAACATAAGTGTCATCATGCTATAACACTTAGTTAACTAGATCTTCTTTGTTATCACTTAGTTAACTCTCTCAACTGATTCTTTCTTGTTAACATCACTGTGGTGATCAATTTGAGTTCTCCTTTGATTTACTGAAGTCTTCATTGAAGTTTAACCATTCGAATTCTCTCTTAATTAATTATTTGTGTGCAATTCAAATTCTCTCATATCTTGTCACATCTTATCTTTATCTCTTGTCTTATCTGCATGGTTCACATGTGCCAGGATAATTATCATATCAAATATACTAAGTAGATTTTCCCAATGATGTAATCATATTGTTCTACTATCGTTCCAAGTGGTTATATGCTAAAGTAATTCACTATAGGGGTGGCCAGTCCCTAGGGGAGACTTAATAGCTCAACCATGGTTAGTAGTACATAACACACCATACATGCGTCGACATGCAAAGCATCACTTCAACACATGAGGCACCACCTCAACACATGAGGATATGTCTTGACACACAATACCTTAGCCTTGAATAGCAAGAATGTACAACATCATCCCTTTGACATACAAAGCACTTGCCTCAACACATGAAGCTTAACCATTCTTAAGTCCAACTCAAGATTCTTCTCCAATTTTCCTGAGTCCAATGTAGGATCCTATAAGGCACTACCTTGACACACGAGGCTCAATCTTGACACACAAGATTGACCTAGAGAATGACGCATGATGTTGTAACTTTAAGATATATGTATAGTAGACACACGAGCATCATATATTATATGAAAAAACCTTTAATCCACTATTGTGTGCACTGCCACATCGTTGGTGGTGCGTTTACTAACACACCGTAAAGTTATCAGTGTGTTTACTTATATTATATGCACCAGTAATCGATTTAAAATTTGAAAACCCTAGAACTTACCAATGCATTAGATGGCACATCACATATAACGTAAAAAATCCTAAATTGGCAGATGTTGCATTATGTGGTGCACCCTTTCCAATGTGCATATATATATATGTGTGTGTGTGTGTGTGTTATATGTACCAACATCATATTATAAAATACAAAACCTAGAACTCTTCAGTGTGTTCATCGGCGCATCGTTAACATTGCTACCCCTTCGATATCATAATTGATGCATTGGAGGACTGTAGGAGCACCAATTTGAATTTTGTATTGCTTTGAATTTAGTTTCATGTTTTTTTTTTAAGTTTTTAGGTGCACTTTTCTAGTGCGTTTTGTGGGATATGAATGCATCATGAGTTGGTGCTTTTGAGTACGGTGTGCACCAATAGAAATATACGCACTGCTTACGATGCTTGCGTAAAATAGTGTACACCGTTACCAATGCGCCTATTTTAGAAGTTATGCACTGTTGATGAAGTTGTTTGTTGGCCCCCCAAAAAATTGACAAAGCTATAATAAGTATTTCATTTACCTATTTTGTATATATTTTATATTGTATTAATATGATTCATGATGAAATTTGTATCTAAATCAGAGATTGGTAACACTGACACAAACGCCACAAGTTGATTCATATAACGTCATTTCGGTGTGGATAGTGAGGGAGAGGAAGAGGGATATGGTTCCTTGACCTATTTCTAATGATACTCACCATCTATTATTTCAAGTTGACCTCCTCAAGTTTTACAAGGAGGATAATTCCTTGAGGGGCCAAATTGAGCTATTGACAGAGTTGATCCATTGATGGGATCATGACAAGCAGGACTTTAGGGTTGGTCTAGATATTTGGTACCAACACACAGAGGAGGAATTTTACTTTATTGTGGGTTTATCTGAAAGGGGAGAGGACTTTCCTAATTTTCCATATCTACCACCTGGTGTTGCAACTTACACTCAGTTGAGATATGTTTAGCGATTCATTAGTGATGACATTACTCGACCCAGTGAGTGAGTGGGGCTAGTTGAGGCTACATGCATTTCAGTAAGAAGAGGCTAGGTGCTTGAGCTTATTTGTCACTATGATATCCCACCATCTCATTGATGGGAAACACATTAGTTGCACTATGTTGTATTATGTATAGAGTTTATTGTTGATGCCCATATTAATCAGGTGGGCTATTATTTTTCAATGACAGTTTTTTATTGCCTCAAGGTTATTTTCTCTATTTTTTGGGAGGTTTCCAGTGACTCAACACACATTTGGGCCTACATTTTAACGCATTCCATCTATACATATGATTGATGTGCGTATGTGCATCTAGGGGTAGGATTTACCCAAGAGAGGACAACCCGAGATCGTGTGTAGGGTGCTCGGTGTAGATTTTTTGGCGATGTTACATAGTCAAAATCAATATTCAGTCATTGATTGTGTACAGTATCCGTATGCAGGGATAAACTAGTGAGGGTGTGCAAACATCCAATTTACTCTAAATGAGCCAACATATATGAGAGGTAATATGATCATTATATTTTGATTAATGTAGTTGCATAATTTTTATCTTATTTAATGCACATGTAATTAATTATAATATTTTGTTTAAATTGTCTAATTATTGTGCTTCTCCACTATTTTTCAGATATTGGCATGTTTGGTGGGGATGAGCCGCGACTGCATGATGTGGAGATGGTTGAGGCCGATGAGCTAGCTAATGACCATAGACCTGGCATATAGCAGCATAGGCCAGGTCCCAAATTTTGTCACTGTGTGGTACATTGTCTATGTGAATTTATGGCTTGACATGAGGGGGATCCTGTAGGACCTTTAGATGGTATCGACCAATGTTCACACTAAGACCATAGTTGAGCTCTTATCTCTTTGGGGCTTACTTTGGTTTGCTAAGATGGAAAACATTGCTCTTGTTCATATTTTTGGTGATTCGCGGTGCATCATCGACTGGGCAGCTGGAATGAGCAATCTGAGACCTATTCTTCTTACTCATTGGATGCTACGTACTAGAGCATTAATCCTCCACTTCAAGGATCTTACATTTTTCCATATTTACATATGCTACAACACTATGGCCGACGGCCTCTCAAAGTCGGCTATGGGAACGACGGATGGCTATATATGGATCAAGGAATTTTGTAGTACTAGGTGTTGCATGATTACAGCATGGAAATATGCCAATGACTAAGTTAGATTTCTCATTTTGGTTTTTTGTTTATTAGTAATTTAGTCATGGTTTATTTATATAATGGTGTATAGATAGGTTCAGGATATTGGCCCCGCAGGTCTGCTTATTGACTAGAAGGATGTTTGGATGATTTTGACTATGAGAAAAATCTATTTTCTTTATGTTTCTGGTATTATTGTTTAGTTGACACAAATTTTTCTCTATAAATAAAAGGTCGTTTTTTCGTCTTGAAAAAAAAATCAATTCATCATGAAGTCTGAAATATAATTATAAGTCACTACATATTATTATTAAAGAAATAGTTCATATGTGTAACAATTAGATATAGTACATATCAAAGCATTGGGATAAAACACTTAAATGATGTCAACACTAAGCTACAAGTCTAAATCATTTGCCACCACTATCCCCATGACCATCACCACCATCATTGTCCCCTATACCAAGCACCCCATCACTTGGATGACCATTGCCACCATGAGTTCTACCTACACCATACCTCTCATAACCTACATGAGCATTGACAACAAAATAAATCATTAAAATACCCTCTAATTCATTAAAGTGTAACTAAAATTTAAGATCTACTTGGATTTGTTTTTTAAATTACAAAATTTGCATGATGACAATATTTTCAAATTTCATGTTAATAACTTATATGGTCCTTGTGATAATAAGAAGCCTTGTTGTCTCAATGTTAAAAAGTAACCCTATTGCCCTTATAATTAGTATTTTTATGTAAAATGTTGGTCATTAAATGGAAGAAACATCTCTCCCAATATGAGAATGTTGATTAAAAATATAAATGAAAGCTTAATGTGAATTGATTATATTATTGTATATTTTGGAATGCACATAAATGAACAATTTATGATTAAGGTAATTTTTCTTATGCATGCATTGAAGAATTGATGTTTATGAAATGCCATGAACAGTGTGAATAAATCATTCATGTTGATGGACATTTGTTCACTTGAAAGTAACGTTGAATGATGGTTGAATGTATAAAAGCAATAAGCTAGAGTGGGATGCTAAATAATATATGATGACTTAGTATGGTTTTGATCTCTTTAGTTTGATGATGTTCATATAATGTTTAATTCTAGTTATATGAATGGAGTCATTTCATTTGGATTGAGTTTATAATAACGTACTTATAATCATTTTATGTCATTATATATGTTATGTTGATATGATATGTTGAATAAACATGTTAACAAACTTTATTATTAAATCACCTTCATGGTAATAGTTATTAATATTAATATTAATTAAAAGAGAGAACAAATAAAATTATTCACATAAAAAATAATTACAAAAGAGCTTGAAGTTCCATTAAAATTCAATTTATCTTCGACATCGTGGTTGTAAATGGTTGTTAAGTTTTCATATTCAACATCATAATAATTTTATAAAAACAAACAACATACAAATGGTACAATTGGAAATGTTTCATAATTCATTAGAGACCTTGAAGTTCCACATTATTTTAATTCTTCTTTAACATGATGGTTGTAAAAGGTAGTTAACTTTTCGTATCCAACATCATATAGATACCCATAATAAAATGCCACAACCATCACATAAATGTCCAAATAAAACATGTACATATCAATCATCGCCATCACCTTGATTATCTTCCTTGATGCTTGGCATGATAGGATTGTTGTTCTCAAAAAGATGCTTTGATCTCGGATTGTATCTTAGTACGAACCACTAGTCCCTATCCAACACATCCAAGTAAAAGAATTATGAATGCATAACATATTATAACATGTACTACAAAAAAAAGCATGTAATTGACATACATACCCTTAGAAGGTTTAAATGGTCATGTGATTTCAACCCTGACAATTGTTCTTCTACTGTGAAGCATAGTCGTAGAGTCAACCAATATAATGAAGGTGCCTTCACATTCAATATAACATCATTTTCCAAAGAAAGATCACATTTCTTCAAAATCCATGGGAGATTGCCTTCTTTAAAAGACCAATAGGTTCTGACCTCTCTTCTATTGTCATTTCTTGGCCAATGCTTCTTTTTGGTATTTGAAGAAAGAAGATATCTTCTAACAGTCAACAACACGACAATTTTTTTTTTATGATAAGTGCCTCCATAAAGAAGATGAAACATTTTTTAATATGTGCATGGGATATAGTAAGTGGGCAATCTTAGGATGCTCCCAATATTGAAGCTCATAAAACACAAATTTCCTTTTCATCCCAATGGGCATTTTCTCAACATAGGTGTCGAAAAAATCAAGATCATTGAACATAGTGATATGGATTTATGTGAGAATGAAATAAAAGAGCATATATAGAACCATATACATAGATATTTTGCAAGGAACACAATGATACAATAAACTCAGATTCTATTAAATGAATGAAACATAATAGACTATAAAATAAAAGCATATAGAATGGTGGTAGCTATATCTTTGAGAAGAGATGTGGCGGCTACTCCCATTCATCACAAGCTAATTGCAAAAGGAGGCCGAAGGGCCTTTCTATCATAAACACGATGACAAAAACCATAAACATAAAAAACATAACCCTATGAGATGAATCATAAAAAGGTTTGTGGGCCCCAAGGTTGTGAGTCGTGGTGTCAACTTCTTGGGGGCATAACTTTTGCATACGATCTCTATTTAGGGTGCTTGGTGGCCCATTGGAAAGGTCTAGCCAAGAAGTACACATTTAACCCATAAAGACTTGCATTTGGACATGACTATACTTTGGAATCACCAAAAAATGTCGTTTAAGGCCCAAAACAGCCTCAGAAGTTTTGGACGCGAAAATCCGTAAAAAACTATGAAACTGGAAAAATTATGATACTAGAAAACTATGAAACTAGAAAAACTGCCATACTAGAAAAGTTGCTTTGAGCCAATGGAAAAGGTGGGTGGCCACCCATATCCATCTGGACTAGTCCTCCCCCCTTAGGAAGCAATGGTATCCTTTGCGTGAAGTTCCTGAATCAGATGGGGAAACTTCTGTTGAATTTAACTCATGGTGATCCACTTACCTTGGTGAAGAAACTGCCCAACTTTGATGACCTAATAGAGTTGAATGTACTGTTGGAAAGTGCCCTTCACTTGTGTATCCATGATTCGATCAATTGTATCCTATTCTAAATAGTCAAGGTTGAGTTTTGATGGGGCCAACTACTCTGCCACCTCTGAGGTGTCCAACAATGGTGGAGAATATGAGTGAAGGAGCTTCACATTAAATACCAAGTGTAGGCCAAGAAAGGGAGCAATGCTTAATTCGAACGCATTCTCACAAACTGCCTTGGTGATGGTGTATGTCCCATATCGAAGTGGACGAAGCTTTCGATGGGGTCTTGTGAGTCGCTCTTTTTGCAAACACAACCAAACCTTATCATCCACCTGAAATTTGTGTGGAACTCAATGCTAGTCATGTCACTGCTTGTACTTAGCATTGGATTTTTCCATAATGTCATGGAATTGCTGACATATATGCTAAATCCGTTCAAAAAATCTAGTGGCCTTGTCTACCTCGGTGCGGGCATGGGAAGATTCCTCTTGTGTTGAGGAAATGGGTAGAGCTACATCAATTGGGTCCAATGGTTGGAATCCAAAGCAAACCTAGAAAGGGATGTATCTAGTAGTGTTGTGAAGGGATCTGTTGTAGCTATGTTGAATATATCGAAGGCTCTCATCCCATATGCAAGGATGTTTAGAATTGTACATCCTCAGAATATGAACAATCATCCTATTGACCACCTCTATGTTTCCATCAGTTTGGGGATGGAAGGTAGTTAATTGGGTGAGTTTGGTGTCCATTAGTGACCATAGGCTAGACCATCATTTACTCAAGAATCATTTGTCTTGATATAAAATGATAGTATGTGGTAGCCCGAAATGAACCCAAACACAATCGAAGAAGATCTTAATATTGGATTTGGTGGCGATTCCCTTTACAGGCTGTTAGAATGGCCATCTTAGAGAAGCGATCTGTGACCACAAACACATAGTCATTACCATGCTTTGTTGAAGGTAGTCTTGACATGTAGTCCATGGAGATGGACTCCAAAGGCCCATTGGGAGTAGGAAAAGGGGTGTACAACCCTTGCTTCTTAATGGTAGGTTTTGTGATGGCGCAGGTAGTGCATGATCTGATATACCTACCGACATCTTGTTGGAGCTTCGATCAATAAAAATACTTCTACAATAATGCTATAGTATTTTCTATGCCAAAGTGCCCTGCCACCCGAGTGTAATGTGCTTCCCAAATAAGCTTTGCACACTTACTTGAAGAAACACAGAGATGGACTAGATGGCATAACAGTCCTTCCTGGAGATGAAATTTTGCCACTGGTGTTCCTACACATAATGCTCAATAGGTGGAAGAAAACTCAGGATGACTAACATATAGTTGATACCACCCAAAGGTCTCATGGTCACGAGGGTTGCGCACCATAGTCAAGGTTGCCACTGGAGATAGATAGAGGCAATCAACGACTCAATTGGTGTTTCCCTTCTTATACTTGATGTTTAGGTGGAATTGCTGCAAGTATGTTAAGCAACAAATTCCCCAAAAGAGCATGAAAAGAGCATAAAGAGACCAAAAAGAGTAATCCATGCCTTAATAATGAATAAAATAGATGATTAACAAGTCTCTTTGAGGGGGCACCCTCCTTATACAATGTACTAAGTACATAAGACAAAACAAGATGAGATGATTCAAATGAAAAGGTCTCCTTCCTATATATAGGAGACAAAGGGGTACAATTACAACTAATGGACCTAAGTCGACATAACTAATATTATAATACTATTGACAATTACCACTAATAGACCCAAACCGACATCAATAATATGTAATGAGCCACAATACAGGGGGTAATCTACCATCATTAAGGGATTAGCATGCCCCTCCCCTTCAGACAAGTGGTGTCCTCAATGCTTGATTAGTTGTGAATGCTTCTATATGAAGGACTCATCTTCCCATGTCGAATCTTCAATTGGTAAGTTCGTCCACTTGATGAGGAACTCAGTAATAGCTCGGTTGCGTACCAATATGACTTTTCCTTCTTCATCAAGCTCCGACAAGATAGTTTTTATTGGGATCTTGTTTCCTATTACCTTATTTAAGCAAGAAACATGGAAAAATAGGTGTACCCTTGAATATGAAAGGAGCTCCAATTTGTAAGCCATACTACCAATCTTCTGCAACACTTTAAAGGACCATAATACTTGGGTGCTAATTTATTGTCTTTATTTAGTTGCTTGATGGACATCTATTTGTAAGGTTGTAGCCTCAGAAATACCCAATCCCCTTCCTCAAAACTCCTTTCATTGCGATGTTGATCTCCTTGTTGTTTCATCTTGTTTTTTAACATAGCCAGGTTGTCCTTCAGTAACTGGAGAACTTCTTGTTGGTGCTCTAGGTGATCTTCCATAGCTTGAACTTTAGATTTTCCTTTTAAGGGATATGTGATAGATGGAGGAAGGTACCCATAAAGTGCCATAATGGAGACATTTTTTATGAAGGTAGCCTTCCAAACATTTGTTCACTGTCTCAGTTTTCCCATCAGATTGAGGATGATAGGATGAACTATGAGCCAACTGGGTACCCAAACAAGAAAATCGTCCAGTCCAAAACTTTCTAATGAAAATTGGATCTTGATCACTGACAATAATCCTTGGGTTTCCATGTAACTTCTGAATTGTTTCCATGAAGGCTACAACAACTGTACTTGCATTAAAAGGGTGAGAGATTGCACAAAAGTGTGCATACTTTGTGAGCTTACCAATAACCACAATAAAAAATTCTTCCCTTCTAACTTGGGTAGACATGTGATAAAATCCATTGATACTTCCTCCCAACGCTGACAAGTTATTTCTAATGGTTGTAAAAGACCTAGGGTATTAATTGTTTCAACCTTATTTTGTTGGCAAAGCAAACATGCTGCCACGAACCTTTGAACATCACATTTAAGACCTTCCCAAAGAAATTCCTTCTTGACCCTGTAGTACGTCTTTAGGAATCCTAAGTTCCCACCAATAAGAGAAGTGTGCAATTCCAAAAGGATCTTTTATTTGGATTGGGGTTTCTTACATACATACATACATATATAGATATAGATATAGATAAGCGATCATTATACCATAGTGAATCATTTCTCCACACAAAAGTATATGATACACTAGGATGCTTCTATAGATTTTGAATAAGCATCTACACAGATTGTTCATTCTTCCATTCTTCCCTTGCTTCTATCACCCAATTGGGTTGTATAATCGAAATCTCACAAAGTAATGCCTAAACATCCTCATCTTTTCTGGAGAGTGCATCTGCCACCACATTCTGTTTCCCTTTTTTATAGATGATTTCAAAGTCATACCCCAACATCTTGGTTACCCATTTTTGTTGCTCTTATGAAGATAGTCTTTGTTCCAAGAAGTATTTAAGACTATCATGATATTTTTTGACCTTGAAGTGCCTACCTATTATGTAAGGACGCCATTTCTTAAGTGCATGTAATGTTGCCATCATTTCCTTCTCATAAATGGGTTTCTGTAAGTTATTCCCCTTGATTGGTCAATTTTCGAAAGTAAGGGGTCATCCTTCTTGCATTAGAACAACACTGGTACCATTTCCTGAGGTATCACATTCCATAATGAAGGTTTTTGTGAAGTTTGGTGTGGTCAAAATTGGAACTTTGCACATTGCCTCTTTAAGTTGTTCAAAAGCTTGAGTTGCCTCTGGAGTCCAAGAAAATGCTCCCTTCTTCAATAATGTTGTTAAAGGTGTTGATATTCTTGCATAGTTCCGAACAAACTTGTGGTAGTACCATGTCAAACCTGATAATCCTCCAAGATTCTTCAAGTTTTGGGGAATTGGTTAATCCATCATGGCTTTAATTTTTTTAGGGTCTGCCTTGACACCTTCATGAGATACAGTATGACCCAAATACTCTACCTCCTTTAACCCAATGAAACATTTGGAAGGTTTTGCATATAGTAGTTGCTCCTTTAGTAGTTGTAGCATTCTGTCAACATGTTGGACATGTTTTTCCCAAGACTTTATATAGATTAGTATATCATCAAAAAATACTAACACAAATTTTCTAAGGAAGGGTTTGAAAATGGAATTCATCAAACCTTGAAATGTGGAAGGTGCATTCGTAAGGCCAAAAGGCATGACCAAAAATTCATAACGACCTTCATGAGTTCTGAGTGTTGTTTTAGGGATGTCTTCTTCCTTCATTCTAATCTGATGATACCCTAAACATAGATCCAACTTTGTGAAGTAAGTTGCTCCATGTAGTTCATCTAACAATTCATCAATGATAGGAATGGGAAACTTATCTTTAATGATGATCTTGTTGAGCTCTTTGTATCTAGACACATACACCATGATCCCTCCTTCTTGTGTACCATTATCACTGGTGCGGAGTAAGAACATTGGCTAGGCCTAATTATGCCATCCTCAAACATTTCTTCAACCATACGCTCAATTTCACTCTTTTGGCCATAGGGGTATCTATAAGGTCTGATGTTAGGAGGAACACTTCCTGGAATTAAGTGAATAGTGATCAAAATCTCGAGTAGGTGGAAGGCCTTTTGGAATATCTTCAAATACCTTGGAGTGCTTATCAATGACCCTTGGAGATCCATGGGAATAAGAGTCTTAGATGTTTGAACGTCTAATGAGCATAATTGTGCAACTACACCTTCATGTCCCTTTTTCAACAATTTTGTCATACCATTAGAGCTTATCACCTTGCTTGGCTTCCCTGTGATACCCCTTAATTCAAATTATTTTCCTTCCGATGAAAATTTCATGAAAAGTTTTTGAAAATTAAAATCCATTGTTCCTAATGATTGTAACCATCTGAGCAATTGATAGTTCCTCCAACTGCAATCATTACTTGAAACTCTAGTGCCAGATATACAAAGCAATTGAAAGCTTTGGCTGGTTTATAATGAATGAAATTATGAGTACTACCAGAATCAATCAACATTGTTACCTCTTTATTTTTGATATATCCTTCGATCTTGAGAGTTTGGGGAGTGTTAATTCCAACCAATGCATGACAATATATGGTGGGATTAATCTCTTCTATTCTTCAACTTGAGATGGTTCTTGTTCTTTTGTTTCTTCATCTTCACAATGTATGTAGAATAATTTCTTCTCGCCACACTTATGTCCCTTACTATACTTTTTGTCACAATTAAAGCATAGACCTTTTGCTCTTCTTTCATCCAGTTGTTGGGGTGTCAACTTTTGAGGTGGGTTAGAAGAAGGAAAATTATTCTCTCTGTAAGTGTTAGAAGTGGTCCTTTTAGTAGCCATCGCCATATTTTTACTTTCAACCTTCCTTGCCACTATGAAAGCCTTCCCTAAGGATGTTGGTTCGAAGAGGCACACCTCATGTTGGATGTTATCCTTCAAGGTTCCAATAAAGAGATCCAACAATTTATCATCTAGTATGTCAACCACTCTAAGACACAACTTTTGAAATCGTTGAATGTGCTCGCTTATTAGATCTTTTTGCCTTAGATTTATCAATTGTGTAAAGAAGGAATTGCTCTTAACATCATTGTGGTATGATATCAATTATTCCATAAAAATGGACCAATATATAACAGAGTTCTTTTTGTGTTCACAAAGCCATTGGTACCACACAAACTTATCAGGTTCTAAATATAAAGATACAATAGGTACCTTTTGGAGATTTGGCACTTGGTGTATATCAAAGAATTGCTCCATCTAGAATATCCATATTATGGGGTCCTTGCCATCAAACTTCCTCATGTCAATCTTGGGGAGTTGGATACACCTTGGGGACCATCCCAGGTTACTTCCATTATTAGAATCAATTCCTCTTGGAATATTCTTATTAATGGAAGGTTGCTCAACGTGGACACCATTTTTATCTTCTTGAGTACCCCAGGACATCATCACATGTAGGGATATTTTCCTTTGAATTGTGTATGAGATTAACAATCCTTCTCATATTTTCCTCCAATATCTTATATCCATATGTCCCATAATAGTATTCTCTAAATTAGGTAAATCAATTGTTTTCATAGACCCTTTAATCATATCTTCCAACTTGGACACTCGGAAATATAGATCTTCACTTTCATCATAGGTCAGGGATGAATCCTTAGGTGGCTTGATTGGAGTATGATTTTTTCCACTGCTTTTTGATGAAATTTTGAACAATATAAATAGATATCACACCTTGTTTTCACTTCAAATAGATCCTTCTACTAAAATTTATTTCAAAATTTAAAATGGTGTACCTTTTTCCAACCCTGATTTGAAGACTGATTTCCAACTGAGGAAACCCTGAAATTTTGGCCCCTTTGAGTTTGAAAATTCTTCCTGTAGTATTTTGATATGTTCTATATTCAATGCCACAGGTCTAACCTAATTGTGATGTGCCAATAAAAAAATATGGTGAATCTCCCAACACTTGTTGTTTTTGGTCCTTTTAGAAGAGCAAAAGTGTACGGAATGCCACATGTTCAATTTTCATATCTAAGTCTGAAACTACTACCACGGATACTGTGGTTTGTCTTCTTTCTAATGCAATAGGTCTCACTCAATTTGGATCTAGCATGCCCCATATATAATCATTTTTCCCAGAACACCTATTTTAGACTAGTTTTTGGACTAGTCAGAAACCCTACCCTCCACTGGGAATGACTCCGAACCTATAATGAGTCAAGATCTGAAAATTGTACCACAGATATTTTATCATGTTTTATAGATGGGTTCCAAGTTTCACTATATGAAGCTTTGTATAAAAAAAAATTATAGCAAAAATTCCAAGATGTGTTGTTTTGGAACCGTCCAAGCTCTGATACCAAATGTTAAGCAATAAATTCCCCAAAAGAGCATGAAAAAATCATAAAGAGACCAGAAAGAGTAATCCACGACTTAATAATGAAGAACAAAGATGAATAGAAAGCCTATTTGAGGGAGAAACCTCCTTATACAATGTAATAAGTACATAAAACAAGACAAGATGAGATGATTCAAATGAAAATGTCTCCTTCCTATATATAGGAGACAAAGAGGTACAATTACAACTAATGGACCCAAGTGGACATAGCTAATATAATAATACTAATGACAATTAGCACTAATAGACCCAATCCAACATCAATAACATGTAATGAGCCATAATAGAGGGGGTAATGTGCTATCATTTAGGGATTAACAAAGTACTTGGACCATTTTTTGTGTCAATCATTCTGCAGTTTCCCTCGTGTTTGCATGAACTATAGGGGCTTGTGATTAGTGTGGATGACAGTCTCTTTGTCGAGAATGTAATGCTTCCATTGGCAGCAAGATTGGACAATGGAATACATTTCCTTATCATGGGTGGGGTATTTCCTGACTGCATATGGGAGTGTCTCACTGTGATATGCTATTGGATGGCCATGCTGAGTGAGTACTGTGGCAATAGCATAGTCTAAAGCATCTATCTCAATTTCAAAGGGTTGTTGCAGATCTGGTAAGCTAAGGATGAGTTTCAAACATAACCGTTGCTCCAACTCCTCAAATGATTTCTATTGTGACTTGGCCCACACAAACTTGGCCTTAGATCTTCCATTGGTCACCTGGCCAAGGGACCAAGCAATATGAGAGAATCCCAACACAAATATACGATAGAAGTTGGTAAGGCCTAGGAAGTTGTGAAGCTCTATGAAATTCATTGGGTCAGCCAATTACGAATGGCTTCGATCTTGGTCGGATCCACACGCACACCATGGTCATCCACGATGTATCCCATATATTAAATTCTCTCCATTCCAAAGGAGCACTTCTCTAGATTGGCATATAACTTGTGTTGTTGCAGGGTGCTGAGGACTTGTTGAATATGCTACAAATGTTCTGCCCACATTTTGTTGTAGATAAGGATGCCATCTAGATATAAAACCACAAAAGAATTGGTGAATGGCTGGAGAATATCATTCATCATCCTCATGAAAGTCGCTTGAGCATTAATCAAGCCAAAAGGCATGAGCAACCACTCGAAAAGGCCTTCCATAGATTTGAAGGTAGTCTTCCAAACATCGATCAACTCAATTAGTACCTGATGATAATCAGACTTTAGATCAATCTTACGAAAATACTTGGAACCCTTGAGTTGGTTGAGAAGGTCATCGATCCGGGGAATGGGATACCGATTCCAGAATGTGATTTTGTTTAGAGATATGTAATCAATACATAGGCTCCAAATCCCATATTTTTGCTGCACCAACACAATTGGGATCCTACAAGGTGAGGAGCTCAGTCGGATGTGTCCCTTTTGGATTAATTCTTGAATATGTTGATTTCTATTTTCCATGAGGGAACACCTGTATACCGCCCTATTAGGTAGAGACGCCTCGTGTATCAAATCAATTGAGTGCTTGACCTAGAAATTTAATATAACCATGACATGCATGGTGAATATGTCTCTATGTGCTTCCATGATCTTATCCACCTACTTCTACTGTATAGAGAGACCTTGTGTGGAGGCAGTAGATGTTGATGTGATCTTTCATTCTTCTTTAGAGTGAATCATGAAGAGGACAAATTTCTTGGTTTGGGAGATTACCTTCCTGCATTGCGTAGTTGTGATGAGAGACACTGCAGTAGTGGGAACTACCTCTAGTATCTCGTAGAATTGTTTTCCCAAAGTAATAATGACACTACGAGGTCTAGATTCATACACAACATGATGCTTCCACATATATGGTTGTCCTAAAAGAACATCACAAACTTCGAGTGGGGAAACATCACACATTACCTCATATTTTAAGGGCTTGATGTTGTAAGGTAGGCGGCATTATAGACTGACACAGATGTCTCGCCCCTGGATGAGCTACCCAATGTTGTACGGTTGCGGGTGTGGTGTTGTTGGGAAATTCAACCGTTTGATGACCTCTGTCAAAATCAAGTTCTTTTGGCTTCCATTGCCAACAATGAAATATAGTGGAATTCTCTTTACCCACATTTGGGTGTGGAAGAGGCACTCAGCTTCCTCTGGCTCCTCTGGATCGTCGGGATGGATCTTTGTGGTAGCAATGGTGACATTGGGTTCTGCATTAATTATCTGCTTTCCCCTGTCTACGACGATGGCACTAGGTTCTGAATCAGAGTCATAACTAGGATCTGACTTTGAAACTTTGATCTCAACCACCAATGACTGCTTTGAGTGACATTCATCAGTGTTGTGTCAGGGGCTCTTATGGAACTCACACCATTTCCTGGTGTCCTTCTTTGGTTTCTCGTTCCCCTTTTTGCTTGTGGCTTGGATCGGTCAGCCTGGGGCTAGTTTTCCTTACTCTATCCTTTGTTCTACGAGCTAGGGTTACCCTTTCCTTGCTTATATGGTGGATTTGCAGGCCCATACTCCCACTTGGTCTTCGGCTTGAATTTTTGCTAGATCTTGACAACATATCGATAAGCGGCTCCTAGTGATGATATGTCCAAAAAAACCATTTCGGTTTGGATGTACCTATGTATTCCCCCACAGTATTTTAGAACCAGATGCCACTCAGAGTCTTTGATACCCATCTTGGTGCACAAGGTATGGAAGGTATTTGTGAACTCTCGCACTGTTTGGTCCTTCTCTTGACACAATGTGCTCCATCTCGTGTACTGGTCATCATAGTTTCCCATAGGGTATTATTGTTCCTTAACAACATCTATAAAAGAGGCCCAAGGGGGATTTGCCTCAAACAATTCAGACTCCTTTGTTGAGTTTTCCTCACAATAAGTTTCCCACCAATTTTTGACATGGGGCATATCCTTAAGGAGCAGTACAAAGGTGACCTTTTCCCCGTCGAAGAAATTGTGGAAAGAGAAATACCTTTCAAACATACTCAACCATTTATCTAGAGCATCAACATTGATATGGCATTCAAGTAAAGGGATATCAAATTTAACTTGTACCTTTAAGGGTGTGGCTCCTCCGAAGTGATTTCTTGATGATCCTTTCGTTGCGACTGACATCCGTTGAAGGATTTGAGTGAAATTGTCTATCATCTCGTTCCTCTATTGTGCAAGAGATTCATCAATCAAAAAATTGATAGGATATACTACTCCATCATATCCCTTTTCCTCAGCCTTGGGAGGCATTTTGTGATGCTTAGGGCGGTCTCCCTGAAGCTCAACTAGTTCAAGACCCAACTGTCTATATCCCAACCTCGTTGGGGACATGCATGGAGAAATAACAAAAGAGCAAACTGATATGATACCATTGATCCACATTTACGTGAGAAGGAAATGTAAGAGCATATATAGAACCATATACACATATATATTGCAAGGAAGACAATGATACAGTAAACTCAAATTTTATTCAATGAATGACACACAACAAAGTGTTAAATAATAGCAGCTAGAATGGTGGTAGCTATATATTTAACAAGAAATGTGGCGACTACGCTCATTCATCACAAGTTGATTGAAAAAGGTGGTCGAAGGGAATTTTAATAATAATTATGAGGGTAAAACCCGTAAACATAAAAAACTAACCCTAGGAGGTGAATCATAAAAAGGTTTGCGGGCCCCGAGGTGGTTAGTTGAGATGTCAACTTCTTAGGGACATAACTTTTGCATACGATCTCCGTTTAGGGTGCTCGATAGCCCGTTGAAAAGGTCTATCTGAGAAGTACACATTTCACCCATCTAGAATTAAATCATATGTGATTGAACTATGTAATTTCCAAAAAAATTCGTTTAGGGACTCAAAATGACCCTATAAGTTTTGGACACGAAAATCCATAAAAAACTGAAAAACTACGAAACTGGAAAAACTACCAAACTAGAAAAGTTGTTTTGATCTAGTGGAATAAGTGAGTGGCCAATGATATCCATCTGCACCACATAGGTTCCCCATTTGAATCGAATAATTATTCAATTTCCTTCTCTTTCTATGTGTCATATGCCTTAAGCCAATGTGTCGGTGTCATTGTTTCAGGTCTCTATGTTCTCTCTGGTTTACCATTGAAAGAAGATGTTGCTCTTCTATAAGGGTGGTTTTCTAGGAGTAACACCCTCATACAATCGTACACCGTATTTCGTAGGTGGTCGGACCATCTAGCCTTTATTGAAGGTCCACAACATTCACATCCATGATACCCTTTTGTTACAAGACCTACGATATTGTTGTATATGGAACATGTTAGCGTCAAATAAGGTGGTTGTACCAAATTAAGTTTGTGAAATAAAATTACAGATATAAAGAAACCAATCAACATACTTACCAAAGCAAACTCCTAGTCCTAGATAATCATGTGTGGTGTATGCACATATGTCATGTAGTGTAAAAGACCTCTCCACCGAGATGCGTATTGATACATTGTATACCTATATCCCTTCCCATAATTGCTTGAATTCATCGATCAATGGTTGTAGGTAGACATCCATATTCTTCACCTGTCTTCTACCATGAACTATAAGAACCAACATAAGATGTTCATTCTTCATAGACAACCATGGAGGGATATTGTTATTGATCACTACCAATGACCAAATAGAATAACTGGTGTTTTGGAGGCAATATGGGTTAACTCCATCCATGGATATGCTCAATTGAAGGCTTCATACTTCATCCTTGAATTTATCAGTCCATGTATCCTCTATATGCTTCATGGCTATTGAATATGCAAGAATCTGAATAACTCTTGGCTCACTTCTGTGTGAGGCATGCCACCCCTGTAACATGTCTAATTCTTTGCAAAGAAAAAGCCTTTGAATCCTTAGGATTATAGGCATGTGCCTGAATATATTATGAGGAGGGTCATGTGCCTTACCCTTTTTTTTGATATCTGGTACCTATCATGCCCGCATTTAGGGCATATCTCTTTGTGCTCGTAATCACCTCTATATAAAATATAATCATTCAGACAAGCGTGATATGATATGTACTCAACATCAAACTTTTTCAACAATTGCTTTGCTTCTTCGTAGTTGTCCGAGAGGAAATTATCACTTAAAAGTACTTTTTCTTTTATATTCATACAACTAGTGGGAAATATAAATGTACACTATCATTAAACATTCAACAAATATCTTTTTTTCACTGATTTAATGGGGACTTGATGTTAGTTACCTCAATAGTTCCAAGAAGCACATGTCTGACATACCATACATTGCTTCTAGGTTGTACAATGTACATTGTTATCCCCAATTGGGTAGACCTTGATCCATGCCCAAAGAGAGGGGCGGTGGAAGCAATTTTTAGGCTTTCAAAGAATGCATCAAGATTATTAGCATTGTTCCCGAGATTATTCCATTGGAATGAATTTAATAGCATTCCCTCCATGGCATGGATATCCCGTAAGAAATCATCCATACAATCCTTTGTATCATTATTTTCATCCCCATCTTGTGAAGAACTAGTGTTACTATAGATGTTTTGAATTGGTGACTCGAGATGTAGCGGAAATTGAATCGGCCGTTGATTCAACCATGCTTTGTATGCTTCCTCTATGGTCTATATTCATTTAGTAGCCTTATCTTGATTTGACATCGTATTGGGGTGCAATAGTATATGTTAGATAGGTTGATCATTGTCAGAATCTTGGATGCAAAAACATTGAACCTTAAATTGATGATATTAGTAAAAAGAATGCATTTTATATGTTGAAACATTATACTAAACATTTATTAGAAGTGTAGATTTATTTTTCCTAAAGTACACATGCAATCAACCACTTTATAAAAAAATATGTGGAATTAAGCAATACAGTAACATTAATTCCATTGAAAATCCAAAAATACAATTACACAATGATCTTTTTCTTACACTCCAAGGGGACGTCTAAATGTAGCCCCAACGCAAGTTGTTTTTTACGAGCATTTGGTGGTCTACAAAAGTTATAGTTTACTAACAATTTGTCACCAGGAGACAAACTATGTATTGCATGCATTAAATATGGATGTCTTCTTTTTCATAATGAACTCTTTGTCATTGGAGTGTTCCTCAAATGAACAATTTGCACTGAACAATGAGCATATACAACTATTTATGAACCGTACAATGTTTCCATGAGTGCATGGACAACCATCAATATATAACATGTTCTTCTTCTTAAAGTTTCCTAAAGCACAACCATTCATGCACATACTATAGATGGAAATACTATGTTTGTATTTGGCAATATCCAAGTAATTAGATCAATTCTAAAGAGGACCAGAAAATGGCATAAGTGCTACTAATTGTTTGGGAGGAACAAACACATGTGAGAGGATAAACAACTCAATATTTGCAACATCTATTTAAGACTTTGCGATCATGTAATTGTTACCACAATAGGAGAATTCGGTCCCAATATCAGGCACAAGCAGGGAATATGACCAAGCGCCATACAAAGCGTTATTTTAACTGGTTTGGTATTTATTTTGCAGATGGATGGGAAGAGTGAACTCATCGCTACCCTCCAACAATTGAACTGGCCTTTGTCTGTACTTGGACAATTATGCTCTTAGCTCATACAAATTTTTAGATCTCCTTGTAGAGATGTTTTGGGTAGTATTGATATCATACATTGGCTCACTAGAACTCTCAGTTAACTCAACACAAGGAGATAGGTTAGTTAGTTTAAGACGAAACATGATTGATTTGGATTCCAACTTTTCAAAGTATGAGCATATGGAAGTGTTCCTATGTGTATTTTCTATTTCACCTATTGGATCGTTGACTATTGTGGAGGGTATTTTATTGTCAACTTTGGGTAGTCGATCATTAATATAATTGGACAATGTGACACACCTAGGGTTCACCTTCAACCCTTTACATTTTGAACAACCGCATACTACTAGGGTGTCATAAAAGAGATCTAGTTCACACTCAAGTACCATTGGTCCAAGATGGTTGCTCGATGATGGCATGTTACAGTTGGTGGGGTAAAGTGGCCTTCCATTTTTATCTACCATCTACCTACGATATGTTACTCCTGAAAAGACCTTGCAGGTTTTTGGGAGTGGTGGAATATCATGTGCATTCGAACTTAATCTAGAATTAGGATCTTGCAAAATTCAATGTGCAATTATTCAAATGCACATGTAAAGAAAGAATAAATTGAATTAGATAATAACAAAAATATATATATGGACTTACTGGTGACGATAAGGGAGAACTTGAACTTGGAATGATATGGAATGAGTTGGAATTTGAATAATCAACCATTTGATTTATCATTTTTCCCATACATTTGAGTCAAAAATACACTCAACACATGTCTTTATTCTTAAAATAAAAATTGGAAAACATAAAACATCTATTTTTTAAGCAATCGGTGCGCCATATTTTGCAAAGACGCACCAGTGTGCATCAAGACAATAAGCGCACTGGTGTATGCATACAAGATGCGCATTGGTGGAAACCTCCACAATCACATTTGCAAAGGACAAACCTCCTCTCAATATTAACTACGAAAGATTTCACTTCTATTTTTTGTTTACATATGTTGCCGGTGCTCTTATAACAGTATAAGGCACCAATGCACTATTACCTATCTGGTGCACCGTTATCCTGACCAAAAAAATATTGTTGTTTATTTGGTGCACTTCTATATGTAAAGTGCATCAATGCCCTAGTTTTTGACGTGCACACTAAAAATCATGATTTAAAAAAAAAACTGCACATGTTTATCATCAATGGGCCGAAATACCAAATGAAAAAAAAGAGCATGAATTTAATTTTAAGACAGTGAGATTGTAAATGAAAGAGAACCCTAATCCCTAAACATTTTTTGGCCAAAAGTTTGAAGAGAGACTTATGCAACATAGATTTACCACAAAATAGTTTGGAGAGAGGCATATTTCTTTGAAGATAAATTTTGCAAGGGATCACCGTAGACACAAACAACTCTACAAAGAAGACATTTTGGGTAATTTTTCTCTTTATAGATTTAAAAAATAACATAAATTTTTAAGATTTTTTAAAGAAAACAAATAAGATAAGAGTTACCTTCAATGATGTAAACCCCCCTTGTGTTCATCTTCTTTTAGAGATACCTTCACTACTGCAAACCATAGGGTTATATTTGTTGTCCTTTTGTTTTTTTGTCCTTTTCTTTTTTCACAATAAAATTTCGTTGTTGTATATATAATTTATTGGGTATTTATATTAGTATATAGGGCTTTTGATTGCTCTTGGTCTGAGATCATGATGCAATTCAAATTCGATCTATATGGACTATCGTCGTTAGATTTTTTTCAAAAACGTTTTCGCGATTTGCAGTACACACTGTACAAAACATCTGCACCGGTGCATTTATTCTTATCTAGCACACTGTTATTGTAGGTTCAAACATTTTGTGAATTAATTGGTGCACATCGTACATGAAAAAGAACCAGTGCATTATTTGATGAAAGATGCATCAATGTTGATATTCTATACTATTATGCAGGGCGTTTATTGATAAAATATGACCAAGAAGAGATCATGGAATAAATATTACTACAAAGGGAGCGAGGGAAACACATGGCAAGTTTTTAGTAAATTTCATATATTTCAATTATTTGTATGTTTAAATGATGTGTATTTGTTTATACGTGTCATGTAGAGCAAAAAATTAAGCAAACTCTATAAGATTGTTTGTAATCTAAGTGAAGAAGAGCAAAAAAATTTAAGAAATTATTGGAAATAGAGGAATTATGTTGATCAAAAGGTGATAAACATGAGGTTTTTGTTTGACTTCCTCCTAACACTGTTTATCAACAATAATTGCTAATATGTTTCAAACTTTGGATTTTGAATTTGTCGAATGTTGTGCAGGGACAGATAATGAGGAAATAGGACGTCCTAAGAAGATAAAAATTAAGAAGAATGTAAATGGTGATGAATTGGTCATCAGTTCAACTAAAGTGGTCCTGGAAGTTAATGAAAGGGGGAAATAATTTTATAAAACTTTGAGGGATATAGTTGAAGGAATATATAGATGTAATTTTCATTTACAATACACAAATCAATCCAATGACTCTAATAATCAAGTTATAAGAAAACTATAGGAAGCATTTTCGGAGCAGGCACTAAGACTAGTGAGACTTGCAATAGAAAACACATACAATAACAAAAAGGATTTGTTTAAAATGTATTATTGCTAAAAATATATTTCTATACTAGTCCAAGAATTTATTTAATATTTTTGCTATGCTTATTTTCATATAAATATTAATTGATTTTTTCATTGTGCTTTTCATTTCTCAGGAAGATTGCTAAAATTCCAGAGGAAGAACGACGTGATATATGAAAGATGCTGGTAGGGATGTCAAAAAAGGTGTACCATGAGATGGTCAAAGAAATTAACATAACCACATCGCAAGGGGAGCCATCCCAACAACAAAGTGCATCAAAAGTATGTAATGGTTTCTTTATTTTCAATGTGCAAGGAGTTTAATTATCACATAAATACTAATCTTCAATTGTTTTGTTGTAGAAAATAAAAAGAAAATGACACCCATTCAAAGCATAAAACAGGACACTAAGACATAAAAGAGTTGATCACAAAGTTTGTGAGTACTTGTGGTTTACTTTAGATTTCATATTTGTTGTGATGTTTATATTTTATTTAATTTACAATCGTACATGTATGTTTTCTAGCAGGTGCTAACATACGTAGAAGAGCCATCCGATCATTTGATTGGCATTGGATTAAATATGGGTTGTGAGTATATGTTGGGGTAAAAAGGGTTAATTGAGCAATTTGTAAGTAGCTATGTTGTTTTATGTCCCTTCTTTTATAATTAATGTAACAACAAGAAAACTTTAATTATATCTATGCTTTGTCACGGTGTATGAAATTCACAGGAAATAAAGTATGGAGTGGATTCGACATAGGATTTATTGACACACGGCATGAGGAGTGGTTTCAAAAATATGTGTGAATTTTATGATTCACTCGTTGCACTGGTACATCACTTTTTCATTTATGCAGTCATGTATATTATAGTATCTATTAATGTAGATATACCCATCATATTTTATTTGTATGCTTGTAGATGGGACATGAAAATGTGGAATGGAATGAAGTCAATAAAAAAAAGATTTCAAATAACTCAAAAACAATATCCCTTGAAGGTAATGAATAAATGAGGCATGGAAGTAGCTTGAGCAACTACAACTATTCGAGCGATGAATACTGATCAATATATTTGAATGTTGTTACTACAAGTTGTATTTTTTGGAATTTTTATCTGTGAAAAATGAATATTTTGTTCAATGTTGACATATCATCCAAATTGGATAAGGATAAGTTTTCAATAATTGTAACAATGTCAAATGACATTTTGATTATGGAGGACTTTTATGTTGTATCATATTTTGGATTCTTATTTGTATATAATAAAATGGGTTTCTTCTTCTACTACATTCTCAAATGTCGCAAAATGTTGTATTGATTAAATATATGAATGATTTACATTGTGACAATGAAAACACATGTAATTAGCATGCTTATTGAAAGACAATAATTAAAATATAAAGATTAATATTATTAAAAAATATTTGCTTTTCTGATAATTAATTCAAATGCTAAACATATGAATGCTTGACATGGTTACAATGAACAGAAGTGCAATCAACTCGTATATCCAGACATAATAAATAAAACATAAAAAAAATATTATTATAAAAATATTTGATTCTTGAATGATTAATTGCAATTTTGTAAAAATAAAAAAGGTTAATCTATATTTGCAAATCCACATGGAAAAACTCACCACTGAACCATACCTAATTTTACTCATCGACACTAGGGGAGGTAGGTGCAAGTGGGATTATCTTTGATCCGGGAGGAAAAAAAGTCACCTCCTTTGCCTGGGGGATAGGAAAGAAAACCGACAATGAAGCAGAATGGTTAGCCCTCCTTTATGCCATGGAAATCACCTCAACCCTCAACATTAACAACCTTAGGTTTTTGGAGACTCCAGACACGTCATTCAAAAAATGAGGTCCGAGATTCTTAAAGGTGCTCCTCGATGCAAAAGAAATTATAGGCGAATCGCTTAGAGGTGTCCTACCTACATGTCCTAAGGGAAAACACTACGCAAGCGGATGTGTTATCCAACCAAGGTGTCAACCTTGTTCCAGGACCTGTGAATTATAGTGATGGTAGTAAAAAAATTAAGAGCATCCCTTAAGCCCTTTGGTAGAGCGTTGCTAATGAGAGGTTCAATGCTTTGTCTAAGCATTAATATCCTTCAGCTGTCCCCAACTGGGACGCGTGGGTCATCACATGTCCCATCCCCTACATGTCTAATCACTGGCAGTGAACACACTCAAACATTTAATGCATTTCTAGAAGTGTTTACCACATGCGGCTTCAGCACAAGCATTATGACGAGTCTCTCGAGCAACCCTGCGAGCAGTTTTAGCATTTACCCTACGAAGAATCTTCCTTCGTGGTTCCAGGAAAACTTTGGGTGCCTCTAATTCTTGGCTTTTGAGGAATTTTCAGCTCACATTCTCAGTCCGATGCAAAGGTATAGTGCCCAATCTAATCCCACGCTTCATTCAATTGGGTTTCCAGAAAATCCTGCCCGTTTACAACCCTTTGCACAAGGTTCAATGGCCGACTTAGCAGACGGGATGGATTTCTTAAAATCTAGTGTGGAGGACTTCAAGAAACACCTGCGCAAGGTGTAAGAGGTTGTTTTCTTGGTTATAAAATCCCACAGAGAGTCGGCTGATGACATGAGATACATTTCACAACAGCTTTCTTGCTAGGATTCGTGCATTGATGACTTGGATTGAAATTTTTTCGAGCTGATGGGGTCTGTAGATGTGATTAAGGAGGAAGTACTGAAGATGGCCAGGATGTCACAATGAAACCACTGTAAAGAATCCGCTTTTGTGGATATGAATCCTATGGATGAAGCGTCTATCCAACATCCACTGTATGGGCATCAAGGATCCAATAACTAGATGGGTTGGTTCAATTCTACAAGTCTGAATGTTTTTTTGTATTTTGTTAAATTTCCAGTTTGTAAGGGTATATCCCTCCTCTGCAATGAAAAATACTAACCAACAGTTTAAGAACTATTACAAAGCTAGGATGGCCCATATTTTGATCTCAATTGTGAAGATTCTCTCTGATTTCAGGCTCTATCTTTTTTTGTAATGAATGGCTGTGCACAACCTTTTATAATATCAATCCTTTTCCCTGTTCCTGTTAAATTTTTTTTTTACTCATCGACACTCTTTTGTATAACATAATCCCTTATGATTTTAACTTAACTCATGCAATGGTGCTCTTTACCAAACATACACATCGATGCTTTTTACTGATAACGAGCATTGGTGCTTTTAAAAAAAAAATGCACTGATGCACACAAAATGTAAATTACGCACTAGTTCCTTTAGGGGATTCTATGTGCATTGGTTATCTTAACGAAACAATAGAGATATTACAACATCATCACCGGTGCATTTATATTTTGATAAGCACCGGTCCGTTTATATATTGAAAAGCAACAATGTTTTTAGATAATTCATGGGGCACCGGTGCGTTTATATATTGACACACACTGATGTGTCTATATATTCACAAGCACCTATGGTTGTATAAGAAAAATCATGTTATATCCATTGGTACATATTTGAGTGTTATGTGCACTGATGCGTATATATAATACAACCACCGATGCTATTACAATATAATATAAGCACTGATGTGTCTAGTTTTTTTTAATAGAAACTGTAAAATATTTATATTAAACAGATGAGCACATCGATCCTTAAGAAATAGTTAAAATTCATCGAAAATCTAATAGATACTAGCAGAGTTCATTCAAAATAAATCTTTTTTGTATACTAAAATCTACCAATAGATTTTTCGTTTACTTCTAATGAATGGGTACTATAGAGTTTGACAAATTGATTACAGAAGAGAGCACAAAAAAACATCACAAGAGTGGCTACTATATAAAACCATCTAAACTATTCATGCATGTCCATTCTTCCTCAAACTAGCTGAATAAATGAAACTTCATCCATGGGCCTGGCGTCACTCGAGGGTGATGCTTGATGATGACTGCAGTGATTCATTTTCACCAACTATTCCAGGTCCTTTATAACCTCATATATCAAGGTGATTTGCTCATGCATATTTCCATCTAGGTCGTCAATGCAAGACTCCAAACAAGCAATGCTATTTCCTTTATAACATGCTTCATCAGTCAACGTAGCAATTTTCTGATGCACTCACCCAATTCCTTCTTGAACTACCCATATCATTCTTTTGAAATCCCCTAAATAACCTCTAGAACTCATATAAGTTTCATGCCAAGAGGGCATGGTTCCTCTATTTGCTACAAGAGAGAAAGAAGAGATCCCGCCTATGGAAGAATTCCAATAGTCCTAAACACCAAGAAGGGCGGTTTGAGATGAAGAATCTAAATACTGCCATGAGGAATTGATAAAAACCTCAAAAGAGGAATACAAAAGCTCTTCCTCCCTCCCCAAGAGAGGATAAACATATAAGGGAGGGGCATTGTTCCACTTAGAGATAGAAAAACTGAATGTGGATAAGTATCAACATAGTTTCTCTTCCTTGGAAGGATTTACATATTGCGGCTTTCCCCAATTTACTAAAATTTCCACTGCCTTTTCTTTACAATCACCGTTATTAACCATCAATTCCTCACTTGTGCGATCCACAATGATGCAAGAGGAGAACAATATTGCGCCTTCGATGGCCTTAATGACATAATCACTCCACAATCCCCTAGCATTTAATCTGCTATGTACTCGTCTTGTCTAGAGGCCGCCACATACCCCACACATGAGATTGGCCTCTGAGCTAACATCTAAAGGGGAGTGTCAGGTTAATCCCCTCATAATACTTGCATTCAAAGGGGTTAACTTACTCTTTCCTTGGGTTCTCCCTAGGCCAACAACCCACTTGTTGTTTTTTGTCATGGAATCTACTTTCTCGTAGGAGGTTGATTATCATAAGCTATCATTCCTTGATCTATCCCTGATCCATGATTTTCCAGATCATCAGTCAACCCATTGTTTTCTCGCTTAACATGATAAAAGACAATTGAGCTAGGAATAAGGGGATTGTGAATCCTTTTTTGTATTCTTCCACATGTGGAAGGATTCTCCTTATATGGGATACACATTTTTTGGATCACAAACTTGGAGTTGCCAAATACGAGGAGTTTTAAAATGTTCAGCTGCGATGAAATTTCCATGCCTTATAATAGAGCCATCTATTCTTCCGGATTATTTGTTCTTCTTCCTAGACCCCATGCAAATGTTTTCACATTTTTTCCTTCAAGGTCCATGATGATCCCTCCCACTCTTGCCACCACAATCATCAATGTGTCTACATTGAAATATACACGCAAGTTAATTTAAAATGCATATAAGCACTGGTGCATATTATCTATAAGATATGCACTGGCGTGCAGTATCAATTTTTGTGCACTGAATAAAAAATCTCCATTTTAACCTTGAGATGCATAGAATTTTCTAGTTATATTGAATATCTGCTATAACCTCCGCTAAAACCTATGCTACCCAAAACAAAGGTTGTAGCGGAGGTGTTTTTGACAATTTTTGCTAATCTTTTAACACTAAAAACCTCTGTTATAACCTCCACTATGGGGTGTTTCCTTGTAGCAATGTGTGGCATACCACACAAGTTCACTATTTTGAGACGACCAAAATTAACAAGTTTTGGGAAAATTGCCCTTAATTTTTCTTGGCACATCAAAATTTAGTAAAACATGTGGCATTGAAAAGTAGACATATTATAATACTATATAACAAAATTTTGGACTAATAGGTGCATAAATTTCATAGTTACAAAAGCCTCAAAACCATCTCAAAATCAAGGTTTTACAAGGAGTTATGCATATTTCAAAATTTTGACCTAAAACCCTACCTTGAAAAGTTTTTTTCCAATAATTGTAGAGCTATTTCTGAGGTTGATGAGCTCAATTATTTTTTATTTTTTATTTAGAGATGTGTTCCAATGTCTTTAAATAAGACAAAGATCTATCATTCAGTGGGTAAAGCTACCATTAGGGAAGCATGCATGAAGAAAATACAAATGGTACTAAGTCACATTGTTGGACACCCTTGTAACCTATGTTGGTATCTCTTCGAGTAGTATTGCATTAAATAGCACCTATATATGGAATTTCACTTCCATGTACCCTTGGGTATATTAGAAATCTCCTAGGTGTACATGGAACCAACCTTAGATAAACTGATTATCCATCTTGTTGATATAGTACACCGAGAACAACACTCAAGGAGCGCTCTTTAGTACTTAGATAGTTGAGTAGTACATCTAAGGGCATAGCCAAGCCTCCTTAGTTAGTGTCTTTAGATATTGGGATAAGTGCTTTTGTTGGACCTCGCACGCATATCAAAGATATATAGCACATGACACTCCCTTGTCTTAGGGACCCTATAAACCTTACTCTCTGCCAACCACCCCATGGTGGATGGTCCTCCTCCTTATAGCCCATCTAGTGATACCCTAGACAGCATGAACATCTTCTCTAATTCCATGAAGATTGATGCACTAGATGAACAATAAAATACTCTTCAAGTCAAAATCCAAGAAAATAATGACCGACATATAGGAGAGATTTAGGAACTTCGGGATCAAATAGGCAGCCTTGACCAAAAGTTGGATAAGAATTTGGATCAGAAGTTGGCAAGTATATATGAAGCACTAGCTTAGAAGTCACCTCATGACAAAATCCCTTGGAATACACAATAGAGTGAGCCACACCAGGAAGAAACATCTCACTTGAGACTATTTACCCATTAACAAACCCCTTCAAATCCTCACAGCCATAAACCACACTCCATGGATAATAACACCTAGAACCATTTTCCTAAAGTGGACTTGAATAAATTTGATGGTTCTAACTCGACAGGATGGGTCACCCAAATGGAAAATTATTTATCCCTTCATGGCATTACTAATGACATGATGAAACTTAGGGTGGGGGTCCTATTGGAATATGTAATGATGACTTGTGTGGTGTTGTTGGTTGTGTAAAGACATAAATAACTCTAATATTATAAAATAGAGTTATCTCACATGCATCATGCAATAAATTCTCTTATTATCATTCTTTATATAAAAGAAGTGGTAAAGCATTTATCCCACGTGTTATGGGATGTAATTCTTCCATACCTCTAGCTATATAATAGAGGTGAAGGAGACCATTTTAAGGTATGTTGGTGGAACATCGTTTTGACATGATGTGAAGATGGAGTGTGATGTGATGCTTATGTGAGGATGGCATGTATTGTAAGATGGATATTTTTGAAGAATAATAAGACAATATCTTCTCGTGGATGTTTCCCCATTTGGGGTTTTACCATGTATATCTATTGTATCATTTATTTTATCTTGTCTTTGGTTTCTTAATTTGATTATTGTTGTTTGTATGAATAGAAGGTTAGACTAGTAGATTTTTTCTTTCCGTGTTAGCAAACGTATTGTTTCATGTTTATGCATATTCTAACATGGTATCAAAGTTGGTTACTATGCTCTACCTTCTTTGGTAAAATTTTGAATTTTTTTTACAAGCAAGCGTTCTTCAATTTTTTTGGGTCATCCATAGCTAGTATATTTTCCATCATATCTATCAAACCCTTGTGGTTATTCTTTATATCCATGCATTTTCTACATGTTTGAGATATTTTTTCAAACCCTAACCGTCACCATTTATTTTTCATAAAAATTTCATAAATTTTCAAGTTTTTCTTGATTTTTTCTGTAGATCTGTGTTGAAATCCATTGTATACTAAATTGCTACTAAGGATCTATCTTTCTCGCAACAGATATATTGTTTGTTTGGCTCTGGTTGTGTTTTGTCCCAAGTTTTTGTATAGGATGGCGGCTGGTTTTACAACTTTCTATTTTTGGACAATTTTAGGAAGTTTAAAATAGACACACACCTTTTGTTTGGAGGAAGCATGTACATACATGTCTTTCCCATAGGTAAAGCACACACACACCTTTCCAATAGGGAAATAATGTGGGCCCTATTTTCAGCAAAAATCTCATCGAAATCAATTTTCCATTCGTTGTTTCTACTGTAGGTTTGTAGATCTGTCAGTAAGTTATTGTTGGGTTTCGTCATTAGTGAGAAATTTTTTCTTTTATTCACTATTTATCTTGAAATTTTTGTCATTTTCTCTTCAAAATGGCATAGGAATACTGGTTCCTCTTTGAAATTAGTTGACATTAATGACATTTAATTGAATCGGTTGACATCAATGACCACCAAAGTTCAATAGTAGGGTCCAAATGCTAGGCTACCTATGAGGTGTCCAAGAGAGGTGGAAAATATGGTCGAAGTAGCTCCACATTAAAGACAGGGTGCAAGCCAAGTAAAGGGGGAATACTCAATTCAAAATAATTCTCACCCATGAGCCTTGGTGATGGTGTAAGGCCCATATATTGGAGTGGGTGGAGCTTTCGATGCGAGGCTACCTATGAGGTGTCCAAGAGAGGTGGAAAATATGGTCGAAGTAGCTCCACATTAAAGACAGGGTGCAAGCCGAGTAAAGGGGGAATACTCAATTCAAAATAATTCTCACCCATGAGCCTTGGTGATGGTGTAAGGCCCATATGAGGCACTCTTTTTGTAAATGTTACTAGACCTTATCACCAACCTAAAACTTATGTGGAACTCGATACTAGTCATGTTGCTACTTATACTTGGCATTGGATTTCTACAAGTTATCATGAAATTGTTGTTGGATGTGTTGGATCTGCTCAACAATTTGGATGCCCAATCAGACTCAGTTTGAGCCGCTGGGAGGACTCTTCTTGTGTATATGCAATGGGAAATGCTACATCAATTGGGTCTAATCTGGAGCCCAAAGCATACCTCAAAATGCTTGTGGCTAATAGAGTTGTGAAGCTATTTGTAATCAATATAGAGTCACCATGTCCCATTCTTCTACTATACCAACAAAATTGGGCTCCCACAAGGTGAGGAGCTTGGTCAAATGTGGCCTTTTGAACGAGCTCTTGAATCTGAGGCTAAATTATCCCATTCTCCAAAAGAGTGTCTATATACTGGGCCATTAGGTAAAGGAGAACCAAGTATAAAATCAATTTAATGTTTAACCTGGTAGTGTAGAAGCACCCCTTCAGGAGAGGCAAATATATCTTTGTATTCTTCTACAATCTTTCCCACCTACTTCTGTTGTTTAGAGAGACCTTGTGTTGAGGCTATGGCGGTTGTAGTGACATTCTTCCCACCTTCTCACCAAATCATGAAGAGGACAAATTTCCCAGTCTGAGAGATGACCTTCCGACATTGCTTTGCGGATATCAAGGAAACTGTAGCAGTCAGGACTACCTCCAGTATCCTATAGAGTTGGCCTTCTAAAGTAACAATGACACTACGAGGCTTGGACTCATAAACAACATTATGTTTCCACATATAAAATTGTGCTAAAAGAACATCACCAACTTCAAGTGGGGAAACATCACATAGTACCTCATCTTTGAAGGGATTGATGCCATAGGATAAGCAACATTGTTGACTAAATCAGATGTCTCTTCCTTGGATCAACCAACCGATGGTGTATGGTTGGGGGTGTGGCATCATCGTCAACTTCAATCTCTTCATGACCTCAACAGAGATCATGTTCTTCTAGTTACCATTGTCAACAATGAAATGTAGTGGACCCCCTTCACCCTCAATTGTGAATGTAATAGGCGATCCCCTTCCTCTAGCTCCTCCGACTCTTCTGGTTGGATAATTGTGGTTGTAGTGGTGGCATTAGGTTCTGTGCCAATGATCCGCTTTCCATTTTTTAAATTAGAGTCTGAGCTACAGTCCGTCTCTGAGGATTTCATCTCATCCAACAATGATATTTTTGAGCGACATTCATTAGTGTTGTGCCAGGGGACTTTGTGGAACTCACATGACTTGTTGGCATCCTTTTTCAATTTCCCGTTACCTTTCTTTACCTGTGGCTTGACCTGGTTGTCATGATTTTATCCATCCTTGCTCTGTCCTTTTTTATGGGAGTTAGGTCTACCTTTATCAGGCTTCTAATGTAGTTTATTTGCAAACCCAAACTCCTGCTTATTCTTTTGCTTAAACTTTTTCTCAACCTTGACATCATATTGATAAGCATCTCCCAATGGGGAGATATCCAATAAATCCATCTTCATTTGGATGTACCTATGCAAGCCACTGTAGTACTTTAATACCGATTTTATTTCATAGTCTTTGATACCTAACTTTGAGCACAAGTTATGGAGTATATTTTTGAACTTTGACATGGTCTGGTGTCTCTCCTAGTGCAAAGTTGTCCATCTCATGTATTGGTCATCATATTTTTCAACATGGTAGAATTCCTCCTTGACGACATTGAAAAAAGCTTCCCAAGTGGGTACTGTCTTGTATGCTTCAGACTCATCTCTGGCATGCCTCTCATGGTAACCATCCAACCAATATTTGATACGGGGAATGACTCAAGGAGTGCAAAGGTGATCTTTTCACTGTTGAATTTTTTTTGAAAAGAGAAGTAACCCTTTAAAATATTTAACTATTTCTCCAAATCATATGCATCTATCTAGCCTTCAAATAAGGGAATGCCAAATTTAACTTGTACCTTAAAGAGAGACACACCATCAAAATGGTTGCTTGGTAAAGGTGTCTCTTCTGCCATCGAAAATCATCAAAGGATCTAGGTGAAATTATCCATCATCTCGTTCCTCTGTTGTGCAAGTGCTTCCTTGAGCAAAAAATTAATATGATCTCATGTTCTGTAATCTCTATTTTCTTCTCCCACCATGTGAGGTTTCTTGGGTTTAAGAGAGTGGTTTCCCCAAAGCTCAACTAGTTCAAGACCCAACTCTCGATATCCGAATTTCATTGGGGACATGCACTGAGAAACAACAAGATCAAATTGCTCTAATACCAGTGATTTAGATTATTTGGAGAATGAAATGAAGGGATCAATATAAAATGGAATAACATACACAAATATTTTGTAGAGAGCATAGTAGCATAGTGAAACCCCAATTCTATTAATGAATGGTTAATGGAAAAACATTGTAAAATGCAAAGCAATACAAACTAGCTCAGATGGTGGTAGCTTATCTCTAAAGAGAGGTGAGTTGGCCATGGTCATTCGTAAGAGCTGATTACAAAGAGACTGCAAAGGGCCTTTTAATTATAAGCATAAAGTGGCAAAAACCCTAACATCCAAAAATGTAACCCTAGGAGATGAAGCACCAAATTTAAAGGATTTGTGGGCCCCAAGGTGGCTAGTTGATATGCCAACTTCTCAAGGGCACAAATTTTGCATAGGATATCCATTTAGGGCGCTCAATAGATCATTGGAAATAACTAAGTATTACAACCTTTAATTAGTTTCTAAATATGCCATGGTGATCTGATTGGCCAAAAAACATCGTTTAGGGCGTCAAAACGATCCTGGAAGTTTGGGACCCAAAAAATGTAGAAAATTTCCAAGAAGATGGAGAACCGTTGTAACTCGGTGGAATAGGTGGGTGGAAACCAGTATCCACCTGGATCATTGTGGGATAAGTTGGGGAATTTTTATTAGTCAAATTCCCTAGTAAACAAGTTGTTTCTTAGAAAGAATTTGTATTATTGTAGGGTGGAGGATGGAAACACTATGAAGGAGCATCTAAATGCCTTTAATAGCATGTAAGTCAACTTTTCTACACTGATATTAAGATGTATGAAGAAGATAAGTTCATTACCTTGTTATGCTCTTTACCAAACTCTTGGGATAATTTGGTTGTAGCAATTAGTAGTATCATTCAATCCACATTAAATTTTGATGAGGTAGTTGCATCCATGTTATCAGAGGAAATGAGGAGAAATCCATGGAGGGTGTGACCAAGGATATTTTATTTGTGATAGGTCATCCCCGAGAGATGAAAATAAGTCTTTGAGGGGCATATCTAAACTTATAGGTAGATCTACATCTCTAGGTCAATCTACAAGGAAATGCTAGAAATCTGGCAATGTTGGACATTATAAGAAGGATTGCATATCTATGAATGTTGATAAAAGAAAGGGATATGATGATGCCCCTTCCATAGAAACAAAACCTCCACTGAAGAAGGAGGTGATATTTACTTAGCATCTATAGGTACATATGCAGATCAGGATGTATGCTTGATCATATCAGGTGCTTCATTTGATATACCTCCTCATATAAAGTTGTTTTTTGAATATGAAAAGTACAATGGAGATGATGTTTTCCTAGAAGATGACTCATCAATCAAAATCATAGGATGTGGAAGGGTCAAGTTGTTGCTCAAATATGGAAGGATTATAAATTTTCGTGGGGTTTCGCAGATTCTAGATCTATCCAGAAACATGATATCTATAAGTAATATGGGTCATGTAGGTGTGCATATTATATTTCAAAAGGACACACACAAGATGGTTTGAGGAGCAATGGTGCTGATGAGGAGAGTTTGGATTGGAAATCTATACAAGCTATTGGGAATCACTTTTAATGATGGGTGTGACAATTCCATTGTTCCCGAGGATAACAATGAAGAAGACATGACCCCTAATGTCCCTAAAGAGAAGGAACTGTTATGGTAGCAAAAAATAGGACATATTAGAGAGAAGGGCCTTTGACCATTGTTGTGGAAAAAATTGCACAACTGCACTCTTCCACTTGGTAAGGGGATAATCCTTGTAGGTTGCAGCAATGTCTCAGTCCTTGGAGCCTCTTTTGTGTGTGGTTGGTATTCCTCCAAGTGATCCTGCAAGAGATTGTTAGTGTAGTTCACATTAAAACATAGAAATATTGATAAAAATTAAATGAAAGAGATGGGGGGGGGATGCAAACTCCAACAACAATCAAAGATACACTAAACCACTTTTGTATTTCCCAATGGAATGGCTGTACAACACCTAGGAGGTGTGGGATTCAAGGGAATCCAACAATCTCCCTTAGGGAGTCCTTTCTTGTCCAAACTAAATGCTAAGTAGATGGTAGAACAATGGAGAGAAACACTTGCCCCTAGATGGAAGGTGGCAAGGGAGCTTGGGAATGCTTACAATAGTAGGAAATGGTGGGATATGAGGAAGCTCCAACTCAAATCCAACAACATAACCTTGCTATGATTTCTCCCTACAAAATGCATGCCAATGGCTTCCTTTTATAGGCCAAGAGGTGGCTTACAAACAACTAGATACAAATGTGAACTCTCCTCCTTCGTGAACTAGTTCCAAGGTACACAAGGGGGTCTGATTAATGCCACCAAGTGTGTGAGGACCTGAATTTGGATATTTGGGGAGGATTGAGTCTTCGATGCGCCATTGGGAGTGAGTGGTCCCACTGTTTTGACAGTAGTGCGGCTATCGAAGGAAAAGCCGCGTGGGTGTAGCAAGGGAGTTGTTCAGATAACCTGCGCTATAGCGTAGGTCAACTGTGTATTACCCGCACTACCCTTTGTTTTGACTATTCCTTGGCACTTATGGACTCATGCTATGTTTTTGATTTGTTGAGGATGCCTGTGGTGAGATGCATTCTTTATGTTAATGGGGCCTTACTAGATGAATCACTGAAATGTCACTTGTGAGTGATTTTTAGGCGTTAACAGATGCCCCTTAATGTATGAGGCTCGGAGGGTACTGTAGAGTCGATAATGCATAATTTTTTGTACTGTTGCTCTCCTGTTCTGTAGGACGAAGCTTATGTGGAAAAATAAGGTTCTCCCATGGGGGAATATTGTTGGTGACGACCGTTGGAGTTGTAGTAAAGAATAGTTTTGATACAAACAGGGTGGGCATACCCATGCTCGTGAAATGAGGTCATTGTGATTACAATGAGAGAGGACCAAGGTGTTAGCTCTACTATACTGATGAGATATGGATGAAGGAGACTTCAATGCATGTTTGAGTAAATGACCCCAGAACTGTTGCAGAATGTTTGAAGAAGTGGAACTGCTGGGGACCATGGTAAACCCACTGGGGTGGGGGACCAAACTGGTATGTAAATCTACTTGAGAGCTTCACTACACCAAATAGACTGCTACCATGATATCCAAATGTGAAAACTGCTACCATGATGTCCAAATGTGAAAACTGCTACCTTCAAAAGTAAGTTCCCCCCTGATGCGATGATGTGTCGAAGTCAAACATAGGGGAAACCACTTAGTTAGGGAGCACTAATGACTCTCCCTACTAAGTTCGAGTTGATCCCTTATAGTGATTGAAAGGGATCCCAAGGTACAGTTGAAAATACTGCAACTCTCAGAATGTAGTGTTTTGAAGTCGACAAGAGCTGAAGTACATGATAAGACGAGAGTCCTATCCTGAGAACCGAGATCATATTGTAACCAATTGGTGGATAGACCGACCTGGCATAAGACTGGTTGATAAGCATGGGGCTCATAACTTCCTTTTATTTTTGTGAACATGGGGAGCAGGGACGTCGGTTTTTCTTTCGGGACAACAAAAGTTGAAACATGTGGAGACAAACTACAAATGAAAGGGCTTTGATGGAGATGCAACATGAAGGGTAATGGTAACCAGAAAAATAGATATTGCTGAACATATGGAGACTCAAACACATTGATCAATGGAGACCATGGGTTTCTTCCAAAATAATAAGGTGTTCCTGCAATGTGAGGTGATGAGGGAACTATTTGTACATAAAGAATGTTGGTGGGGTCCCCACAATTTTCAGTGTGTTGGGGGACCGATTTGATGATGGGAGGAGTCCCCACGGTTTTGAGTGGATCGGGGGACATTTTCCAATAATGAAATGGGGGTTAACTTGCATATGCAAACATGGGTTCCCCATGAATCAATGCCATGTAGTGTATACCTGCGGGATAACTGAATAGAACTGGTTACTTCTGAGGGTGGGGGCCCCATAGGTGTATTTGCGGGGGTGATGATACGAGAGAGATTACAAAGGGAAAAGTGATCATGAAGGTATGAGGGGTATTTGTGAATTGTTCTCGTAACATGTGCCGAAGAATCTGATGAGTGTCTACTTGGTGGAGTAAATGCTTAATTGCAAAATGATACTCCAAGGGAGGGTATTTTCACACTGGGTCAGATTCCTCGGACGTGTGGGGAGTTGAAATCATGGGTGTCAAATATTGATGACGGGGATGACAATGGTGCGCACACCCATGGGGGAACATGCTATTCATGGTCATGATGTTGATGGCAGATCAAGGCCATGAACGGGGGCCCTATGGTTATCAACGGGAATACTAGGAAATGCATTATAAATGGAGGGTAAATAGCGTCTATATGCGAGTTGTGGAATGATACCTATGGTAGGTTGTGTGACCCCGGTTGCTGTAGGGTGGAGTCTTGTTCTTATAGTGGAAAAACACTCCATATTGTCTTGATCGAGATCCTGCACATACGATGCATATACCCAACTATAGTAAAGAACATAACCAAGGTATTGACAATGCATAAATCATATAACCAAAACATTGCGTACCTGTGGGGTGGCTAGGAAAATAGTGTCCCAGTGACACTGGTGGGATATGGATTTGTTGGTTCCATGTCGAAGAGCTCAAAGCGTTGTTCATCGTGGTGCTGAAGGTTTTGGAAACAAAGTTATGGTTTTTCTGTGGCATCAATTGGAATTTTGGGTCAGATGAGTATAAAATAGGGGTGGGGCCCACTTTTCAAAATCATTTGTACTTTGTGCCACCAACCTCCTAGAGTGCATTTTGAGTGATTCTAGGAGATCCGTTGCATTGTTCATCGAGTCACGAGTTGTAGGTATTCCTCACCCTTGTACTCTTTAATTTTATCGGGGTAGAATTAGGTTTAGGGCTCCCCTGTGTGTCTAGGGGTCCTTTTTGTCTTTTGGGGCTACTGCGCGGGATTTTGGGAAAATCCCGTGTGGTAGTGCGATATTTTTGGAGAATCTCGCACTATTATAATGCGGTATTTTTAAAAAATAGGGTGCAGTTATAACATGAATGAAATGTACTTTTTCGTGCTATGCGCGGAACGATAATTGTTTGACCACACGTTGGTTTAGCATGACCGAACAATGTGTCAGCTACGCTACCCATGCGATTGAGTAGTATATCTCCCGCGCGCTATTTCTGCATGGCCAAACGGTGGTTCAACCATGCTACAAGCGGTTATCTTGGTGATAGTCACGCTACGCGCGGACCTCTTTAGGAGAGGCCACGTTGATGATTTTTTGCAAGTCTGATGGGTGGTCATTTCCTTGTGCAGTTTGTTGGTTTCCACTTATGGATCGCATCAGACATGTTGAGTGGAGAGAGATGGAGTATGATTCCCTCCTAGACTAGGTGCTGGCCAACCATGCAGCGACAAAGCTATTACGCGATGCGGGGCTCTTGAAGTTCTTCAAGTGCCCCTTGATATGGTCAACAAACTATCTTCTCTGGAGACTACTGGACATATGGGTCCTGGACCAAGGGGTTTTTCGGGTGGGAGATGAGGACCTGAGCATCATGACTCATGATATCTACTTCTTGATGGGTTTGACTCACCAAGGGGTGAGGTAGTCGCTTCCTCCACAGCTGGTGGGGGAGACGATCAATACCATTAGAGGAATTTTGATGTCTAAAATGGGCATCCTAAGGAAAATTATAAATAATAGTGGAAATAATAAAATAATATTAGCACACCTCATCAAATTTTGGAGGAAAAAGAAGAAAATTACTTTTTCAACTTATCTCCCTATATATTCACTCAAATTTAGAGCAAGAGCACTCATTAGATGGGGATTTCAATCCCGCATCCAACGAGTATGTACACGACATACTTTTGGTGGAATCCGCTCCCCGGAAAACAAGAAATTCATGAAAAAAATGTGATGATGATCATCATGTTTTTTCATGAATTTCTTGTTTTCGGGGGAGCAAGGTCCACCAAAAGAATGTCGTGTGGGTACTCGTTGGATGCGAGATTGAAATGCATCATCACGTTTTTTCATGAATTTCTTTTTTTTTGGGGAGTAGGGTTCACCAAAAGCATGTCGTGTGCTTAATCTTTGGATACGAGATTGAAATCCCCATCCAATGAGTGCTCCTGCTCAAAATTTGAGTGAATATAAGGGAGATAAGTTGAAAATAAGAGTCGAAAAAGTAGTTTTTCACTTTTCACTTTTTTACCTTTTTACCTTTTTACTCAAAAATGGTGATTCATCCCCCATGGTTGAAATCATCATCTTGAATCCTATTGGTGATTTTTGTTGTACAATATTATTGTTTTGAGGCCCATTTTTTACCTCAAAATTTTTCTAATGCTTTGGTGGATCTATATTGTGGTGGTGACCAGAGCTCTGTGAACTCTGGTGACATAACTCTTGTGGAGTGCTAGCCAGCCATTTGAGGGATCTTCCTATGCAGGCTATTGTGACAGCGGTGATGCATGTATTGGGGGTGATGTCCCCCAACCGGATTACAGGGGGCTAGCTCCAGCAGTTCGAGAGAGTTATGGCTAGTCAGTCCATGACATGGGGTTCGATGTTGCTTCAGTCTATTATGCATCAAATGTCATATCTACATCGGCATGGGGCTCAAAGCACATTTTTCTATTGTAGTGTGTTGTGCTCCTATTTATTCGAGCACTACCCGTTGCTGCGGCCACAGGTAGTAGTCCCACTAAGGGGGCCATAGGAGCCTCGAATGGCGTTTTGGGGGGCGTATTATGCCCCATGCTGGTGGTAGGCCTGTGGGGGCCTACTATACGCCCCAAGTGCTTGATGTTTGGGAGGGCCGTATCGACCGGGTGGAGAGGTATCCCTGGGGTGACACGGATTACTGGGGGGATCTAGGGCTTCCCGTTCCTGCTGGAGGTTTTGACGGTTCAAGTATGTGTTATGGTTTGTATTTTTTGCATATATTGTTATTTATGCACATTAATGATATACATGTTTATCAGGTACTGATGATGGTTTCCTCCTCTATGATGCAAATGTAGGTCCTGTGAGGCCACCTCAAAGGCAGAGACTAAGGAGAGATCAACTAACTGCTGGGGATGTTCAGGCCATTGGAGGAGCAGGTGTGGCCGAGGGTGGGGCTGCGGAGTAGGGGGAGTCGGGGCTAGAGGATCCCTGGAAGGGGGGTTGCTGTAGGGGACCGAATGGCAGCTGTGATAACATACTTGGAGCGACGGTTCGGTGGGATTATTGCTAGGGTAGATGAGTGGGGTTGGGGCGACCTCCAGGATGATCAGGTGGATTTGACGCTTCACCTACCAGTTGAATGTGGGCCATCTTGGAGGCACATCATACGGTGTGTCGCAGTAACGTTCCACATGGCACGAGAGGTGCAGGGAGGAGCGACTCCTCCTCCACAATAGAGGCCTCAGCAAGGACTACAGCTGGCATGAGGGGAGGATTTGTGGCCTTTGGCTATTTTGGGACCCCGAGATCCACTAACTGGCAGAGTAACTTGGGTTTATGTAGGGATATGGGCCCCAGTTTTGTAGATACACATATTTTTTGATGAGACCATGGGAGGCGTTATTTTTATGTATTCCCCATAAGTCAATTATGTATATGCCCCAAGAGGGCCATTTTTGTCCATGACACACATTTTTTGATGATGATATATATATACACCATTTTTTTGTGGCATATGATGTATGCGTCTCGTTATGTATGCGATGTATATGTATTTTGCTTTATGTTTCCTATGTGTTGATGTGATGCATATGTAGTAGATGATACTAACATATTTGTTTTGGGCATGTTTTATCGACTTAGGACTTTATGATGATGATATACATGTATGTGTAGTTGTAGGTGAAACACATAGCCGTATTTGTGTATGCTTGATATGCAGGGTTATGTAGCCATGTTAGTACCAGGTGCCAATTCAAGACCTCATTGGCGACGGAGTCGAAGAATGCATTGGTGTTCCTTGGTATATGTGTGAAAGTTATGGTTTCAAACTGTCTAATGAGAAGGTGCACACGCAGAAAATTTTGGAAGAGGAGTGAGTTATGGACACAAAATACATTATTCAACTATGATAAGACAAGTTGTGAGTCGAGGTGTACCCGTATATGGTGAATTCCCAGGTGCAGGGCATTGCTTAACAGACCTATTACGACATCGTACTCTGCTTGGTTATTCATTAGTGCCCCCAATCACACCCTGCCAGTGTGGTGTAGTGTATGGGATGGGGAATATATAACCCAGGCAGCGGATGCTAGATGTTTGGACCATCCACTGGCACCATCCGCATATCTTATGTAGATGTCCGTCTGGGAGGCCACCTGCATTTTAAGAAAAGAGTTAGTTTACTTTCTAATTCGAGATAACGTGAAACATAAGTAATTTTTTGACACAGATAAGAATATCAATGACTGGTGTTGGATGTCTTGTTTGTGTCGAGGGGAAAAAACCCCTTTTGATTTGTTAATTTTTTGGGAATGCTTGCATGTGGTCTACGTCTTCGTCGGAAGATGATGACTCACTTCAAGTGAGGACATCGGCTAAAGGAGATTCAAAATCGATGGTGTTTGGTGAGGTCAGTATTACTCCCTCGGTTGGTGACCTTTGCAGGGTTGTACGGAGGGGTTGTAATTGACCTTTCATTCTCATTTGTTCGAGACAAGATTGTCGTTCGGCACGAAAGATAGAGCATTGAAAGGAGAAGTGGGTGGTCTCTCCACAAGATCGACAAGGTCTTGGTATGTGTGGATGGAAGCATTATTGGTCTTCCTATTTACTCCATTATGCATGTGATGGCACTAGGAGGGAACATATGGGCGGAGTTCCCACATGACGAACATTCATTATATGACGGTGTCGTCGTAAGCTTAGATGGGTCTTAAGACGTTATAGGTTCTACCACGTTTTTTGCAGCTGGCTCAACTTCCATGGGAAGTGCGACTAACAGTGTCGCTGGTGTGGTGATCACATTAATGGATGCTGCTTCTTGGGTTAATAAGGGGGGTTCCTCAATCGTTACTTGAGTGAGACGAATTGTTTCCAACGCCTCTCGGTATCGAGGGAGTTCTGGAAAATGGTGCATACAGTGCCCATACTGAGTGCATATGGAACATGCGTGATTTGTACGCAATGTTTTGGACTTAGATGTGGGTGAGGGAGGTGTGCCCCATTTCACCATTGGTGGAGCGTGGGTGATGCTAACAGGGGTGTTGATAATATTTCTTAACTTCGGTAGAATAGGACATAGATTGGTTGCGTGGCCTTGCTTCTCGTAAAGAGAACATGTCAGTGTGACCCTTTGATGGGGAGTATTAATCATAATTGGGTATTTTAACTCATGATGGTTGATGCCCCTTGCTTTAGGCTTCGCGGTTTCTGCTGAATTAGATGCAGGGTTAGGTAATAGGGGACCTTTCAACTTCAGCTGTTTGGTGCCCCCATTGGTGGTCTTAGCGACGACCAATTGTGGTGTAGTTGCGAATGTCATAGGTTGGGTTGTCGTAACTGAATATGTTACAACACTTGTAGCTGTACTAGCCGAAACAGGGATAAACTCATAATGGGTGACGGGTTTGGAAGCCATCTCTGGGTATGGTGGTGTGAGGTACCATATCGGTATTCCCAAAGTTAGCTCGAGTAGATTTAACAGAGCCATAATCGGTGTCCCTTGTACACTCATGGGAGGATACAAGAATGGGATTTGAAATATCGGTGGTACCGATGGAGTCAATGTTTGTTCAATGCCATGACTCAGCGATGGTGTTGATGATGGTGTTGAGGTGGAGGAGGCTCCATCTTCAGTGGTGAAAAGTGTGCACATTAGGCCATCGATTGATGTAGGGATATTAAGTGGTGGCCCTGAATATACTCCTAAAAAATTGGATTCCTTGTACATATCAGGGGCAATGTCAACATATGGTTGGTCATCTCCCAGTACAGTCAGTAGGACATTGTCGAGGTTGCTTGTGGTAGGGTCATAGTAGTTAAGCTGGTAGAGGGTAAGTACCTTCCCATTTAAGGGAAACATCATGATACAGAATACTGAGGAGGAAACCGCCTTCATGGAGTACATGTAACTACACCCCAAGAGGATGTTGTAGTCGAGTTCCACATCAACTACCGATTCGGTTTGTTCTTACCTTGCCCCAACTACTGATTCAGTTTGTTCTTACCTTTATTCTTCCCCTGAGTTTGTGGATTATGGGGGTTTACGACATTCAATTGTTCGAACTGTTGTGCTTGTTGAACATAAGTAGGTTGAACTAGGTTTAACCCCATGTGGGGGGGACATTGCTGACCGGTTGGACATGGGAAAGGATAGTAAGGGTTATACCCCGGGGGTGGGATAAATGCAGTTTGTGTTCCATAAAAGGTGGACGTAGGAATGGCTTGTGCCATTAGTGGTGTAGGAATCGTCGTCGCTTGGATAATGTTCGGGTACGTAGGAATATATGGTCCATACTGGAATTGACCAACTGATGGGGTTGGTACCAGTGTAGGGGGTACCGACATAGGTGGCATGGATGAGTAATATTGAACCATGTTGAATGGAGCCAATGTGGTAGGAGGAGCCTTTCCTAAATGGGAAATGGACCCAATAATCCTATCCATTGAATGTGACGATCCCGAAGGTGTGGGATCCAACGATCGATGTCGAAGGGCATCAGGGAGGATAGTGTAAAGGTAGGTGGATTATGCATATATGAGATCTAAATGTTGTGCTTTCAAAATAGCCTCTTCCTTGCTTTACGACATGGAGGTGGCGAAATCTTTAGTTATGGAGAGTTGGATATATTTGATAAACCAAACCAACAAAAAGGGAGGTTGTATTTTGATCTTGCATAGTGTGTAGCGTCTACGCCACGCATAGATGTGGTCCGCGATGTGGGTGGAAGTATTTTGCAAAAATTCAGTGAGAATTTCGAGGCCTATATTATGTCAGCTTGGCAGTTGGAAGTACGTAAGAAATGCAGTGGCAAATGTCACAAATGTGGAATGGTTTCTACTTGCTAGGTTTACGTACCATTTTGATGTCATTTCGGTGAGGGTACACTGGAAGAGGCGAAGCCTCACGAGGTCATCCACTATGATGTTAGATGAACAACACAAGTGGAAAGACGTAACGTGGTTGGCGGGATCGTATCCCTGTTTTCCTTCGAATTTGAGAATGTCGAAAGGAAGCTTGTCTGGCATAGTTAGCCATGTCTCATCATGCTCAATGGGATCATTAGTCAGTTTGGCCAAATCGGGTAGATTTAAACTAGCCATAAATGGTAAGGTAGGGACGAATGGTCTTACCATTGTATGTGGGATGTGATTTCCATGAGGGGGAGACCTAGGTGGCGTTGTAAACAACAGTTTTCCTCCTATGAGAGAGGATCGGTCAAATGGAATCGAGGGATCTCCAAGGGTAGAAGCCAACGGGGTGCCTCTTCCGCTGGGGGAAGAAGTGGTGTAATTAATAGTTTCTCTGAGAGGAGAAAATCCACCTGCAAAGCTTGGCCTCGACCAGAGGATCCTATCAATGTAGCTTGGGAGCGGCCCCAACTAGAGTACCTTGTGAAACACGGGAAGAAGGTGTAATAACACCCCTCAAGAAAGGGGATAGGCCTTGCATTCTACAAGGTTGTCTTAGGATGTTGTTTTGTTCCTCAATGGTGAAGGATTTGTGTCAAATGAGAGTGATAATGGAATTTAAACGCAATTGAACAAATGAAAAAATATGCCAACCACAACAGATGCAAAATGGTGCGATAAGTGAGTGATATGTGCAATGTCGGTTTTAGTGCCTGAGCTCCCACATGTAGGTTCTTTTTATTATGAGTTTAGTGAACTTGTAGTTAAAATAAAATAAATGTAAATTGCCTAGAATACCTAACGTCCTTAATATCAAATGTAATTGGGCCTCCCAAAAGCACAATTGATGGTGATAATGGTATCCACTCACCAATCGACTAGTTGAGGTAATAAAGAGCTAGTTCTACCAGCGATGGGGCCAATAATCCAATCAATAAGAGTTGGAAACACCTCCCAAAGGAAATAGATAACTTCACGAATCAATTTCACTCACAATTTCTCCTTTGTGAGGTCCTAAGTTGGGCCACTAAGATACCTTGCGTCAAGTGTGGATCAGTGGTTCATCCTGAACGGTATAGTGTCATATCCTTACAACAAGATGAGTGGATTGTAGGGGAGAGTAGGGAAGCTATACCTCGATGTTCACCTCCTTGGTCACGATGCACTTCTGATTCAGGTTTTCTTTTAACACTTGCTTATATCATGATTTTTTAAGTATCCTATGAGACAACAATGCTATGTTTCAAAATATTGCTAATGAAACTAGATTGGTGGGAATTAATGGATGCCTAGCCCAATCAATCCTACCTAACTAAAATATTGTTTTGTGACCTCCTATGGAGGATTTTAGTTGGTTTAGACAATTACAATGTTGATTTTTAATGGTTCTAGGTGTTCACTTATGGAGTGTAATATGTATTTCACAATCCCTACCTTTCTGATTCACCAATCTCACATGAAGTGCGAGGTGAAGAGCATACTTGGATTAGAAGAGTTTTCGGTATCTTAGTGTGTGCTAGTGGTGCAAACACATGTGATGAAAGCAAATTGACATTGACAAATTAACTAAAAGAGCATATCAAGTAATACATACTTTTAACTCTAAAAGAAGCTAATGATTCTTTGCAAATAAAAAGATGCTAACTAAGTGTGAAATGGAGGTATTTCACACTTCTCACCCTTTTCTGATTCACCAAGCTCACATGAAGTGCGAGGTGAATAGCATACTTTGGGAGACAAGGGTCTTTAGGTCCTTTCTTGTGTGCAAAAAGTGCATTCTACACTAGCAATACTACTAAAAACATATCAATTGGTGCATAAACAAGAGATGGTCTTGAATACTAGTGACAACAATGGGGCCCGTTAGAAGCCTCAAAGTTGGTTACCTAGGTAAGTTTCAAGAGAGATGAACTCTTTACTTCCTAATGTTGGTCTAGGTGAACTAATTACTGAAAAATTAAGTAGTTATGCGAATTAGCCTTAATTTAAGTTCACTAGTAAGCAGTAATTGGACCGCCAAACTAAGTTGTGCAGATAAAAAGCAAATAAATAACAGTAGCATAGATAAACCACACTCTGTCGCGTGGGTTAATACAAAACAAATGTGTTGGTAACACGATTAATACACTGACCTTTTGTGCTAATGCGATGAGCGGTGTAGTGCGGGTATTACTCTAAGCCAGCGGGTATTACTCTAAGCACTTCTCACAACCCATTGACTATTGGGGGATACCTTTTAGGTGCCACAAATGCGGGGAGGCAGGACATTTATGGAAAAAATATCCAATGAGGGCATTGGACCGTTCATCGAAGGTTTTGTCATCGCCGTCTATTACTACTGTTGTTGAGGAACTAGATCCTGATGAATGGACTATGTATGGTATTCAGAGTCTCCCATGCATGGATTCATTCACTGGTAAGCTTAAAGCTCTTTTTCGTTCCTTGTTTGACTCTCTTTCGAATCATGACATGTCTAAGATCCATGAGGTTTGTTCTGGGTCCCCAACGTTGGGATACCCAACCCATAATCCATCCCAATAGGAGGGGGAACCTTGTACTAAACCTATTCTTAGTCGTGGTCACACGCCTGTTGAGGTTTTTTCCCAACTATTAAACTCTTAGTTACTAGAGGACGAACTGGTTATTTTGGATAACTTAGGGCATTCCTCGTTAGTTTTACCCTTAGATAACTTGGTTAAATTTTGTGATGACCTTTGCAAGGAACCTTTAATGATATATAAAGGATTGTCTACTCCCATTAATATTCCTCTGACGGGTAACCCTAATGTTACCATTCATAAACAAAATGGGGAGAGAAGGCATAAAGACCTGGCATGGGGTTCTGGGGGGGTGATAATGCTTCTCCTTTTGTCTATAAGTCTCCTACACACATGGGTTTGATTTTGGAGTCATGTTTTGTTTCTAATACCTTTGAGCCTCTTAGAGCAATGCAGGATTCGTCTCGGGTTACTTAATGCTTGTATTATCCCTTAACTTTAGAGGGGTTGGGGGTGCCCTAAAACTGCGAGCCCTCAAAAGATTGGCTGACACTTCCAGACTGAACATAATATTTTTTCAGGAAACTATGACATTGGGCACTAAGGCTTGTGATATTTTTTGGCGCTTATACCCGACATGGGATTGTTGTGCCATTTGTTTTTTTGGTTTCTCGTGGGGGGGGGGATATTAGTGGCATGGAACCCTCGGTTACTACATCTCTATTCTTTTTTCATAGGTGGGGGTATACTTCTTATTGGCAAGAGTCATGAACTTGACATGGATTTACAATTTTTCAATTACTATGGGCCCTATCTGGGAAGATAGATTTTTTGTTCTAATTTGGAAGCTCGAGAAGTATTGGAATTAAAATCCCTTATTCTTGCGGGGGATTTGAACCTGACACTAAATGCGGGTGAAATCTGGGGTGAGCATTCTTGTCCTGATCCTCTGCAGCTATGGTTTCATAATTTATTTTCCACACATGGTCTCATCGATGTGGCTCCAAAGCCACTTGTTCCCACTTGGCGGAACATACGTAGGGGTACTGAACATATTTCTAAAAGACTTGATTGTTTTTTAGTTAGCGTTTTTTTATTCATTTCAGTTGATAGATGCTCATCTGGTTTTACCCTTGCCAATATATCTGATCATACCCCTATATTTCTGAATGTGGGGAATGGAGCAAAACTATTTAGGTACCCTTTCAAGTATTGTACTACCTGGTCTACTGAAATGGAATTTGTGGCAATGGTTCGGGAACACTGGCTCTCTTATTATGCTGTTTTGGTAGGTTTGGTGATGATGGTCTTGCCTAGATTTCTTCGTTCTCTGAAGCAGGTTATTGCCCCTTGGATTAGACATCAGAAAGAATAGCAGAAGGCTAGGATTCTTATTTTGGAGGAACTTATTGAGTCTTATTATTTGGACATGGATTTAAATTTACAAATTGATCCGGATTGGAAAATCATTAGGGAACTGGAGACTGAAAAGGAAGAGATTCTTCAACGGGGTGAGGTCATATGGTGCCTTAAAACTTGGGCACTCTAGATCACAACAGGTGATAAGAATACTAAATTATTCGATACTTTTACAGATTTGAGACGAAAAAATTGTGCGGTGTAGGAGATTCAGGATCTCGCTGGCCAGAAGGTAACATCATAGTCTGGTATTGAATGTGTAGCCACTGAATATTTCGGACTTTATTCACTAAATTTACTGCTATCAGTGTGGCTACACAGTTGGAGGTCTTACAATGTATGCCTTCCTTTTTTATCGAGGAGGACAATGCATGTATTGTCTTGGTATTTTCAGACAGGTTACATTGATATAATTTGAGAGGATTATTAAAAATATGGCTAAGGACAAAAGTCCCGAGTCTGACGGTTGGTCAGTTGAATTCTAACTTCAATTCTTTGATCTTGTTGGGCCTGAAATTGTTAAATTAGTGGAGGAATATAGACAGATTGGGGAGGTTTTAGGTGATCTTAATGACACATTTCTTGCGTTGATCCCCAAAACCTCGGTTCCAATATCATTTTGGGACTATCATCCTATTTCTCTTTGTAATCTCCTCTACAAGATAAGTTCAAAATTCATTGCAAACCGTATTAAAGATGGTTTATCTCGAGGGATGTCTAGGGAAAATTTTGGATTCCTGGATCAAAGATTGATTTTTTATGCGATCGGTACATCACAAGAGACTTCGCACTGTGAAAAATCTTTCCAAAGTCCATCATTAGTACTGAAACAAGACCTAGTTAAGGCGTATGATATGGTAGATTGGTCATACTTTAGAATTTTATTACTGAACACGGGATTGGACTTCCAATGCACTCAATGGATACTTGGATGTGTTAATACTGCTAATTATGCGGTTCTTGTTAATGGTTTTCCTACGGATTTTTTTCAGTGATCCCGTGGGATTCGACAAGGATGCCCACTCTCACCCCTCCTTTTTTAATTGGTGATCGATGGTTTGATTCATCTTCTCATTAAGGCGAAGAGAGATGGAAGGATTACTGGTATGAAAATATCTAAAAATAATTCTATTACACATATGTTATTCGTAGATGATGTGTTACTGTTTGGGATTGGTAAGATTGAAGAATGGAAGTAGTTTAAATCCTTGTTAGATCTCTTTTCTCAAGAATCGGGCATGGTAATTAGTGTGACGAAATCGTGCCTGTATCACATATATTTAGATGAGGACATATGCTCTCAGGTTCGTATTTTATTTCCTTATGATTTTCTGGCACTGGAGGATGGTATGAAATACTTGGGTTACTTTTTGAAACCGAATGAATACCACATTTGTGATTGGAACTGGCTCATCAAGAAATTTGAGAAGAAGATACATGTTTGGTACAACAAAAAATTATCATTGGGTGGTAGACTGGTCCTTCTTCGTTTGGTACTTGCCAATCTTCTAGTATATTGGTTCACATTGGCTAAGGTACCAGTCACTATACTTCATCATATTCGTCAGATTACTTTTAATTTTTTGTGGTCTTCTATGTCATATTTGAAGGGTCCTCATTTGATGGCATGGGATAGGATTTCTTTACCCAAGAATTTGGGTGGATGGGGTATCAGGAATGTCTTCTAGAGGTACCAGGCATTACACCTCAAAATTCTATGGTGCGCCCTTTCACATTCTGGTCTGTGGGGATTGGTTATGCGGGATAAATATATTAAAGACACGTCTATGATTGAATGGATCCGTATGGCGAGGAAATGCTCTGCGGGTCCCTCAAATACTTGGAGAGCACTTTTGGAAGTCTTACCACTTCTTAATGAGCACCTAGCTTGGAATGTTGGCGATGGATTTCAGACACGCTGTGGAGTTGATTCAATTATCAGGTGAAAGATACTCCTTTCCCAGCCTAATTTATATGTTATTCACCGGCACGGGATTTATTTTTTGAATCATCCTAGGAAGATCCATGAGTCTCATTCTCCTGATTACTGGATCTCGGCAAATGATATTGGCATTTAGGGACCGCTCAGGAAAGGAATGGGATGAATATATAAAGGTTCTTTATCATGTTGGGATTAGAATTAGAAAACATTCTGATTGTCTTATATGGTTGTGGGAGAACTCATTCAGGGACATTTATACCAAATTGGAATACTCGGTGATCTCAAACAAGCACCTCCCTTCTTCAAAGCGCTGGTGGTTTCTGTGTTTATGGAATTGGAAATCCCTGATCAAGATTATGTGTTTCACATGGATGGCACTATGCAATAAGATCTTTACAGGTGACAATTACATACGGAGAGGGGGTATTGGCCCCAATGGCTGTCCTCTTTGTTACTTGGTTGCTGATTCGGTTGACCACTTGTTCATGTAGTGTCATTTTACACTACAATTTTGGAGTGAAGTTTCTGAATTATGGGGTATTGGATTTGCTTGGAATCAGGGGTCACTGGATGCTGCACTGGCCAGCTAATATGGAAGGAGTCGATCTTTATATACATTTCCCTTACACTTTATTTGGGGCATATGGAGACTATAGAACATGATTATCTTCGATGATTTCATTCCTACTTTTTCTCTGGCCCGATCCATCTTGTTTCGGTTCATCTCCGATCTCTCAGATCAGAAGTTGACTGAGAATATACGTCTTTTTTATTCTCCAAAAGTGGATTGTTTTCGGCCCATGGGTTATTTTGACGGGGAGGAATAAGGTGGATATTGTGGTGCAGGATGCCTCTTGATCCTATCGCCGGACTGTTATTTTGAACTCATTTTTGGATGCAGTCTTGGGAGAAACAACATAACATAACTACTTTCCCTTTGGGGTCTATTTTCATTTTCCATATCCAAACAAATAACTATCTGTCAGTGTGAAATTCTATGTCACAATATATCTATGAGCTGATGGATACATCACAAAGAAAGAATGAACATAAAATTGAAGAAGAGTGAAAACTGCAGTAAAATGGAGCAGAAGAATAATGATACAACATAACTCAGATAGGAGTAGAATAATGTCACACTACTAAATTATCAGTATAATGAACAATTATAATACAATGGAGAGAATTCGAATCATGTGGGAGAATTTGAATCTCAGTTGGTCTAGCATAGGGATTATCACCACTCCGGAAGTCTCAAAGTCAATTGAACTGAACCTAAAACCAGTTAACTAAAGTCACAATCAATTAACTAACTAAGGAGGGTGCAATAGTGAGTTTATCATGCATGCCAGTAAAAAAAGGGTGCATGAGGCCATAATCAATGGCATTCGGAGCTCTAACCCCCCACAAGAGTCAGGTAACTCAGGTGGACTGCACCAGAACACTCAGTAGGTTCCTATAAATGTAATGTCCCCATTTTGACCCCCTTTTTCATTAAATCATAAATGATGTAAATATTGTTATTTAATCATGGTGAGGAGCTCAAGGCCAAGGCCCCACCATTGATTTAGCATTTTAGGTATCGGCAATTAAAGGAATAGATGCCTATGGTTCTTGTGCTAGATAGGCACAATGTAAATAAGACATCATGTAAATACGAATTTTAATGAAAATACCCACAACTAGCTATGCAATGCAACAAAGAGATGGGGCATGATTCTACAAGGAATAGGGAGGGAAATTATTCAAAGCCTTGAGCCAATGGTGTTAATCCACGTGTCAATGATAAAACCCATAAACCCTCAACTACCCATTTTGGATTATGGACCCAATCATTTAATTCTTCCAGAAATTGGTTGATGCAGTTAATGCCTTGGGAATGAAGAAGTATGGCAGCCAATTTCGTGTATGGGCAAGCCATCAACCTGGGAATTTGTATCTTTGCTTCTTGGGCAAGAAAACACCCATGAAATGGTGCCCAAAGCCATTCTGAACCCATAGTCTTTCATCTCTCACGCAGTTTTGAGCTAGCTAGGTCTTTCCCTACACGTTTTCATCAATTTTCTGCATTTTTCCATGCCTGGGAGCTCGTTTTTGCATTGTACAGCAGCTGGGAGAGAAGGGCCACGATTTGGGACTGTTATGGAGGCCGTTTTTGCCCCAGAATATCCATGGATGTTTTTCTGAAAACGGATTTGGCTTCCCAGGGTTGTTCCCCATTTTCCAGTTTCGTTTTTGGGTTTCCCACGTTTTTCTAAAGCTAATAAAAACCGCATCTTTGGGAATCTCACTGTAAAAACGTTTTATCATGCCCAATAAGAGTGGCTCTGCTGTTATGTGCATTCTGGTTTTGATTTGAACCTGTGAGCAAGAAACTTGGAGTGGTAGTTGACAGAATTGGCTTGATAAACCTAGTGAAGGGAGTAACCTCTCAAGAAGATCAAGAGGGCTTTGGCTACTTTTCTATGCACTCCCTGAGAGCACTAGAAAGGAAGGTATGGCTTGAGGTACTGTGTGGCAGTGAAGAGAATACTTCCTTGTGTTGGGTGTGTAGGCATTGTGAGTGCCAAGCTGAATAGATTTGGGAGGAGTACCCATAGCTATGTGGTTGAGCTCACTAGCTTAGCCATTCTTCCTTTCCATTTCCTAGCAGCCTGATAAACCCAATTGTAGATTAGCTTGGCTCATCTTGGTGTATGCTTGGCTATGTGTGAGTCTGTTGTTCCCTGGTTCCTTGTAGTAATCATGCCTAGCTCGGGGGTGGCAGTTGTATCAAGAGGTTGATAAGCACAACTGGCCTATGGTTGGGAGGAACGTTGCAGATGCATAGCTGGTTGCTTGGGACTACTTGTTAAGATAAGTATTCTCTTGTGTTAACTTTGAGATTATTAATTGTTGAATATCTTGAATGTATGATGGATGTGTTATTGATATTATTTTCGCTGCATTTTTCTATAATTATACACTCCATATGTATTTTATATTATGTGAATGCTATTTAGTAAATTCTCATGGGGCTAGATGCCCGGTTTTAGCATCACGATCCTCTATCATGCTGGTATGATAGGCGAGGACGTTACAATAAAACAGGGAACTGACTGAATTGGTCCTAAAATGATGCATGCAGGGCTCATAAGGTGGTAGATGGAGCATGGATGACATCTGCATACCACTAGGGGGAAAATGACATCATCAACAACTAGGAAAAATAAATAATTCTAGGTAGGACAAGGATGGAGTATTTAAATATCCTAACACCCCCCCTTAATCCATACTTTTGCATCCTAGGACCTGGTTACTGAGACCAAAGGTCACCCATACAATCAAATAAATGACAAATAAAGAACATTCCATGAACCAAGGAAATGGGGAAAACCTCATGGGAACCCCCCCCCCCCCCCCCGCCCCCTCAAATTGGGCTGAAGGCACACCAAAAGATTAATTACTCCAAACTCAAGTAGGTGTGATGCTTGATCATATGTCTGGAGGTATCTTCCTCTTGGGAAGAAGTAGATCATGCTCCAAAAACATGTGCTTGTATTCTCCTTCAGTGGATGCAAGTGAATATGGAGGCTTTTTGAACTTGCTCTTCAGACCGAACCTGGTGAGAACAAATCCAAAGATATGAAGATCATCTTGGAATCTATGATTCGATTCATTCGAACCAGCTGAGGTAGGATCAACTCCATGAATGTGTAGATAGTTCTTTGATATCTCCTTTGAACCAACATAGGTGAGATCATAACCAAATGAACTATGACATGATGGTGGTGGCTTGGACTTCAAATCAACTCAAAGACTTGATAGATGGTTTCTTGTGATCTCCTTTGAACCAACATGGGTGAGATCAAAACCAAATGAACCATGATATTCCTGAGACTTGAACCCAAGCAAATGGTAATGTCCTCCATCTTCAATGAAACTCTGAGAATATGTGTCAATGATCGAATAGAAGTACATAGAATGCGAGTGATCAAGGAGGCGGATGCATCACCTCCAAATTCTGATTTAACCTCTGAAAGAGAGGATTTAAGATCCTCTTCGGATTCTAGAGTATGAGTTGGCTTATCTTGCTCAAAATTCGAAATAGAAGACATTGAGAACATGAGTGTTGAATCTGCAGTTTCTTCTTCATCTTGAACAACTTCATCATGAGATATGATTGAGGCCGAGACATAATTAGAGAGAACGCTTAAGGAGGCATCATTGGGCTTGTTCTCCAAATAATTTGCACCAATCCCTTCCTTCTGCTTTCCAAATGTTTTATCCAGTTGGTCCCATAGCTCATTTGGATATTCAACAGTTTCCATGAGCCAGTGCATACAAGGAGACATAGCAATATACATTACTCCAAAGGCTCTGTCACATTCATTTAGCCAATCCTTCTCTTCTTCATAGGAAGCAAAATCTATAATATCACCAAGACACTTATCAAAAAGACCTTGTCTCTTTAGATATTCTATCATCTTTGGTTTCCACTCATCATAGTTTAATGGAGTGAGAGGAGGAATTCCTTTCAGTTACATGGAAGCTATTGCAGAATGCCTGCAAAAAAAATGGAAAATATCTGCTACTGCTATTGCTACAATTGCTACTGCACTAAAAAAACTTCGAATAACCTACAAAAAAAATCAAGAATGAAGGTAGACTAATACTGAGCACTGCTTTAGGACAATAGGAACTTTTATCTGGATCCTTCACACCTGGCTAGACCTCATTGGATTTCTCCAATGAATTCAATGCAATAGCACCAAGATTTGTTGTGGAAATCCATAGGCTTTTGGTGCACAACTGAAAGCAACTGCTCAACCTATTCGCTCAATAGGATCTGATAACATGTGAAATTCTATGTCACAACAAATCTATGAGCTGATGGATACCTCACAAAGAAAGAATGAGCAGAAAATTGAAGAAGAGTGAAAACTACAGTAAAATGGAGTAGAAGAATAATGATACAGTAGAACTAAGATAGGAGCAGAATAATGTCACTAATAAATTATCAGAATAATGAACAATTATAATACAATGAAGAGAATTCGAATCATGCAGGAGAATTCGAATCTCAATTGGTCTAGCATAGGGATTATCACCACTGGAGTGCTCCGAAAGACTCAAAGTCAACTGAACTGAATCTAAAACCATTTAAATGAAGTCACAATCAATTAACTAACTAAGGAGGGCACAATAGTGAGTCTGTCATGCATGCCAGTCAGAAAAGGTCGCATGAGGCCATAATTAGTGGCATTCAGAGCTCTAACCCCCATAAGAGTCAGGTAACTCAGGTGGAATGCACCAGAACACTAAGTAGGTTCCTATAAAATAGGGAATTGACTGAAGTGGTCCTAAAATGATGCATTCAGGGCTCAAAAGGTGGTAGATGGATCCTGGATGACATCTGCATACCACTAGGGGGAAAATGACATCATCAACAACTAGGAAAAATAAATAATGTTAGGTAGGACAAGGATAGAGTATTGAAATATCCTAACAGTCAGATACTTGGGGACTCTAAGGCAATTCTTGACTGGGATCAAGGCATTCGTCATCTTCGGGTGGCCTCTCTAGAATAATGGAAGATGAGGATCTTATCACATATTGATCAATTTACCTCTCTCGACTTTCAGTATATCTCACGCATATATAACCATAGAGCATATTCATTATTTAAGAAAGGTTTGAAGATGGGTGATGGTGTAATCCATTTCTCATACTTTGTAGGACATATGTTTAGGGAGGAGGGTATAGTTAATCTCTTTTAGAATCTTTTTTATTTTGGTTTCCTTTGCACTGTTAATGTAGCCTATTTGGAACGTGCACTATTTCAGAACCATGGAAATATGGTTAATAGGTATAAATTGGAATTTTTTTGATGATAGATGTTATGTAAAGCACTATTTGATGTAACTAGATTACAGTTTCCATATGTATTGTTGTATTCACAAAAATATCCATGGGATAGGAGACAATTGTAAGTTTCTTTGATTCACACTATGAATAGAAAGAAACTTTTTTTTCGTTGAAAAAAAGGAATAACCATATTATTAACGTGAATTGAACTTAAATGAGTGTATAACTTTTAATACTATGGAGTTAAAGTAAATTGATTTACGAGGAGTAAGTATATATATATATATATATATATATATATATATTTTTTTTTTTACGGAAACGGTTAAAGTTTATAAGTGTCTGGCAAATGGGCTGCTAGGGCCTTTATAATTCAAATTTCCATCCGCTGTACGAAACTTCATTTCCAGCTCAATAAACCAGTTAGAATAATGCTGCTGGGTGTTGGGAAATGCCCAAAGGAACCGGAAGACCATGTTTCTTAACCTTAGGGGATAGGGTGCTTTGAAATTTCTCCGTTAACAATAAGTTGACTCTTACTCAGGCTCGCTCCTCGATTAGCTTCAGCGTCGGCTAGATTGTTGAGACTCCTTAGAACGTGGTAAACCTTATGAGTTCTGAAATGCTTTAGCATGAATAGGACTTTCCTGTGGATGTGGGTCAGACTTGTACCGGCAGGCTTCTTCTTGGTGTGTAGATCCTTGACTATCATCCTGGAGTCACCAAAGATGGTAAGCTTCTGAATGTTCATTTTTCTTGCTTGGTTCAGGCCTTGCCACAATGCAAGATACTCAGCATGATTGTTGGATGCATGTCCTAGGCCCCAGGCATAGGATAAGATGGTGGTACCGTAGGGATCGAGAATAATGCCTCCTCCTCCAGCTTGACCGGGGTTCCCTTTCGAGGCCCCATCAAAAAATAGGCACCAATCATTCAGGACAGATCTCCACTTGATGAATTCCTGTTCTTCCAGCCTGATTTCCCAGCGAGCCTTTTGAGGAGGTTTGGTAGCTTGATTGCTTTGTTGGTTCACATTGATCTCCTTAAGCCAGCGCTCTTCTTCGGGCAGGAGAGAAGCCTTATTTCTGATCGCTGACTTGGTGCTTAGAGCTTCAGAAAGCATGGATCTAGCCTTCACGACCACTTGAGCTGGAAGTCTGCATTCCTCCTTAAATATCCTGTTATTTCTTTCCAACCAGACTTTCCAGCAGAGGAATTTCGGGGTCCACATCCATGCTAGCTTGAGGATGTATTTTTTGTTTAAATCAAAGGGGGCAAGAGCGATCCAGCTGCTGATTAGCTCCTTGATCGAGTTGGGCAAACTTACAGCGATGGAACCTATCATGAGACTCCAAACTTCTTTGGTGAAATTGCAGGAGATGAACAAGTGGTCTATGGTTTCTTCAGCATGATAGCACAGAGGGCAACGTGATGGCCCTGCCCAGCCTTTGATTTTCAGTTGTTCTCCTATCAAAATAATATTGTGGAGGACGGTCCAGATAAAGATATCGATTTTAGGGATAGAGGCGAAATTCCAGAGGGCTTTCCACGGCCCAGGGTTGGGAGAGACCCATGGCACCTCCAGAATCGCAGCATAGCCCTCTGCTGCAGTGTACAAGCCCGATCGGGATCCCCAGCTGCGTGTGTCTTTAGCTTTGGCGCTGATGGGGGACTTCCCTTGCAAAAGATCCAGCAGGGTAGCAGCTTGATCATCCAAATCGTGAGGATAATCACCCAGGTTCCAATTTGCCCAGGATTCATCCTCATCTCTGTTCCAGACAGAAATGTCCTTCAACATTCTGAAATTATTATTGTTGAGCCAGTCTTTGATATTGCCCAGGTCACTGAAATTGTTGAGAGGCTGATCCCCAAGGATCGAGTCCTCCCAAATTCTGATTTTTTCTCCATTGCCAGGAGACCACGTAAGCTTGGAGGTGAAGAAAGGGATGGCTCTTTTGCACAGTGAAAAAATCGGGGAGCCTTTCTGTAGTTTTGTGGCCTTTTCAAGACACCTCTGTCTGTCTCCTTTGAAGTATTTCTTCTTGAGTATTTGCTTGCTCCAGGTTTTTTTGCCAGTTATCATTTTCCAGAGAATTTTGCCTCCCATGGCAAGATTTTGGGTGGCCACGTCTCTAATTTGAAGACCCCCTTCCATTTTTGGCCTGGTGATCTTGTCCCAGATTACTAGATGGGGTTTTTTCTCACAATTACGGCCACCCTCCCATAGAAAACGACGGAGCAGCTCATTGATTCTATTGGTAATGGTTTTTGGAGCTAGCAGCACCGAACATTGATATATTGGAAGGCTGGTGAGGACAAAGTTCATCAAAATCACTTTGCTTGCTTTGTTGAGCCAATTTGCCCCCCAAACCTGGATCTTTTTTTTTAATTTGTCCAGCATTGGCAGCCAATGGGCAACTCTAGAGGTGTCTTTGAAAATAGGGATGCCCAAATAGGTGAAGGTGTCCCAAATGGTAATGGCTTCCATTTTGAGAATCCGAGCTATATCCAACATTGCACGGGGTGAACAGTTCCAGCCATAGACCTTGCTTTTGAGGAAGTTTATTTCACTTCCAGATGTATTCCTGTAACAGTCCAGTTCGAGTTTAAAGTTCCTGGCTGTGTTGAGATTGGCAACTCCCAGTAGGAGCGTATCATCGGCGAACTGAGCGTGGTTTACATCCTTGACCTTTGGGACAATTCTGATGCCTGAGAGAGACCTGTTTTGGAGACTTCTGTTCAGCTGATAGCTTAGGACAGCGGCCTGTATGACAAACAGCACCGGGGAGAGAGGGCAGCCTTTCCTTAATCCTCTTGAGGCCTTGAAGAAATCAGCAGGCCGCCCATTGACCAGCGGGGCAATCCATGGAGTTGAGATGCAAGCTTTGACCCACATAATGAAATTCTGATTGAATCCGAAGTTCCTCATGGCTGCAAAAAGGAAATCATGCCTGACTCTGTCAAAGGCATTAGCTAAATCCAGCTTTACCACCATCCCCTTCTCTTTTCTCTTGTAGCTGGAATGGATGGCTTCTTGCACTAAGATAATGTTGTCCAAGATCTGTCTACCTCTCACAAACCCCCCTTGGTTTTTCGGAATCAGCTTAGGCAGGATTCTTTTAAGTCTATTAGCCATAATTTTGGTTATGATTTTATAACCCGTGTTACACAGGGATATTGGCCTGAATCTGCTGAATTTTTTAGCTCCTTTTTCTTTCGGAATGAGTGCCAGGAAGGAGGAATTAGTGCTGCCCCCCAATTTGTTACAGTTCTGAGCCTTCTTCACCATTCTGTACAGATCTTTCTCTATTATGTCCCAGCAAGAGATATAGAACCGGGCTGTGAACCCGTCCGGCCCAGGTGCTTTATCAGGGTTCATATTGTCAAGGGCTTTCTTAACTTCACGAATGCTGATAGGCCTGTTTAGTTGCAGGTTGTCCTCTTCATTAACCAGTATTGGAATCTCTGATAGAGGGTAGGAATTCGGTTCCACCGGATCCTGGTCAAGGGCGGAGTATAGGCTTTTAAAAAAGGAATGGGCTGTCTCCTTAATGCCTCTAAAGTCCTTTATCACTTGGCCTTGGGTTTGAATTTCAGTGATGGAATTGTAAATCTTTCTGGCTTGGGCTTGCTTGTGAAAGAAAGTGGTGTTTTTGTCTCCAGCTTGGAGCCAAAGCGATCTTGATTTAACTCTCCAGTAGGTTTCCTCTTCTCTGTAGGCTTTATGGTACTCCCTTTGGAGCTCAGCTTCCCGGAATAGCATAGTAGGAGTGACAGGGGATTCTTCCGATGTTAACTGATGCCTTTCCAAGGCCTTCTGGATTCTCTTCCTTTCATCCATTGGGGAACCCAGCCGTTTGGCCCAATCTTTCAGGGCCACTTTGAGCCTTCTAAGCTTTTCTTCCCAAACAAAGAACGGGGAGCCATGAACCGGTTCTTTCCAAGAGTTAGAGACAAGGTCGAGGAAGCCTTCCTGGGTTACCCAATTAGGGCTAAACCGGAAGGGAATGGGACCTAACTTTTCATCAGGATGCAGCGAGAGGGAGATCGGCTTGTGGTCAGAAGTATAATGCGGGTGAATCTTAGAAGATGCCATCAGCCCTAGGGTTAGGAAGGAGGAGTGAAGGAGGAATCGGTCAAGGCGGGCAGCAATGTGACCAGGTCCCAATCTTTTATTTGACCACGTATACTTTCCTTTGGCAGGGGTGATGTCTTTAAGGTCCCAATCCAACATTAGGTCTTCAACCCACTCTCTTGCAGGGTCCCGCACAATAGATCCCCCTTTTTTTTCAGCCAGAGCTAGAGTGACATTTAGGTCTCCAGCCAACACTAGGTTTTCTGGCTTGTGGAGCGTCAGAAACATTTTTAAGGTGTCCCAACAATCTTTTTTTTCAGAATAAGAGACAGGAGCATAAATATTAAAGAGACTTACATGATGGCCGGAATCTTTATGAAGCAGCTTGGTGAATAGCCAGTGAATGGTTCCTTCTTCTTCAACAAGGTCGAGCTTTGCAGAGTCCCAGAAGGTTGCTAAGCCTCCCGAGGCTCCTCTTGCACTTACAGCCCTAGCCGGGCCCTTCTTCCAAAACGAGTTGCTTGCACGGAGGAGAGCATCTTCGTCCAGTTTCGTCTCCTGGATTAATAGGACTTCAGGCTTCATTACTCTTACTAAATCCCTTATAGATTCTTCTTTTAGAGGGCTGCCTAGTCCTCTGCAGTTCCAGGAGACGTATTGCATTATTTACCTGGGGGAGGGTGATGACCCCCTTTCGGGGTCTTTCCCAGCCTCATTCCGGATCTGGTGTTCATCATTTCAGGTATGGTGTGTTGAGAGCCTTGGACCACATCCTTGTAGGATTGCTCTTCCCTTCTCTTCTTTTCTGACTTCCGTCCGCGTTTAGGTTGATCCGGGGAGCCTGATTGACTGCTTACTTCGGTATCACCTTCCTCGGAGGAGTCGGCTCCTGTTTCCGAGGCTAGACTGATATGATCTTTGGTTGGACTGGCGACACCAGCTTGATGGGTTGGATCGATTGGGTCTTGTGGTGCCTAGGCTTCATCAGCTTCTGGTATATTCCCAGGGTTTTGGGATACCATAGGATCTTCCTGAGTAGAGGGCTTTGAGCTGCCTTCCTTTGGAGGGCCCTGGGCCGTCTTTTCCTTGCTTCTGACAATGTTCGTGGGTTTCCCTTTTTTTACTTTCTGCCATCCTTCAGCGTCTTCTTTCTCAGCAGCTAGCTTGGGGCAGTATCTTTGGAAATGGCCATGTTCCTGGCAGTTTCTGCACTTGAAGGGCAGATGATCATAATCCAGCTTCTGGTAATGAGTCCATGATCCGAATTTTAGTTTTATTGCCTCCGGGAGGCCAGCTTCCAGGTCGACTTCAACGCAGATTCTGGCACAGGTATATTGGCCCTTATTATCAGCTTTGTCAATGAATCGCCCGATTCCATTCCCTATTCTCTGCAAGGAGTTGAAGTCCCAGCAATGCACTGGGAGGTTAGGGAGCCTGACCCACACCGGCACTTCCTTGGGGAGATCGATCGAGGGATCAAATTCTGGGGTCCATTTATTCAGGTATAAGCCCTGCGTCCCCATGAAGTAGGGGCCGTTTCTAAAGATTAAGTCTCGATCTTCTTCGGAGATAAATTCAAATATGAAGAACCCTCTCCCTACAGGGTAACAAGTCACTCCATTTTTGAGATTGGGCCTCCAATTTCTCTGTATCCAGTCATCAGTTGTTTTAGTGGATGGCCATAGGCCCATGAACTGCCCCACGAGGCCTCGCTTTGCCAAAGCTAGAGCTATCTTCATTGGTTTTTCTTCAGGCAGGGCGATTTCTGGTATGTCTTCAAGCTTCTTAATGAATTTCGGGACCTCCGGAGGAGAGGATTTCTTGCCTCTGCCATGGACAAGCCTGCTGAAGGCTTCCTCATCTGATCTCGACGGGGGGGGGGGGGGGGGGGGGGGCGTCCTCCCCTCCCCCAGGCGCCGCCATCCTCCTCAGCTGCGTGCTAGGGTTAGCAGGGGCTCAGCTACGTGCTAGGGTTAGCAGGGGCTCAGCTGCGTGCGTGCTCAGGTGCGTTTTTATGTTAGTGCCACAAGGAGTAAGTATATTGCTAACACATGTGAGATATTATATTTTAATGAGAAAATAACATCATGCCACTTTAACCATCACTTTTTGAAATTATTAATTTTAAAATTAATATAAACTTTACTTTTAAAATTAATAATATAATGATGTTGATTTTAAAATTAATACTATTTTTAACTTTTCTTAAATTATTAATTTTTTTTTTATATAACTTTTTATTATAAAAAATCTTTACACCCTCTTATTTTATTTTGAATAACACCTCAAAATATATATTAAAAAGAAAAAGTTAGGGAATGAAAGACTTATTAAGCCAATTAAAAAATATTAATTTACAAACCAATAAAGAGGGCAGCATTACTTATAAGTGGTGATAAAAGTGAGAGTGAACAAGTAGGCTTAAAATAAAGGTAAAGCACTATTAAAATAGTGAAAGTTGTGGTGAAGTGGAAATTAAGAACGGGAGGAAAGGTACAAGAATTTAATAACGAGGAAATGGAAAGGTGAGAATGCTAGGTACGTAAAGGAGGAGGACATTAAGGACATATAAAAAAAAGTTGAGGGTTAAAAAAGGAACACATGAATATTCTTTATTCTTTATGGATGAGGATAAATATTGTTAAGTATAAGAAAAACGATGAGGGTAAATATTGTTTAAGTATGAGGAGAAAAGGAAATGGAAAGGTGAGAATGTTAAAACAAGAATATGTACATAAATGAGGAGGAGATATAAAGAAAATTGAGGGTTAAAAAAGGAACACATGAATATTCTTTATGGATGAGGATAAATATTGTTAAGTATGAGGAGAACGATGAGGGTAAATACTATCTAAGTATGAGGAGAAAAGGAAATGGAAAGGTGAGAATGTTAAAACAAGAATAGGTACGTAAAGGAGGAGGACATATAAAAAGAAAGTTGAGGGTTAAAAAAGGAACACATGAATATTCTTTATGGATGAGGATAAATATTGTTAAGTATGAGGAGAATGATGAGGGTAAATATTGTCTAAGTATGACGAGAAAAGGAAATGGAAATGTGAGAATGTTAAAACAAGAATCGGTACGTAAAGGAGAAGGACATATAAAAAGAAAGTTGAGGGTTAAAAAAGGAACACATGAATATTCTTTATGGATGAGAATAAATATTGTTAAGTATGAGGAGAACGATGAGGGTAAATACTGTCTAAGTATGAGGAGAAAAGGAAATGGAAATGTGAGAATGTTAAAACAAGAATAGGTACGTAAAGGAGGAGGACATATAAAGAAAGTTGAGGGTTAAAAAAGGAACACATGAATATTCTTTATGGATGAGGATAAATATTGTAAAGTATGAGGAGAACGATGAGGGTAAATACTCTCTAAGTATGAGGAGAAAGTTGTGTAAATTTTGACATTCTATTGTGAAATTGTTTGTATATTTTTATAGCAGCATCAACAATAGCATCAATTAATTTGGTGTATGAGATCCTTTTGTTTGTGGGACAATGGATCCCTCTCTGCGCAACTATTTAATTGCTAAATTCAATAGAGGTATACATACCCTACCTCCCTCCCAATTTGAACCCATGATCTCTTAGGAGGAAACACATGTTCTTAACCATTAAGCCCACTCAAGCTATATGTGGGTTGTGTATTTTGTGAAAATTGTTGATTTATATGTTTATCATTCTTGAAAATGAAATTATTTTGATGTAGTTGTGTGTTTTATGATGCTTATCATTTCACTTTTTTTTTTCTATTGATGTTGTTGAGGTTATTTTCAATATTAACTAATTTTCTACTAAGTCAATAATAATAGTTGTGTTTGGATCAAAATTCTATTTTGGCCAAAATAAATATTGTGTTTAGTATGATTGGAATGTTTTCCAATGGTATACCTACATGTTTAATTATGGTTGGTGTCAATAATATGATTACTAATCTAATGTTTATGGAATGGCTTGTTTCACTAACATAAGAATAAGAGATAGGTGTTCAGGGGGTAAAATTTCTCTTCCACATTACTGAACTGGTTTTTGAGCATTTTGTGGAGTGTGAAGATTGTTTTGATGTTTCTTAAAGATTTTGTCATAAAAAGAATGTAAGCTTAGGTAGAAGAAGAATGGGTGGAGGGTTTTTATGAATCAAAACAATTTTAAAATACACAATTCATAAGTGTATTTAACTTTATTTTAATGAATATTACAATTCTCAGGAGTCTGTAAATTATTTTAATGAGCATGCATAGCTAACTTGTGGATTAGGGCTATGGTAATTTGAATATGAAAGCAATGATTGTTTTGGAAGGCTATTTCAAAATAAGTATTTTTTGCCTAAGGAATTTTCTTGAAATAAGGCTTATTATGTGTTATTTCACATTCTCTTGCATGTTATTTTTTTATATTAAGGTATATGTTCTAGTTGTGGTAACATATAAGTATCAACATACTTTGATCCTTATGTCAATGGGGATGTCTATAAAGGTAGTGATCCTCTTACTAAGATAATTATTGATTAGTTGTAAGATGGTAATCAATCCAAAAAAGATCAATTACACTAATTTTGTATATGACCATAACTGCTTGGAGGAAGTGACTTCATACAAATATCTCGAAATTGATCGTCATCACAAGCTTAACTAGAACTATACCATTAAGAAAGGATAAATGGAGGGTGAAAACCTTATTATGGGCTTGAAAACAATCTTAAATCAGTGGCCCTTTGGCTTTGGGATAAGAAGAAACTCCTCTTTGAGACTCTTGTCGCTTATGTTATCTTATATGGTTGTGAAGTTTGGCACTACAACATCTCTAGAGAATTGTGGAGAAAGACAAAGAAAATCAAAAAGCATTCTATATCTTGTAATCTCAAAATTAAAGACAATGCACCATATCTTATCCTCCTCATAGAAACGAGTCTTTCCCTCATTGAGAGCATGACTATGACTAGGTACCGTACAAGAAAAAGATAAACAACATGGAAAACAAGAGGCTTCCTAAGATTTCTTCAATCTCTAGTCAATACCACATGCAATTGAAACTAGGTTCACATAAAGAGGCCAAGTCTTGACTAAATCATAGAAGGATTAAGGAAAATGTCACTTTTCTAAATAATGATTGTAATGAAAACACACACAACAACAACAACAACAATAATAATAAAGTGACACATGATTTTATTAAAAAACAAGACCATTCGATCAACATAAGAACCCTATTACGATTCGAAATTTTGTCATCTTCCATCTAAATATTTCCCAAAAAAACAATATAATCTATAAAATACTTGGATTAAAAATAAATAAAAACTAAAATTAAATATTAAAAAAAAAAAACCACCTTGTACCTTCACTTAACCCATCTAAATATTCCAAAGAAAAAAACAATATAATCTATAAGATACTCTGAATAAAAAAAAATAAAAAAATAGGAACCTTATTGTACCTTGCACTTAACCCGTACTCCCACACATATAATCCACAAAATTTTCCTTATACAATTATAATCTACCATATATTATAATCTATTTTTACTAATAAAAACATTTTCATAAAAAGTTCAAATTCCTTTATGTTAAAGTGGACATTATGCAGTATTGTTCATACGTACCACTTATATTTAATAAACAATTTTTAAGAAAAATATCAATAAACTTTTGTCTCTCTCTCAACAGAGAACATCCAGATTAAGCTCCCTTATCACATAAAATGAAATTAAAAGCATCTATAAATATTAAATATATTAACAATTTAATAGGATTTAATAACTTATAATAGGTAGGTATTCATCCCAATGGGAGTCCCATTTCTCAACTTAGCCAACTTTCACTAAACGAGTATGAGAATGAGGATTTTAACTCATGTGCTTTATAATATAATAATAATGCTTTATAATATAATAATAATGGATTATAAAATTGAAAAAAATCAAAGTACCTAATTCTTCCACCGAAGACATTTTATGTGTATAATATCTAGGGATTTGGCCATTTTAGAGGTCTTCTTGAAGTCAGATTATTTTTAGTTAACGTTACCACAAATTGATATATAAAATTGGTCATTAACATTTTCTTAAACTAAAAACAAATCATAAAACTTTCTTTTATTTATCTCATTTTCAAAGAATTCGAAGTTTTATTCCATACATGGCAACCTACCAAGTTTCCAGCATGAAAACTATGATTTATAAACCAACACGAAAACTATGATTTATTAATTATATAAACTTATTCTCTAAATTCTACTTTTGTGTATGGAGAGAGGAAAATGTTGTTTTGGATTGTCTTATAATTTGGTTGTGGTTTCAATATTTTGTTTTGGTTTCAAGAGATTTTTATTTATTTATTTATGGTTTTTTTATATGGTTCGAAGAGATTTCCAACTCACTTTTTCTAAGAGTAAGTAAACCATAAATTCATTAAGTACTAGTGTTTTTATATGGCTTCTAATCTATTACTAGGTTGTCTTATGAATATGGCAAAACGCACAAAAGAGTCATACACTGATCTTTCTCATCCATCTTCACTCCAAGTGAGATCAATTGTGAAAATCATTTAGATGCTCGACTACAAAATCAACATCATCCATTTTCAAGACGAACAACTTTTTTCGAAAAGAAAAAAGTTTATTAACCAAGGATTTAGCTCAATACAAGTCTCCCAACTTCTTCTAGAGAATTGCTGCGCGTTTTTTCAGTAACATCCAATACCAATGAATTGGCTAGACAGAGCCTAATAAGGCTTCTCGCCTTTCTCTCCACCACTTCCAGCGCTTCATCATTCATACCAATGGGTTTGGTTTTAGATATTGCAATCCATAGACCTCGATCTATGAGCAACTCCTCCATCTTGAGCTTTCACAACTCAAAGTTAGTGCCGTTAAACTTCTCCATTTCTAATCAAGATGTGCTTGTCATTTCACTATGAAAGATTTTCTTTTGCGCAAGCTCCTACTGAAACCAATATTAGATTAAAAAAACATTGTCCCTAACAACTTGGATCTGAGGTGATCAGTTTCTGATACCAATGAAAAGAAGCATATGTGCGAAATACACTTCCTACACTATCCAATGAAGAAGAACATGCAAAAAACTAAATAAACACAAGTAATGAACAACACAAAAACATACAACCTTTAAACAATGATTCCTAGGTGGAAAACCCTTTTAGGAGAAATACCTCACGCTAAAAAGCACACTCCATGTATTATTTAGAAATTAGCAAATAGTTACAATACATTACAAAGCCTTTTTGTGTCTTCACAAATATCTTACCCTTTTATTCTTCCGCTTGTCGTTGACTAAAAATGAAGTATTGTACTATAAAGTATCTCATGGAGGGTTAGGGTTTCCTAGTTCGTCGATGGAGGGTTTCATGGCGATGCCGCCGGTCGAGGAAAATCTATTAGGTTGAATTGTTGGGGATCGCATGCCTTTTGGTGGGAAAGGGATGGAGTGGGTTTGTTGATAGTTCTGTAAAAAGTTCAAAGAAAATTTGTCTGAAGTTTTTGTCTTTCGCGGGGGTCCCTATGTAACACTCATGTCACTGACCGACAGGGTTCCGAAGATGGGGGGTTCCACTCCACATAGAGACTTCCAGTCAGACGAGTGGTGGGAGAAAGGGAGTTTATTCAAATCCGATGAAGAATATAGGTCCTTACTTCGAGAAAGGTTCTAGACTGCTCCACTTGGGAATACAAACGTTTTGACAGCTTGCACAAAGGAGCTGACAAGTGGTGGTAAGAAAGTACCCCCGTCACCTTTTGGTTTGGAATCCCGGTCATCTAGTGAAGGTTCAACCCATCCCATGCTGGAAAAAACCCTACCCCTCGTACACAATAATATTGTTTCATAGGGTCATGTCATGGTTCAACGTAACAATGGGTTCAAGAGGCACCATGGAAAGTGGAAAATGAGGAAGGAGGGTGGTTGCATGTTACTTGACAAGGATATTGGTTTGGAAGTCACCGTAGTGTTGTCAATGAAGGCCTTAGTAGGAAAATTTATCTATCGGATAATGCATCCTAAGGAAATCGCTCAATGTGTTTCCTCATCTTGGGCTCCGTTGATAGGGTATAGGCTTGGAATTTCTTTATTGACCAAAGGCTGGTATGGCTTCGTCTTCAGAAAGGAGGAGCATGCTTCGCTTATTCTTGGTAAAACTTGGCTACGTGGGAACGAGACTTTGATTCTTAATCGTTGGTATACTGGTTTCGAACTAGACACATAAAGAGTGCGGTTTAGACACCTATGGGTCCATCTCCCAGGATTCCCACTAGCAATGTGGAATAGGCTTGTGTTTGAAGCAGTGGCGAATCACCTCGACAGATTGCTATTCTTAAGCAATGAAGTTCTCACTAGTATGGACAAAAGGGTTGGGAGGATGCTTGTGGAAATTGACATGTCCAAGGGTTTATTAGACACATTAGAGATTGAGTGGCGTGGGAAGAAATATGTTCAAACCCTAGACTACTGGGGACTTCCCTTTAGGTGCTTGCGTTACAGAGCGGTTGGTCACCTATGGCGTCAATGTCCCCCTACGAGCTCTGGGTCAGAGATGGATGAATCCTCAGAAGATATCCAGGACTAGACTTCAGATGACAGTTTATCATCCGAAGACGATTTTGGTGCGCAAGGCCCAGTGGAGGAGAAACATGGTGATATCCCTCAGAAGGAATCCTCAGACCACTCAAACCTGGTTGGTAATCTCTGGTCTCTTGACCCTGCATTTGTGTCCTCTCTATTAGATTTAGAATTAGTCTTTATTTCCTCTTTGGAAGCAAAAGGTGACTGGATAGGGGAGGATATTATCGGGGGACGGGGGGTCCTTATTTTTATTAGGGCATAGATGTATTTTTCCTTGAGAATTTATCCACTATGATAATTGGCCCTTAGGTCGAGTTGAATCCACCAGTTATCCCTGGTATCCCTTCTTCAATGCCTCATATTAGCCCTATTATTGATCCCTCTCTGTCACAAAACACTGATCTCGGGCCTATCCCGAACTCAAATTGTTTGATTGATCCTCCCAGCTTGGTTAGGCACATACTGTCCTCCACCACAGAAATGGTTCCTTTCTGAGCAGGTTGGTCATTTGAAGAATCAGGTGGTCCCTTCTGAAGGAAATCTGAATGATATTGAGGTTGGGGAATCTCCTGAGGGTTTGATGGGATCAAAGGTGATTCCGTCATACTGTGACATGGTAAAGAAATCTCCTCTTACTACGTGTATCAGAAACATTCCAAATGATTAAATTTTGAATGAGGATAAATCGTCCTAGTTTAATCAATGCCCTTGTGTCAAAGACTGCAAAGGGGGTTAGACAGGGGAGATTGGCCCAAAATTTCTCTCCTATCAAAACGAGAAGCGCTAGGAAAGGGAAGCAGAAATTGCTATGGGAAGATAAGGCAGACTCCTTCCAAATGGATGACACTAATACCACTCCTACAAACTCAAGGGCCCTTAGATATCTGAAATCCCTAGCTAAGGTTAAAAAAGGATCTTCCTGTCTTTAAATATCAAAGGGATTAGGGGCCCTCTCAAAACATTATTCCTCAAAAGGATTGTAGATAAATGGAATCCAGATGTCATTTTTTTACAAGAAACCATGGTGTCTATGGAGAAAGCTAGAAATTTATTTAAAAATATTAGAAAGGACTGGGATGTTTGCTCTTCTAATGCTAGGGGACAATCCAGGGGCTTGCTGTCTGCATGGAACCCTAGATCACTAAATATGGAGGCCTTCAGTACTTTGTTGGGGATTCTACTAAGTGGTAACATTTTGGGTTATTTTGAATATGTTAACTTGATTAACTGCTATGGCCCATATGCAAATAGGAAGCAGTTCCGGGATCTTGGTTTCAAAAAGGGTTACTTGCAAATTCCTAATATCTTACTAGCAAGCGATTAAACCTCATACTTACTGCATCAGAAACCTGGGGTGACGCAGCTAGATTGGATCCCTTAAGCAACTACTTTCAACACATTTTCTCTTCAGCAAGCTTGAATGATATTGCTCCGGTCTCCATCATCCCTACCTGTAGAAATGGGAGGTTTGGCCTTGAGGGTGTCTCCAAACGACTAGACATGTTCATGATGGGGGACCATTTAATGGATACTATGCACATATATCGTTCTTGAGTGGAATACGATTCCATATTGGATCATAATCCTATCGTTTTAGAATTTGAAATTGATGGCTTTAAAAATCCTTATCCATTCAAGTTCAATCACTCCTGGTTAAAAGAGGAGGATTTCAAATCACTGATTTAAAAGGAATGGTTAAGGTTTGAATATGATCCTATGGCTTCCCCATCTCATAATCTGGTGCAAAAATTAAAATTATTGAAAAGAGTAGTATTGAATTGGGAGTGTGACAGGAAAAAGTTGAATAAAGCATACCTTTGCTGGATTGAAGCTCAAATTGAGGCTCTTTACAAGGGTAGTATGAAAGGTCCTTTATCTGATCAGGACCATTTGTCTCTATAAGAATTGGAGAAAAGAAGATTACAAATTTTAAGTAGAGAAGAGGAGACATGGTGTCTCAAAAGCAGGGCTTTATGGATCGCTTTAGGGGACCAGAATAACAATTTTTTTCACAAATATGCTGACATGAGGACAATTAACAATTCGATCTGGTCTCTTAAACAAGGAGACAATATTTGGATACAAAATCAAAATGAGCTTCATGAGGAAGTGATAATAGTGTTCAGTGCAGGGATGTGTCTACACTAGTTTAACTATTTTGCTAAGAGGTGGTGAGTCTCTACGTCAGAAATGAAAAGATTATTACAAGCATCTACAGATCTAGATTCATTCATTAAAACTCATTAAGATCTAAAATCATTTAGGAATTAAAATCATGCATGATAAGCATAGAAAACTCTTAAATGGAAGAAACTTGAATCAATTCATGTTATAAAACAATGGAGAAGATACATGATTACCAGGAATCCTGGTGTGAGTGCCTCCTCCCTTGCCATAAGTTCTCCTTCCTTCACCCTTGCTTTTGAAGACTTGGGGCTCTTCTCCTTCCTTCAGAATCTCCTCAGCATACCTTTGCTCTTTTTCTCTCTCTTTACCATGCCTCCCATGCCCTTCTTATATAGCATTGGGAAATGGGCCTTAGGATTTTCTTCTAAATGTGGGATTAGTCATTTTCCTCATTTTGATTATTTTCAAGTGAAAACCCACTTTTGAATAGTTTTTAGGCTTTTTGCTCCACTTAGGATGTTTTAAACACAATTAATGCATTTCTCAGAGAGAATTCGTCTCTGATTGAACTTGTGTCATGACTTTCCTGTCGTGGGTGCGTGGTAAACATATGTTGCTCCTTCACTTAGTTAAGGGTGTCAATTTGATTGTTAACAAATGCCCCCTAATGTGTGAGGTCCGAAGCAGAGCTAAGGGCCGAAATACATTACTGAAATTTATACTCGGTATATTGATACTCTTTGTACTAATACTCTTTATCGTTCAAAGCAAGGATAAGGGAAGGAAAAATCACGAGCGCAGGATTGAGGATCACACCTGTAAAACATAGCAATTTCTCAAATATATAATATCTTCCTGAGGCGGGCATACCCATGCTCAGCAGTAAACAAGCATGGCCACGAACAATACACAGTGGATCCATGTCAAAAGCAAATTTTTCTGAAATGTAAACATGCACTTTGATGAGTGCGAGAACAAAGTCTTTATTGAACTTCTGATGTGGTAGTCTAATCGTGCGCAGCTCGGGCAGTGCATCGATGAGTGATACAACTGTTTTTCCCAAGGTATTCAATACAAATCGACGATCGTACGAGTTTATATCATGCGAATAAGTGATCTAATGTCGAGCATAATAAAACACCATCTGATTACCGGTCATTGATGTATACCGTTAACAGATGCGAAGAGATCCACCGATAATGATGATGGACTCTAAGGTACTGAGTACAAACTAACAAGTGTGAATAGATGTTCTGAAGTCTAACACTTGTAGAATCAAACAATTAGGGGTCATTGATGTATACCCACTGTCATTTGCGAGGAAACCTGCCACTGATGACTGCAAGATCCAAGGTACTCTCGAGTTTCTAGATCCATGTCCTAGATGATGATTTGATGTCGATAGGAATAGATCCATCGGAAGGAGGGCATTGATGTATCCCACATCAACTGATATGAAACAAAGATCAATAATATGATATAATTTGGTAGAACTGCAAGATCCAACACTATATACTGACATAAGGAAGGCCGACATGATTGGTCAGGAATATTTGAGGAATGGTCGACTTAGTTTGGACTTCCCTTGAACACATAACACGATGCAGAATGGACACTTGGCAACATAGGACTTTGAGTAACCAACCTTAATGAAATCTGCTAATGCTAGATGCATTAACGAAAGCTCCATTGGTGACGGGAAGGATAACCCATCGGTGGAGATCTGTTCAAAATACTGGTATAGTTTCCTAAGGTAGATGCAGATGGTGTACTAACAGCGGATACAATATTATGTGTCGTGTTCAAGAGCGACAAGGACTGACTGTTTCCGTTTTCTTCAAAGTTTATAATATGAAGTGATTCAAGTTTCTCCCTTTTTGGATTTTTGTGTTTTCCAATTTTATTTTTTTTAACCTTTTTCATTTATTAACTTGAAAAAAGAATAAAGCATGCTATGATACATTAGAGGAAACGAGTGTCTCAAGGGCATGCGCCTAAATGTCAAGGGCATGGGTCAGGCCAAGGCAAAGATCCGTATTGCAAATAAGGGCTGAGCTAGTTATGTACACTGCTACAGATGTTTCCTCTATGGGTATGGGTCAAATATACATAAGCAATGGTTTATAGGCATCTTGTAACAGAAAGTGACTATACAGGCAAATAAGCAACATGAGCAATAAGAAACGAAGCAGTTTGCATGGATGTTCAAGTGGATATTTTAATGCAAGCTTATGTAAAATGACAAAAAATTGGGAGCCCATCAGGATGTGGTCAGAAATGAATGAAAGAGAAATATGTGGTCTCAAACTCCAAGTCATGATGGGACTAATAGGGCTCCCCGACCTATAAGAATAACTCAGCATGGGCACCAAAATGGAAATGGGGTGCTGACTAGGGTGTCCCATGTTCAGTAGGCTCTGTTGTCGGAATGGTGGAAAATATAGATATGAAGGGCTGACCCACCAATTTCCAACAGGTTCGACCCTATGGTAAGTTTGGGTTGCAAAAGGTTCAAATGCATCTTCGCAAAGGGATGGCCTAAACCTATATGCAAGTTTCCAAATATGCCAAATAAGATCGAGGAACATGCAGATCATGCTCCTATACTTGGGTAGATTTATATCAAGTATGCTCCCAGTGGCCCCACAAAAGATGATATTTGGTGGGTACAACCAAATGTTTACAACTTCAGGGATATCTTTATTTGATGATAAAATGTAATCCAATAAGTCATGTGAGCTGGGAGATCTCACAGCCCAAATGGGCCAGGTAACCGAATCATATTCCTCGATCAAGGGAAGATTTTGATCTGAATCTGTTGAAGCTATTTGAGTAGCTTGGTTTGAAACTTCTACGACAGATAGAGGTGATCCATATGCTTGCCAACATAAAAATGACATTACGCAAGTTGAGGTCCTTTCATCTACTATGGTGAGACAGATGTTCTTACCATGAGTCGTTACTTTAATATGAAAAGCAACTTCGGGAAGAATCCTACATATTGAATGGTCTATGTCTGATGTGATCAAAGTCTCATTGGATGGATCAACAACACAAATGGTAGACAATAGTTCCTTTCTTGACGCATAACGACATTGCAATACCTCCAAGGCCGACATGGCACATGGTACTTGAGCTAGGTCCTCAAGAACCTTTCCGTTCTGAGCAGCTCACGTGTTAGGATTATGCATTGTTCTACGTAGAACACCTTTGGGGGGCTGTGGTACTAAGTCTATGGTTGGTCTCTCAATGTAGAGATAACCATCTGGTTGTGATTCTGACTGATATGGTGTACTAGAAGAGACATCATAAGAATCAAGTCTTGTTTGAATGTTCATCTCAGGATCACACATGAAGACATTGGCATTAGGATCATTGCCCCCTTGTGGGGGGGGTTGGCTGGTTGCCCCTTGGCGAGGGTACTGGTGTCAAAATAGTGGGTTTTTGTTGCCCACCGCATTGAAGCATAGTTGGTGCATCTCCCTTCCCAGAGTTAGCATTCTTCTTACTCTTGTACTTCTTCTTCTTTCCTCTAAGGTCTATGGATGAGACTGTGAGGATGTCGGAATTGTTGGAAGGATTAGCAGGTTCCTGCATTGCCTGGCCAACTGTGGGTTGCGAATTCTGAATATAAACTTGTCCTAGATGTGGGGTAATCTGTTCAAAATGGTTGACGGAATCCATCATACCATTGACATGAGGTTCATGTGGCAGCCTAGCTGGATCAAACGCAAGTCTTGCAGGTTGGTTCCAAAAAGATTGGTTATTTTCTAGAACCTGACCACTCCATGGCAGAATGGGGTTAATGGTTGGATTGCCCCCTTGCGGGGTTAGGCCCAAAAAATATTGGTTACTTACTAGGACCTGACCACTCCACTAATGTGGTCCTTGGGTGCGATAAGAATTCCAAGGTGGGTTTCCCCTTTGCGGAGACTGACCCCAAGAAGTTTGGCAACTTCCTGAAACATGACCATTAGGTGGATTGCCTCCTTGTGGAGGTGGGGTCTAAGAAGTTTGGTTATTTCCTAGATCCCAACCGTACCATGGTGGTTGAACTTGGTATTGAAAATCATTCCAAGGTTGACTGCCTCCTTGCGGAGGTGGATTCCAAAAAGGTTGGTTACTTTCTGAATATTGCCCAGTCCATTGTGAACTAGGTTGCATGTATGGATTGCCCCCCTTGCAAGGGTATGTTCCATTGAGATTGATGACTTGGTAGAACATTACCATTCCATTGCGGGATAGAATGAATAGGTGGATTGACCCCTTGCGAGGGGATGTTCCATCGAGATTGATGACTTGGTGGAACATTACCACTCAATTGCTGACTGGGATTCATGGATGGATTGCCCCCTTGCGGGGGTGGGCCCCAATTAGATTGGGTACTAGTTGGAATCAGACCACTCCATTGAATGTTTCCTTGGTTTAGATAAGCGTTCCAAGGTTGATATCCTCCTTGCGAAGGTGGGCCCCAAGAAGATTGGATACTTCCTGAAACCTCCCCACTCCATGGCGGAATGGGGTTGATAGGTGAATTTCCATTAGTCATTGTGCTAGGATAATTCGAAGGATAACCCTCGAGGGAATTTCCACTAATCTGAGGAGCATATCCCCAATTGGCATAAATGTTCCATGGTTCATTGCTTCCGCCATGAATATTACCATTCCATTGTGAAGGGTTGCCCCCAGAAGTAGAATTTGGACAAGTGTTTTGTATACCATGAGGACTCTGATTTACTCCTTGTGTGTGTTGACCCTGATTAGCTGATCCATATGGAAAACCAATGTTTAAGAAAGCCATGGGGTCCCGTGTTGGACTGTGCATGTCATGCAAACTTTCAAAAAGAGGTTTGATATCACCCAGTGATTCACAGATAGTAAGTACAACTGGTTCTGAAAGACTCATCAAAGGAGGAATGACAGGAGCATTTGTGTGATGTTTCAATGTTTCAATTTCAACTAGAGTAAGATTATCAACTATGTCTGTATTCAGTTTGTGATGTGACGATGAATTCTCAGTGTTGATTTGATGTTGTTCTTCTCCAGCAATGTTAATTGAGTTGAAATTCAGTTCTGTTTCCAAGTCATTAGAATGTGGTTTTTATGTTTGTCTCTGCAATGTAGCAAGGCCTTCAATTTCTGGTGACTCACCTCGCTGCCGCCGTGACTGGCGGATCGGGAGAGTAGCCACTTCTAAGAAGTTGATAAAAGGATGTGTTTAAAATGATAGTTTGAATCAAACAATCCTAAGGCAGTCTAAACTCAAAAAATGAAAAGTGTCCACACAGTAAAAATTCCCTAGAGATTTCAAGCAAGCAAACTTACTTTTCCAAAGAACCGAAGCTCAGTGAAAAGCTGGATTGTAGGGCCTTCCGAAACTAGTAGATGCTGAGGGATTTCATGTCCTCATACAATTGCTAGGAGCAAAGGTGTGAGAAACAGTTACAATAAACTTTAATCGCAAGGGGTACTTGTGTTGGTTCTTGACCACTCACCCTCCCAAGGAGTAAAAGTTTCAAAGTCTATCTCAGGTATTGCAAGTGTGTCCCACTCACAACATCCTATGTGATATCTTATGAATGGCCACTAAAGTTACCACTTCACAATAGACGGTCGGGCGGACAGTTGTAAGTCAATGACAACTCTCATTACCAGAAACTCTAGAAACAGTGATGTCACCCCGAGGACTTGTCACTGAACATAGAATCGCTTCGATAAGCTCATGTCCCACTAAATAAGCAAGAAGGGGGAACCACCCTTACTTATCTAGATTGACCTCGTGCTTGACGCATGTTTCAGAAGCGCTTTCCCGACAAGCGTTTTTTGCAACTAATGGATTTACTCTCTTTAATCAATGCTAGTTTCAAAGTTTTGCAGCCTAGGAGTGTTAGCTCTCCAAACATAATCCAGGGAACTAACCTAAACTTGTTGATGATATGAAAATCAAAAGTTTGTCAATTTTAGATTAAGTGCCAATTTTAGTGGAAGTTTGCTTAGTCTCACGGTGGAAGTGAAATTGATGGTGTTTCAACTCGAAAACAAAATGAACCATACAATGCAAGATGCTCACTATGTTATCTTTCAGTTCGATGAATATCCTAACCGAAGGAGGGTTAGAGGTTCATGAGCTTCTTTCAGACATGCAAAGTTTTTGGTAGATTTCTTATGTTCATGCACGGTTTTTTTTTTGAAATATGGATAATAATCGATGTTTGATGATCAATGTAACCCAAATAGATATCTCAAGTAAAAGTGAATCTAATTCTATTACATGGGGGATCCCTGTTTCTCATTCACAAGATCACCCGAAAGCCCAAGTGAAGAGGATACGCAGAGCCCTTTAGAATGCTTGTGAATTAAATCCTAGACTATTACACTTGAGATCCACTTTCTCATTCACAAGATCGCCCGAAGGTGCGAGTGAAGAGGATACGATGGCTCGAAAAACTGTTTGCAACAATTAAATCTACTCTGTTACACGTGAGATCCACTTTCTCATTCACAAGATTGCCCGAAGGTGCGAGTGAAGAGGATACAGTGGCTCGATATAAGATGCTTTGGAAAGATCAACTCCTAAACAACTCTCCATTTAATCAAGACTTTTCAAGTTTTGTAAAAAAAAAATTTGCAATTTTTTTTCCTTTTTATTCAAGACTAAAGATTCGAATCAAAACTTTAGTCTATGTAAAGAAAAAATTTGGCAAAATTTTCTTTTCATTTAATCCAAAATATACACAAAACCTCCAAAAATGTTGCAAATTTGTGCTTTGTAATCCAAAATTAACTTCAAAAATTTTGCAATTTGTTTTGTAATTCAAAATTAAAGACTTGAAAAGACTTCAAAAATTTTGCAATTTTTTCTTTCTTTGAAATTAAAGATTTTAAATCCAAAAATGCAAAAATCCTCAATAACTTTGGAAATGAGTTTTTTGAAAAATTAGGAAAAGGTTCCTTGGTTGTTTTGTTTATATGTTGACATGGTCTTCAACATAATCAAAAGTTTTTTAATCTTTTTAAAAACTTTTTCAAAGGCATTCTAACCACATCTTGAACTTAATCAAATAAATGTTATCTCAATTTAATGAACACTTTCTTAAAAAAAAATATTTGAATTCTTTGTACTCTTTTTAATTCAAATGGAAAAGAATTTAGTTCCCACCATGTGAAACAAATCTAATCTTTTCAAAAGAATCACAAGGTAATGTTTAAAAAGAATCTCAATTTACTCTGCCCCTAGCATTCAAAATCTCAACTTAATCAAAAGTTTTTAATATTTTTTAAAAGGATTAATATAAATTGATTCGTTTTAAACCAAAAACATAAAAAGATTGTAATTCAAAATACTCATGCGACACTATTCCAAATTTTTGCGAAAGGAAAAACCAAATGATCCAAATAAGAAACTACTCTGTGCGGTTTCAATGAGAATAGGAAACTCTACTAGTCATATGTAGACATTGAACTAGCATTTAAGGAAACCCCGACAACTGTGGTGTGAACTCATGAGTTTAAAAACGAACTGAAGTGAACGCTGATCAATTGATTTCTAATTGCATTCGCTGTGGTCTGTTCATGCTTGCCGTGATTGTGTTTAGAAGAGAGTTTACAAGGAATATAAGGAAAAATGTCTATTATGACACCGCCAGCGTAATATGAAGGATGTAGCCAAACTTTAAGGCTGATTCAGCTGTATCAGTCACAACATCGTATCCTGGCTCTCGTCTCTTTTTAAACCTTGAGATTAACGCTCATCCATCAATGTTTCACCATCCATCTTCACGTTGAAATTGTGGTAGAGTGAATGAACACGTGGAGGGTTAAGATTACTGCGCTTTGATGCTCAGATCAATGCCTTCAAATGTTGAGGATATCTCAGGCAGAGCTGAAGGAAACCCACAGGGCACTATGAATATATTTCACGATGTGTTTACAAGTTTCCAAATCATTAATTTCTTTCAATGCTGAGATTAAGATCTTTCACACATAATCTTTTTTTTTTTTAAATGGTTTAAGCTTCACGCATGGCTTGAAGGTTCACGCAGAGCTTTAATGGCAGAGGATCAGGCATTCACGCAGAGCTTAAAGCATTCAAGACAACACAATCAATTCTGGAAAAATAAACACGCCTTCACCATGGAAATGAAAACGCAGGGTTGAAAAGGGATCTTCAAACCGTCAACGATTCATGCTTTGAAATCAAGACAAAGTTTAAAAGCTGGTAATTAAAATCGAAACATAATTTTACTGCTGAGATTTTTGCAGAGATTAAGGTTGCTTATGCTGGGATTCAACTCACCTGCAGGCTTTCAATAAGTCTCTGCAAAGAGATGGAATAAACTAAGAGGAAAATGAAAAAGACTCACGCAGAGTAGGTGTGGAGATTCAACGCGGAGATCGCAGGGTTGGAGGCAATGCATCATTCACCATACAACAGCAAATGAAAATGCCTCCCAAGTGCAAATCGTGGCAGTGTGTGAAGAACACGCACAGATAACAACTTTAAAATCTTTCAATGCAGAGTTTCGTGACATCTGGGCATCTACACGTAGGGGTTAACACTCAGCACGCAGAGGTGGAAGGTTGTCAGGGTTGCAGAGTGTAATTACTCGGGGTTTAAAACCACGCAGAGAAGAATGAAACCAACAGCTAAAATGTTGCTGCGATTTTGGAATTTTAAACTTTAATTTCTGTGAAATTCAAGCTTCACGCAGAGCTTTTATGCTGAGTTTGAATGCTTCAATATGAGGTATGAAAGCTTCAAAATCTTTGAGATCTTTCAACATACTGCAGAGTTTCAAGAATATGCATAGTTTAACAAACCTTCTACACTGAGGTCAATATGGCAGAGAACAAAGAGCTTGGTATTTGGAAAACTAAAACGTTGAGGCTTAAAAGCTTTCACTCATTTAGCAGAATCAAAATCTTTAAGATCTTAGCATACTTTAAAAAAAAAATACACAGAGCTATGAGGATCTTTAGGCATTCGTGGCATTGTCTGCAGCATTCAACAAAATTCAAACTTGGGAAGTCCGTCTTCTCAACAACGTTTATAAGAAATTTAAAGCAATATATACAGCGTTAAACCACTGTATGTAGCGTGTTAGAGGTTGAATAGTTTTAGGATCTTGGCCACGTTTAAGCCCGAATTCAAGGCAGATTTAAAAAAAAACGCAGAGCTTCCCAAAAACACGTAGAGCTCTACAATCTTTCAACGCTGCACCGTCTTTTACGTAGAGCCTTAGGAATTTCTTGATCTTTTTATCTTTTAATGCTTCATACTTTCAAAATCTTTCAAACACAGAGATCTAGGAATTTTAAATGTAGAGCTTTCAAAGGTTTTGGCTACCACGCAGATTTTTTAAAGGTTTTGGTAGACATTCACAAGACGCAGATCTTTCAAAGGTTTTGGCTGCCTTCAACCGCAGATTTGAAAGAAATTGTCAATGTAGAGTTGGAAAGCATGGAGGTCGTGGCAATGTCTACACAACTTTAAAATCGAAACAGAGTTTGAAAGGGTTCTGCCATAGCTGAGTTATAAAAATTAGATCTCAAAGAAACCATACAAAATCAAGAAACTCAGATCTGAGTGTAATGTGAGGTGATTTGATGAATTAAACGCATGGCTAGGTTAGTCTTGAGCTGCCCTAGCTAGATCTTAGGGTCTTTAATGGTTCTTTAAGCCACAAAGGAGCAAATTTGAAGGAAGAAACACCCAAAAATTGAAGAAAAATCAAGAAAATTCAAGAAATTTCGACAAGCAGTATGGTCGCCATTTTGATATCAGTGTTTAGTGCAGGGATGTGTCTACACTAGTTTAACTATTTTGCTAAGAGGTGGTGAGTCTCTACGTCAGAAATGAAAAGATTATTACAAGCATCTATAGATCTAGATTCATTCATTAAAACTCATTAAGATCTAAAATCATTTAGGAATTAAAATCATGCATGATAAGCATAAAAAACTCTTAAATGGCAGAAACTTGAATCAATTCATGCTATAAAACAATGGAGAAGATACATGATTACCAAGAATCCTGGTGTGAGTGCCTCCTCCCTTGCCATAAGTTCTCCTTCCTCTACCCTTGCTTTTGAAGAGTTGGAGCTCTTCTCCTTCCTTTAGAATCTCCTCAGCATACCTTTGCTATTTTTTTCTCTCTTTACCATGCCTTCCATGCCTTTCTTATATAGCATTGGGAAATGGGCCTTAGGCTTTTCTTCTAAATGTGGGATTAGTCATTTTCCTCATTTTGATTATTTTCAAGTGAAAACCCACTTTTGAATAGTTTTTAGGCTTTTTGCTTCGCTCATGATGTTTTAAACACAATTAATGCATTTTAATGCATTTCTTAGAGAGGATTCGTCTTTGATTGAACTTGTGTCATGACTTTCGTGTCGTGGGTGCATGGTAAACATATGTTGCTCCTTCACTTAGTTAAGGGTGTCAATTTGATTGTTAACAGGAAGCAATTAGACATTTTCAAAATTACTACAATGAAAATGATGACTTTTCTGTTAGGGAACATATCAAGGTGATCAATGGATACCCTCATTTCTTCATGTACCAGGAAGGGAATGAGATCTACAATCCGATACCTCTGGATGAAATTCATAAAACTATTAAAGGGTCTGTTAAAGATAAAATCCCGTGTTCAGATGGTTGGACCATGGAGATTTTCTTGGAATTTTTCGACATCATGGGAAACAATATTATGGAAATGGTCAAAGAAACAAGGCTAACATGTAAGGTCTCGATTGAATTAAACTCTACTTTCATTTCTTTAATCCCAAAAGTATTAGTGACTGAATCCTTTGATGATTTTAGGCCAATCTCTTTATGTAAACTAGTATACAATTTGATTGCCAAGATAATTGCAAATATAATTAAACCGTTTTTTATCGAGATGCATGTCTAGGGAGCAGTTTGGCTTCTTAGATAATAGGAAGATTCTACATGCCATAGGTGTGGCTCAGGAAGCTTTCCACAACATTAAACCGAGGAATATCAATGGATTAATCCTTCAGTTAGATCTGTCTAAAACTTATGACAAGGTAAATCAGGGGTTCCTCAGATTGGCTCTTATGCAGATAGGGATCCCATGGAAAACAATTAGTTGGATAATGGCATGTGTATCTTCTTTGAGCTATGCTATATTAATCAATGGAATCCCTACGGATTTCATAGCTAGTTCTCATGACCTTAGACAAGGCTTCCCTCTTTCGCCACTTTTGTTCCTGATTGTTATTGAAGGGTTGAGTAGACTCATGATCAAGGAAAATGAAAAAGCAAATATTAGAGGCATAAAAATCACTTCCAAGATAGCTATAACTCATCAACTTTTTGTTGATGATGTGATGTTGTTCGAGGTGAAAAGGATCGAGGAATGGAGTTATATCAGAAACATTTTAAACATGTTTTGTAGGTCTACAGGTATGGAAATAAATGCATAAAAATCCATTATACATGAACACAATTCTGAGAAGGAGTAGCTGGCGAAAATTACTCAGTTACCACCCTTTCGAGTTTTGGATCTAGAGCAGGAAACCAAATATTTGGGCTACTACATCAACCCTAATGATTATAGGATATCCGACTGGCATTGGATTTTGAAAAGGTTTGATAGGAGAATGCATCATTGGTGTTGGAAATGGCTATCCATTGAAGGCAGGGTAACATTAGCTACATCAATACTCCAAAACCTTTCAATGTACTGGTTATCTCTTTGTAAAATTTTGAAAACCACACTTACTGACATAAGAAGAAAGATAGTCAATTTTATTTGGTTCGGTTGTGACAAACAAAAATATCATCTGGTGGAGTGGAAAAGATTAGCATGTCTAAGGGCCAAAGGCGGTTGGTCTTTAAAAAATATATATGGTTTCGTTTCAGCCCTATTGTCTAAGAGCTTATGGCGTGTTATCACAGTCAATAGTCCTTGGATTTTGATAATCAAAGGAAAATATTTCAGGAAAATGTCAGTTATTCAATGGATTTGTTCAAAGGATAAACATAGGAAGGGAATTTTGAATATTTGGGCAAGTCTAATATCAACATTCCCCGCGGTGGAAAACTGGTTGGCATGGGTCCTGGGGAATGGACATTCAATTCTAGTTGGTGAAGACCCAATCATTGGGGGGCCTGCAAATTTCAAACTGTTTCTGGAGCTTATTTCCATTCCGCGGTTGAAGGGAATTAGATCTCTAAACCATATTCTAATATCCACTTCTCACTTAAGTGGAATGCCAATATGGTTAAATGCTTCTCAGTTGGGCTTATACGGTGAACTGACTAAAGAATGGTCAGGCTATATTGGAGGTCCTACCATGGTTATGTTCAAATTTATGAGGAAGATGACCAATTCAAATGGTCTTGGAATACCCAAGATGGATCCTTATCTGCTAAGCTTGCTTACGATTCCATTATGTCTACTCTTTCTATGGAGAAAAGGTAGTGGTTCACTGTCTGTTGGAAATGGATTTTGCCATTGAAGATCATAATTTTTATTTGGCTTGTGTTGGAAAATAAAATACTAACATGGGCTAATTTTCTAAAAATAGGTTTTACTGGCCCAAACATCTGCCCTCTGTGCAAGCTTGAAGCGGAATTAGTCCTTCATTTGTTCGTTATCTGCTCCTACATAGCAAAAATATGGATTACTATCAACCTCTCTTTCACTTCGATCGCAGCCTGGTATGGTGATTCTCTACAGGAATGTTTGTAGAATTGGTTCTCTCATAATTCTCAATTTGGAGAATTAGCTTGTTTCATTATTTGGGAAACATGGCGAGCAAGGAATTATTGTATCTTTGAGAACAATTTTCAAACTCTTGAGTGGAGTGCTAGAAAGGCTATAGTTGCTTTTTTGGAAGTATCAGAATCCTCCTGGAGAGCCATTAATAGCTTGATCTTGATCAATCAGTCTCCTCCTTTACCTATGTCACGATGCAGGGATTTTTTCGATCGCTCTTCTCAAGATCAAGTGAGACTATGTGGTGCCGATGCTTTCATTGTTTTGGATCAGTCCCGTCATATTAACTTATGGATGAATTATGGTCTGGGGACTAACAAGAGAGGAGAGTTGTTGGCTCTCTGCCTAGTTCTTTTTTATGCAAATTTTCATCATCTTCCACTTCAACATATTGCAGGGGATTTGATGCTCATAATCAATTGGTAAAATGTTTTATGCTCTTTAAAGGCGTTGCCATTGTCTCCTTGGATGTCACAAGTTAAATCCCTGCTCAAGGATTTTCCACAGGTGTCAATTATTCATATCTTCCGCGAGTTTAACTCTCATGCTGACTCCTTATCATAGAGAGGTCTCTTAGCTGTAGAGGGGTCTATCGATTTTGAGGTTTGGTGCGGGGGTCAGCTTTTTTCATCTGGATGCATGTCAGTGTTTTCTACTTAGTTTCTCGCTTTTGGGAGCACAATCATTAGAGAAATTTTGAGGTAAAAAATGAGCCTCAAAACAAAAGAAATGTACTATAAAAATCAACCAATAGGATCAAGGTGATGATGTGAACCATGGGGGATGAATCACCATTTTTGGGTAAACAAATAAAAAGATAAAAAGGTCAAAGTGAAAAAACTACTTCTTCAATTCGTATTTTCAACTTATCTCCTTGTATATTCACTCAAATTTCGATCACAAGCAGCTGTTGGATGGGGAATTCAATTCTGCATCCAATGAGTACCCACTCGGCATACTTTTGATGGACATCATCATCACGTTTTTTCATGTATTTCTTCTTTTTGGGGCAGCGGGGTCCATCAAAAGTATGCTGAGTGGGTACTTGTTGGATGCAAAATTGAATTCCCCATCCAACGGCTGCTCGTGATCGAAATTTAAGTGAATATACAGGGATATAAGTTGAAAATACGAATTGAAGAAGTAGTTTTTCTTTTTTCCTCCAAAATTTTATGAGGTATGCTAATATTATTTTATAATTTTCCTTAGGAGGCCCATTTTAGACCTCAAAATTTCTTTAATGTTTGTTATTAGCTATATGCTTTGGAGTTCTTCTCCTTAGACACTATATACTTAGCGGAATTTATTTCTCTTTTCCTTTTCGCGGCATGTATTTTTTTTTATGACAAATCCTATGTGATTGGGGTTTGTTTTTCTGGTCGAGGACTGGCTCTTTATGCCCTGGTGTTGGTTGTTCTCATTGATACTATTGGTGTATATGGCTCTTTGTCCTTTGAGATTCCTGGATGTGGATTTCCTTGTTGTTTTTGTCTTTTACATATACTTTTTAATTGAAAGTACAGTTATTTTTCTGTCTTAAAAAAAAAACCCTGTGTGGTCTCAACAAAAGTATTCAACATCAAAAAGGTTTTGGAGAAATTTTTACATCATAACATTAAGTTTAAAACTCTTTTAATACCTCTAACCCAAACACTCAATAAATTGGCATAAAAAAAACTACAAACTATTAGAAACCACCACCAATTAATTTACCAACTATTTTTGTTTAACATTCATGGTTTATTATTACTCAACACTTATATTACAACTCAACCATTCATTGCTACTTACGTGTTTAGTTACAAGATTGCAAAGTATACAACATACATATCCTAACAATTTAACCATTTCAAAGATAGTATTAAAATCAGATTTTATATATAAAAATTCATATTTTCGTTAAGTTAAGGCGTTTGAGTTGGATATGGTAAATTAATGGGTTTCCATGGGTTTCCCTGTATAAAACATAAAGGTTATATGAAAATGAACATAAAAGTTATATGAAAATGAGACAAATAGATCATACTTTATGATTAGTTTTCTATGTTATATATTCTTAACATAGAAAACTAATCATAAAGTATGATCTATTTGTCTCATTTTCATATAACTTTTATGTTTTATACAGGAAACCCATTAATCAACCCATAGAAACCCATTAATTTACCATATCCAACTTAAACGCCTTTAACTTAACGAAACTCTGAATTTTTATCTACATAAACTCGTTATCTAATTTCTACTTTAGTATGTGAGGTAGGCAAGGCAAATGCTTTTTGTTTCAAAATTCAAATTTCGCATATGGAGAAGACTTCCCATGGAAGCATGAGGTCATTAGGGTTACTTTCATTAAAGTTACATTTCAAATTTAAATGGAGGGCAATTGCTTGCAATAGTAGTTATGAAAGGGATGGCCACTTAATGTTTGAAAAGGAGGAGTACTCACATTGGGCACATGATTGCACTTAGTTAACAATCATAATTACTTGAATCATATGGAGATGGGGTTGTTAGGTTAGGAAGGGGAGGGATAACAAATGATAACTTTTGAGTGAAAAAAGCTTATGCAATTTGAAGTTGGTATGAGAAGTAGGTAAGGATGGGTGGAGATGAGGTTATGAGATAAAGTCTTTAAAAAAAGAAATGAACCATTTAATAATAATAATAAATGAGAGTATGAGAAAGGGTGAGTTCGGTCAGTAAGTTATGACCCACTTGAAGGGTGACTGAATTTGCAAGGTGTTCCAACCTTGCAATTTTATAAACAAAATCTGAGATCCTTTTTGGTATGTTTGTTTTTATTAAATTAAATTAAAAGAAAAGGCCAAAAAAATAGACGTTCATTAGATATACGCACATGATGGCAGTGCCAGCTGTCAGCCACTGAAGGTTGCCAGTGCGCAACTCGTGACCATGGCCATCGCCGCATGCAAATGCACATGCCATGCTCCCGTGCCGTGACGGCCATGCCCATCATCATCATCATCTATGACATGACATGACATATGGGCGGTAATTGTTTTTCAAAAACAATCCTGCCGACAAAAACCGCTCTGGTGGTAACAAGCGGAGTAGAAACCGATTTTGGTGGTTTGGCCAAAAGTCGTAGGAACGTCCGGGTCACGACGTTAACCGGGGATTAATGTATTGTGTATTGGAAACAGGGGAGCCGGCTTAACCCGCGGTAAACGGCGAGTCACATGGATGGGCTGACAAAGGCTGCAGAGATTCACTGCAGGCCCAATGGGAACAACGGCTGCCTCATTTTCACGTCGCACATGGCCGCTCGCAATTCCCAGAGACTTATATAGATATAAAATGTGTATTGACTTGCAATCTGCCTTTTTCTGTGTGTATATGCTTTAACTGCGGAATGCAGAGGCGGGGCGAGGTTTGGACTAATTTAAGGAACCGATTGATTATTTTGGGATGGGAATTGAATACGGGAATCGGTTGATTTTATTGGGATGAGAACTGAATACGGGAATCATGTTGGATGGGATTGTTACGCAGTGATGGGAGCGGTGTGGTAACAGAAAAAGGAAAGGCAAAAAAAACAGAGACATTAATGGCGGAGACGCCCGGCAACATTTAACGTCCACCCATTTGCTTTTAGATACACCCGACTGGGGCCGCCCAGTCAACTCAGACAGCTCACATGCCCTTGCTCTCACAGTTTTACAGATAAATATGAATAAATAATAGGTTTCTTTAATTACAATATACACTTTACAGAGGTAAATGACAAATCGTTTCCACAGAATTCACGATGTTTTTCTGGCTGTAATCAAAGCTTAAAACACTCTGGGATGTTAAGTTCCGCGCTTCTTAATGGTCCCTCGGGGAGAAGGTCCAGGAGTGGCTAATTCCGTAGTAAACAGATCTTATCTCCTGTTAATTTTTTTTATTTTTAAGTCGAACCTGGACAAATTTTCTGTTGATCATGATCTATATTGGAACTTTGTTGTAGGAATTTTATCCCATGGAAAAATCAAATAGAGTTACCAGATCAATCGAAAGTTTTGATGACCGTATTATATTTACTTCAAATGTTAATCATATAATAAAAAAAGCTTTTTAAACACAATCTTGATATAAGATTTGGTAGGTATTTTAGGGGATGATTAGAGTTTAGTTATTATTCAAATTTTGTACAACTTATCATTTTATTATTTTTTTCAATTTTGACATTTTTTTCAATTTTGATGGTAGATGTTATAAAATGGTGGTATTTCAATGTGAAACTATCACACATTTCTTATAGGAGGAGGGGAAGATGGATAGCCATATTTCATTGTTATTATTCTATATATGTAAGTCTTTCATATGAGGAGGAAAATTGTTGTTTTATATGTACATTTTTTTAGAAGAGAGGAAGAAGAAAAGGAAGAGGAATATTCCAAACAAGCACACATATTCACCCTACAATCAATTGATATACTAACACAAAAGTCAAGCAAGTATGTATATTCATTTCCCCACACACATCCCCCAAGGAGAAAGGGAAAATCTATAGACATATCCTAGTGCACATGCCACACACCCCCACACAAAGGACAAGTAAGATACTCAACCCACAACCAATGAACCTTACATTTTTCTAGTAGGTTTTGGCTCCACACAAAAACACATCCCCTAAAGGAGAAGGGAAAGACCCATAAGTATATCTCACTATTGGTTTATTTACAAACCCACACAAAGGCCATGTGAACACCATCTTCAAAGTGTGATATAAGAGGTTTGTGAGCAATTTGAATTGCCCCAAATTGTTCAAATTATACTTTCAACATTTCTTAGGTGTACTTGCCATGGAAAGGTTAAACGTCTCTATGCGACATCGTAGATTGATTCCTTCCCATCAAATGTCGTCTGTTGGCTGCCATAAGCATTGGTCCCCCTCTAACGAGACCTTTGGTGTGGTGCCCCTATAACAATTATACCTGCAAGTAACTTGCCTTTCTCTCTAGCCTCAACCTCAAAGCCAAGGGAAACGATAGGAAAGGGTATAGTTAATTAAAAAGAATCTCCATTTATGTGCCCCGATTGGGAGAGGGACGATGATTCATCGAACCCATAAAAATGAGAAGGCGGCCATCGCTAGACAGACTGTAGATGGAAAGACAAACTGGACAAAAATTATGAGGAACTCAAACAATTTTTTTTTTATCTCTATCATTCAAATTGAACATTTCTTAGGTTTATGAGCAATTTGAATTGCCCCAAATTGTTCAAATTGTACTTTCAACATTTTTCTCACAACTAATGTAAAGTAACCCACCATAGCAGAAAATATTTTATAATCATAAAAACTATTCTAAAATACTATGAGATAAAAGGTCCCACACAAGTCCATGAGAGGTTAAGAGAAACGTAATGAGGAAGCAAGCCATCAACCATTATATCAATAAGACATGACACTCCTTTCTAACTATGTTGATTGACATAAAAATCGAAAAATCGAGGTATGCTGAAACTTATAGTGTACACCATTTTTTCCTTGAAAAGAGTTATCCTACCTTACCAGCTTTAGATACTCCTCTACTTTAATAGACAGCTTTAGATACTCTACATTTTTTCTGGGCATTGGCTTTAGATACTAACGACGTACCTTCGAATCTGGTGAAGTTGCGCAGTGTTTAACGTTCACTTACAGTGAAACACTTGGTGGGGACCAGGTAGGGACAGCTAAAACCCTACATTGACATTGTACATCGTTGTTTTTACCAGCGTTATCGTTGTTACAATGGTATTGTATTATTACATTCTTACGGGGTAGTGATGGAGGTGGTGTGGGTGCGGTGGGCTCTGTCGGTCATGTGCGGATGCTGGTATTGCTTCTTGTTGTTTTGTGTGTTGTGAAATGTGGGTAATAATGCTTTTTTGGCGGTGGGTTTCTGTGTATACTTGAATCCGCTGAATCCTGTTGGGCAGGAAGGATTTTGGGCGATGAATTTGTTGCGGTGAAGTACTTCATACTCATGGGCAGTGTCTGATTATGGTGATGTGAATAATGTTCCTTTGATTGCCTGCTGGGCAGCGACCCAAAAAATAACTGAAAAGAGGAACTGCAAACTTCAAAAAGAAAGAGTTCACAGATGTAAGCAACCAATGCATATTATGATATGATTCTCCTGTGATGACAGAGAAATAGACATAGACGCGGTGGGAGATGAAGATGATGCTCATGCTCATGATTCTTACTCTTTCTTGTGGTGTCTTTTTGCCATTCCATGTGTACTCCCATCTGTCTAACCTACTGCTTGCTGTGCACTCAAAGTTTGGCATGCTGTTATGCTGTTGTTTTTGTTGCTGTTTGGCATGGGATGCTTATATATATTATAAGCACGTGAGTGCAGGAGAATCAGTGAAGCTCCTGACCTTTGAACTTTGCCTTTGTCCCATTCCCTCTGACCCCCTACCTCTATCTTTACTCAACCCTCCTATTGTACTCTCCTTAAATAAATATATATGTATGGAGGAGGGAGGATTAGTTTATTGCTCACATGTCTGCATGAGATTCCTTCTCATGCCTCTTCATCCTGAGGAGCCAGAAGAGCCACTTTAGGCACGTTGAGCTCTGATTCTCACCTCAGCTAGCTCCCAAGTCTTTGATATTTTTAAAAAGCTTTTCCGCTTGGGCCTGTCAAAGCTGCTGCTTCTTGAGTCTTCAAGTTTTTCACTTTAACCCCAAGTTATACTTCATTGAATTATCCATACCACAGGGGTCAAAGGACCCCCACTTCAACCAGCTTGTAAGTCCATATTGTTTACTTAAGAATAGCATGTTCTTCAAAGCAATTGATGAATGTATCTATCTCTTCTGGCTAGCAAAATTGCTTACTCTCTCAATACAACCTGTGTCATCTCTGAATGCCCTCTAAATGAGGAGTTGCCCCTTGTAACCTTCACACGCTTACACCCATTTCACTAATTCTTGTTCATGCCCAAAGGCCAATCTTTTGGCGACCTTCATAGCCATCTTGAAGCTTGTTTCATTATTGCACATCCGTTCTAGCAGGCTTGGCTACTATGTTTAGTAATTGCTACTCTACTCTACAGGCTATAATTCAAATACATTGCCAAGTTTAATGCATTTTGTGACGGTTTCATTGAGTTAATATCTGTGGCTACAAAGACTTTGCTTGCACCCCTATCCTAAAACCCATTTGAATGATTTATACCATGCAGCTCTTAGTTTCTTTCACATTTCTGCTTTGTTGAATATTGCTCACAGTGCATTGTTTCGTTGTTTGTTTACAGATATCTGAATCATCAAAGTTATCAACAATAGTAGAAGGTGAGTAGTATCATATATTGGAGATGGAAGGCCCAAATGTTCAAATGGACACCAGCTACGGACCCTCGTTTTTAGAGGGGAGAAAATCCCGGAAAATGCAAGAGGTAGAACCTGGAATCATAGGAGGAATATCAGACTTTCTTCTAATCGATGACCTGTTGGATTTCTCCAATGAAGAAATTGCAGCACCAATTGGGGAGAAATGCAGTGATGCCAGCGGAGCTGATTCCTCCACAGTAACAAACACTGCCAAGATGGCAGAAACCATGTTAAGTTGCAACAATGATTCCTTGCTGGATAACAGAATAAGTACCCACATTTCAAATGCTGTGAGCACAGATATTAAAGCTCACAATTCTCCAGCAGACCTTTGTGTTTCAGTGAGTCATGCTGCTTCCTCTTCTACCCCATTCGATGGACTGGTTCCATTTTTGTAATTTAGTTTTCCATGAGCAACCTTAAGGTGAAAAATCAAATAACAATCATACCTCTAGTTTCTGTTTATTTCCAATCCCACATCGTGTAGAAAATGAGTTGCTTATTAAGTTAATCTCCATTGTTGTTTCACAGTGTGATGACTTGGCAGAGCTGGAGTGGCTTTCAAACTTTGTGGAGGACTCCTTCTCCACAGGTAATGTACCTACAGAGATAACTCATCATGTTCTTGACTCCGGTAAGGGCTCATCTAGCTGTATTTTAGAAATATTGCCTCTGCCTAGCCGAGCTAGCCGAGCTCGAAGCAAAAGGTCAAGGGCGCCTGTTTGTAATTGGGTTTCTCGCATACTGAATTCTCCAAGTTCGTCTGCAAGCATAGTATATCAGAATGGCTATACTTCTTCAGAATCATATGAACAAGCCGGTGGAGCAGAGTCTCTCTCTACAAATACGAATAAACTTAGCAAGACTAAGACCACCCACGTTACATCCAAGAAGAGAGGTGCAGTGCAGGTGGATCATCATGGCATACAAGTCAGAAAATGCAGTCATTGTGCCACCCAAAAGACCCCACAGTGGAGGGCAGGTCCTGAAGGTCCCAAGACACTCTGCAACGCCTGCGGTGTGAGGTTCAAGTCCGGTAGGTTGCTGCCAGAGTACAGACCTGCTGCAAGTCCTACCTTCGAGGGCACCCAACATTCAAACTCCCACAGGAAAGTCGTTGAGATGAGGCGTCAGAAGTTGAATGAGATCGACGAGAAACCGAAACCACATGATCACATGGAAAAATTAGTCCAAGGACTAATACAATATAACTACTCTTCTTCTGAACAATACTCAGATTTTGGTAAATCAGATGATGACGAATGCTTACTCCACAATAATATTAATACTGGAGAAGACATGAATTTCTGTAGACAAATTGTCTAGTGATGACATTTATAAGCTCATCACAAAACAGAATCTTGTACAATTTTCTACCATCAATTGAGTTTACGATCAATGATTCTGTGTTTGACTGGAGAGCATAGCCTAGCTTTGTTTCTGAAATGTATTGAGGCACAATAATGTTATGCAGCGTGTAATTTACTTTGTGAGTTACAGAGTTAAGATTTTCTGTATTCATTTTGTAAAAGGTTTACCACAGTTTCCATGGATCTCTGATCCATTAATTCCACGAATCTAGGGATTTTAAAATTTGCATCTATGAATGACTATGCACCTTGTACTTCAAAGTGCAAGGAATTTCTGTCTCTATAGTAACAGTGAAGACATGAGAAAGAAGTGATAAAATCCATTTCACTGGAAGTCAATAGGACTAATTTGGTGGTGTGAGCATATTGGAATTATGGGGGTTTATCAATGTTTTTAGGACTTCAGCAGTGTAGATTGAATATATTCATGCCGATGGCTGTGTTTGGTTTTGAGATTCCTAAGCTTTGTTGGACCGAATCCACCGTAAACGTTCCACTGCTATTTGATAGGAAGTTAATTAATGAAATGTTGCACAATAATAAGTATGATCACTACTGGGTTTGATTGATAAAGTTGGAGGATTCATAATATAGCTTCACATAAAGTGGTATAGGTTAGTGGTATAGGGTTGCTGTGGAATTTTCCTTCATTGGTTCTAATCCATACCAACAATATTATGAATCCATTTCAAGTATAGCAATTCGCAGGAACTGAGAAGCTCAGAGTAGTAAGCCATAGACAAAACCAGTAACTCCTTGAAGAGCCCAATCTAGGTCAACCCTCCATGTTATCCTGGTGTGAGAAGCAATGTATCTATTTCAGTGAGTGAAACAACAACCCCAAGTGTCTGTTTCCATGACACAAGAAGGCCAATGTTAATGCACTGTTGAGGGATTGTACCTCTGGTATGGTAGGTAAAAATAATCATTTTATCCTCAGCTTAGCAGCTGTCTTCCTGGCTGCTGGAGATATAATATCATTAGAGACGTTATTAGTACATGTATTAGATTAGAACATGCAAAGTTAGCTACGTACTGCCCCACTAACAGCAGCACGTGATGGTGAGTAGATATTAGATTTTTTTTAAACAATTGAACTGATACCCACTCAGCTATTTATATTTTTTGAAAATAATACGTGTCTCGACCATGTCCTCAGAAACATTATTACCACGCACGATGGGCTGGACTTTGGGATTGCAATAGCTGGTATTATGCTCTGAAATATATGCAGATTTTTGAAAATAGAAAAGAATTCTGTGAATGCATTGATCATGGCGATGGTGCATGTATGAATCTTGTGAATCCAATCGCCACTTTAAAGTAATTCTGAAGTCATAACTCCCCTTCAGATTTTTTTTGCAATGGCTTCGAGATTCCATCGATGTGTCTCCCATGCAATTTGGGCTGGGCCAGTGGGAGCAGAGTGAAATTAGTGCTTCCACGTGCTTCTCTGCTTATCCTCAAGGTTGAGTGTTATTCAAGATTCACACATTGTGTGGACCAGAGGCTGCGGCGATCATTTCTCTTTTGACCATATTTTTCTTTCACAAACCATCCATCCAAACAAAACTCTTGGCCAAAGTTTCAAAACCAGGTCCTCTCAAATTTGAGCTCTTCTTTGAGGACACTATCACAATGTTTATTGGTTCATTTTTTTGTAATTGGTGCTTCAACAAAGACATTATCATTTTACTTCACTATTTTTATTATCACTATTTCTGTTGTGACATGAAGAATTTCGTCTGTTCATGTTGTGACAGGAAGAATTTGACATGAAGAATTTTTTTTTCTTGATAGAGATATTTGAAATAACGTTAAAATTATCTATAAATAACTTATCTTGATTATCTATTTTTAAAAATTATTAATTATATTTATTAATTTGCTTTATAAATTTCTTCACTCTAAGGTCTACATGTGCACAACTAATTTTGAAAGTGATCCCCATAGCTATCTAGTTTGCTTTTCCAAAATTGCAGTCTTCTCTCTGTTAAGAAGAAAGGTATAATTGTTAAATGCCTTTGGCTAATTGTTAGACTTAATGGGCTTGTTAGTCATGTTTGCTCCTTTAGTGATCAATCTTTTGTATTGGAACATCACATTCAGTATAAACCAAACATTGATTTGGCTTGAGCAATATGTCGGTTGCTCAATCTTGATGACTTTTTCACATCTTTTGATACATGTTACTGTTGGAAAAACGGTAAGAAAAAATGAAATTTTCTTTTTGTGATTGCCTAATGGTCAAAGGAATCAATCTTCTTCATCCAAGACTAAGGAATGGGCCCTAAAGGTCTACTTGAACTAGCTGTACTCAAGTAAGACTTTGGGAAAGGAGTAGTATAATCTATAACTTCCTTTTTTTAAATTGGATATAGTAAACTAAGATATTTAGTTCCTATTCTAGATGTTATTGAACAATATTTATATTTAAAAAAGTCTTATTTTAAGCTTATGACAAGATAAAAATATAATATGTTAAAAGAAGTGGTCTTATTTTAAACTATCATAAGAATTACATGGATGGGTAACATGTATTATTTTAAATTCAAAATATTTTTTATAAGTTGTTTTCCCTTTTAAAGTACATCAAATATGCATAGTACTTAAGTAGTGACATGTGTGGACCATGGCGTGTTGTCATTCTTTGTAATTGTTAGTGATATTATGAAAATTCAAAAATGTTATGTGTAATATTAAGGTAATATTTAAAAGTATTAATTTGATTTGTAAATTTTAATAATTAATTTAGATTTATTAGAGATATTAATGATATTAAATTTAGTCAACGATTAAATTTTATATAGAAAATAACTTAATTTTTATTATAGATATTAATGACACTAAATTTAGTCAACTATTCAATTATATATATAAATACAACAACGAAAACCTAATTTAGTTTCCTTCTTCCTCCCTCTTTCTCCAAAATCCCTCTCTCATACATACATATATGTGTGTGTGGTGGGAAATAATAAATCCATATATATGTGTGTGTGGTGGGAAATTATATATATATATATCCTCTTTCTTTGCGGTGGATATGGGATTGGAAATATTACAAGTCACAAAAATAATTGTTGATTGGATGATTCGCTTGATATCTTCTCAAAATGTGGGTTTGTAAACTTTGATAAATAAAGTTCATGTATATAGAGATTGCTTGACCTATGTTTTGTTCAAAAATGTAAAATGTGAACACAATTCCATGGTATATGCATAATCAAAATCCAAAGTTACAACACATATGGGTTTTCAAAATATTTAGGAGGACAACTATGGTTGCATTTAGTGCAACCAATTCAACCTTTTATATGATATTACCATATATTTTTGTTGTAGTTGTTAGCTTTTTGGAGTTACTCTAAAAGTGTTGATGCCGTTCTTGGGGTGCTTCATGTGATGTGAAGTGCATGGCGTGTTGCCTACCCTTGGTCGTATCTTATTCAACATACACATTGGAGATAACTTTCTCATGGATTTCTATACCTTGACTTGATGCTCATGTGGTGCACTTCTTTAGGAGGTTGAAGATCTATGTGGCATGCTTCATGAGCTACACATTGAGGGATTGGTTTCTTGCTTGGGAATATGACCTACATAGATGAGGAGTGTTGAGGATTTAGAGGAGGGCGTTGATATCTAGGTAGCATGAGATCACTTAGTTGCTTACATGGAGGCTTGTGTTTGACTTCAAGACACTTGGGTTAAGGAGTGGTCATGGAGGTGTGGTGGACCCAAAAGAGTGCATGGCTTAGGAGGTAGCAATAGAGGATTGGAGACCTCAGACCTTTGGAGTAAAGAGTTGGACCTTTCTTGTGGAGTGCCAACCTCTACATTCTTGTTTAATGGATGTGCTTACCTTGTAGCTTGACATGTGTCACCTTAGAGTTGAAGTGCTTCACATGTGGACCTATCTAGTGATTATTTAAGCTGATTGCTTGTGGAACCTATCCACTTTACTATTGTTGGTCTTCCTCACCTATCATATGTATAAAGGTAGGAGAATCTTTTTAGTCACCCATTCATCATGTTGGCTGCTTTCTTGGGCAGACCCGGGTTTTAATGAAGCGCAGCAACAAAACCCCTTGGCGCACTGGCCCTCTCGGCAACGAGCTGCGCGGCAGCTCGAGGTCTCACCCGAAGTGGCTATGGGGGGGTTAAGGAATCAGGTTTCCTTAACCGGGGTGACGCGGAGATGGCCTTTCCTCGAATGGCTCCTGCGAAATCGGCGGTCGGACCTTCCCGCAGGCCGCTCGGCGCAGCTGCGTGGGTCCCTTCCTTGGCAGGTCTACTGCGCAGTTTCTCCTTTCCAACGCAGCAGGCAACTATTTCTTGGGTCGACGCGCGGAACACTTTCTCGCCCTTCGCATCTAGCGCAGTAACGCAGTCTGCTCTCGCCGCAGCGACCGTGCGTTACTACCTCTTTAGCACTTAAGACACTTATAGTTATCAAGGGGTCTTTCCCACTCGCTCAAACAGTCACAAAGATAAGACAGAAGTCTTGCATACACAAATAATGAACTCGAAATAGTTATCATTCACACAAACATTATAACAAGAAGATATAAGTGAAGCTCATCTCCTCGAGGAAAACCACGTCCTCAGGAGTTTTATATTACCCAGAAAATGATAAAGTTATACAATCTGCTGCGCACACAGCTGCAGCCTTAGAACTTACAGGAAACTCCACGCACACAGCTGGGAGCCCTTTTCTCAAGCTTGTCTCCTCTCTATGGAGATTACAAAGGCACAGACGTCGACTCAGACTGTCTGGCAACTCAGGGATTAGCTCCTCGGCTATCCGATTTTCTCTCTCTAGTTCTACACACCGGGTAGAAATTACAGTGAAGGATAATCAACACATGATCTATCCCTTTAGACTGGCTCTCTAACAGTCTAGCATCTAACTCTCTAACTCTCCAAACGGGAGGAACTGAAGGAAGGGAGGAGGAACCCTCTACCCATTACAATGATTCATCTATATAGGTAGCCATGACGGTCACACCTTTACAAAACTGTGGGCCTTTCCCAACAGTGATTCCCAAAAACCCTAACCACGCACATGGCTAGGTGTACTGTAGGCGCCGCTTGCAGTCACGTCGCCGCTTCCTGCAGGCTCCATGAATTCCGGCGCAGATTGTGGGTATGGGCGATCGTCCTTCGCCTTCAATGCTCTGGTCCGTTGCTCCTCCTTGATCCGAGCAACCATAACTTCTGTACTAAGCCTTTAAATGAGGGTAGCTAAGCCCTCTACTCCATTACCTTATTTATTATGGTAGCTGAGCCACCTTCATTCTTCGATGACGTGCGCGCGAGCTCCGCAATTTCCGGTCCGTGATCTGCGCTGAGATCATCCATCTGGCACCGTACTGCGCACCGTCTCCTTCTTACCCAAAACTTAGTGCTTGTCCCAAAATTAGCACTTTCCTTCCATACTCATGCTTTTTCCCAAAATTCGCAGCTTTTACTATAGCTGCGACCTTGGCCCCAACAGGCCCCCAACACTCACTTGTGGCTCGCCCTCGAGCCACTCGCACTAGCGCGTGGTCGTTGGATTTGCGCATCTGCGTTTGCTTGAATCTCCGCGAATGTTTTCTGCCATTGCGCAATAGCGGAGTCCAATTCCTCAATACACTGATCAGCTGTTTGCACTGTTTCTGCGGTTGCTTCGCCTTTAGTGAGTGTATCAATGATCTCTTGAGACTCGGCAATCTCTTTGATTTTTGTCTCAATCTGGCCAACGATTTCAGCATACTCATCCATGAATGGCTGAATGCTGTTGGTGAGCTTCTCATCTTCAGTTCTAAGCTTGTGCAGTTGCTGCTGCATTTTGCGCACTTCGCCCATTTTCTTCATCTTTGGCAAGCCTGTTAAGGACTTGGCTTCTTCATTCAGAACAGTGAGAGACTGTTCTGCAGCTTGCACCTGTTCTGATAGTCCCACTTTAAAAGGGAGGTTTACAAGCTCTGACCATGCTTCCATAGCCTGGTCCATCAGGTTCTTGGCTTCCTGTACTCGACCTTTCATTTGCGTGGAAGCTCTGCTCAATGCTTCCAATTGTACCTGCGCATCATCCGTAAGATGCGCAGCAACGCGAGCTTCTAGCTCAGCAATCTGGGTTTTATGGCCTTCTGCCATAGCAGCTATTTCTTGCTCCAGGGTTTTCGCCCTTTCGCCAATAATTTGAACTTTTGCAACCAGAGGGAGGTCTGGTTGAATCTCGCAAGCCGGCAATTCCTGGGCAATCTCTTCTATTGCATTTCTGATGCCGGTGTCTTGCGCCTCATAGAGTGCAAGCTTCGCAGATATATTCTTATGACTTTCTTTCAGCACTATCTCCTGCGATTGCAGTCGTTGGTTTGCCTGGAAAGTAGAGAGCTCTCTAGCTCTCAACTCAAGAGAAACTTTCTCCTGTACTAGCTGTAAAGTTTCTATAGGAATCATAGACAAATTAATTTCTACAGGTCCAACTGTGCTTACCTGCAGTTCAGCTAGGGGATCTGGAAGGGTCATGCTGGTAGGCGGAATATGCAGGACAGTGTGCCTTTCTGTGAGTTCTTCAACTCGCTCACCAGTTGGGATTTCTTGGGGCGCCTGCGAAGTAGATGCTGGTGCATGGGTCTGCGCAATCCTTCCTGCGAGACCTTTTAGTTCTACAAATTGTAAGTCTAGAGCACCTCGGATGTGAGCATGCATGTTCCGCATCTCACGAAATTGCTCTTTCAAATATTTGTCGACCTCCGAGGGAATGGCCTCAGTGGGATGCGACACTTTCTGCTTCTTTGTGGCTGGTTCTGTTGAGCCTTCATCGCTTCTTTGCTCAGGGGCTGCCTTGCCCTTATCTTTTTCTTGCGCAGCGGCGGGTGGCATCGCAGGTGCGATGTCAGCTGCTGCTCTCCATTCGTCCGACCACGACTTAATGGTTTCTTCGACATCTTCTGTGGTCATCCTGTAAAGACCTAGCGCCCAGTCACCTGGAATGTCGCAAGGCCGAAGGTAGAGTTGATGGATGTCGGCAGTAAAAGCCAACTTCCCGTCATACAATGTGGCTGTCTCTGCGCTCAGCCTTGGCATATCTTGTATGGTATCGCGGAGGAGATAGTAATACTTACAAAAAACAGCGCGATTCATCTTGCGCTTCGCGGGATTAGGGGAATCCCAGAGGTTGATGTAGCGCATGCCGGCAACCTCTCCTGCGCGGCGTGGACGGAACTGAGTATTCGGGGGCTCCTTCCACCCGACGAGAGCACATAGAATTAAAAGCCATGAAAAATGGAATGATTGGCCTGCATTGTCCTGCACATTCAGGAAATCAGCCAAAAAAGAATTCAGCAGGAAGAGAGACCAGTTGTACTGTTCTCCCTCCGCAGCTGCGATAGCGAGCTCTACGACAGCTCCAGTAACTTCTTTTGGTCGGCACTTGGTGAGAAGTCTTCCTGCAAGCAGACTTCCTGTGAAGCGAAGTGCCTCATCTTCTACGGTCGTGAGGTCATAAGCCCGACCTCCTCTTGTCAAGTTATATTTCTGGACCAGCTTTGCAGCTAATTTTCGGTCCTTCTCCTTTCCCGCAAAATGGATATTGGGATCCTTACCAACCTTAGATAGGCCGGTGATACGGTGTATCAAATCAACATTTAGATCAATTGGCCTCCCGAGCCAAAGGTAACCTCCATGAACGCAGGATAGCAGTGTTTTAACGACTGCGTTCACTTCATTGCTACGCCCAAAGTGCGGTAGCTTCAACAAATTCAAGAGTCCAGGGCGCTCAAGATTTGCTGCAAATCCCTTCGGGATAAACTCATCAACGTTTCTGGTGGGATTATGGACGATATCCAAATATCGGTCCAACTGAAACTGAGGATATGTCTTATAGTCTCCAAGGTTAAAATCAGAGAATTTAACCAGTGGAATGTTTCCCAATAGTTGGCCTTCTACCCGCACACTAGCCGGTAGTGGCGGTAGCGGAATTGGATACTTTGCATTCTTCGGAATCTGGACATCCGGCGCATCGTCTGGACGCGGCGGAAGGTAGTTCACCATAGACGCGAGCGGTTCTGGAACAGGTTCCTCCGGCTGCTGCTGAGATGCTCTTGTGCCTGGAGATGTTCTGGGATCAGTAGCACCAGGGTGTACGTAGGCCGACGGCGTCACCGGAGTGGCCATGCCGAAATCTAAGCCTCGGCGTAGAAATTGACGAATAACTTCTTCAGTCGATAAATTCTCCGTTGTGAACCAATGTAAATAACAAGACTCTGGACAGCAAATGGCGGAACTGCGTAGGGTATAGACTCTGAAAACAAGGGAAAATAGTCTGCACACTCGGCTCTGAAAACAATAATGCAGATCTTCAAAGACAACTTATGCAACTCGAGACAGTAACCCAAAATTGATACAAGTGTGAGGTATTTATAGCCAGCGGGGTTAGTAAATGCGACCAAGTGGGGTTACGTAGCTATAGGCGGCTACAGATGAGTTGACAACACGCTATCCTCCTTGCCGTAGCGGTGCATTTAGTGTGATGGACGGGTTCTGACAGCCTTCCGGGAGAAGCTAATACTTTCGGCGCCTGAGTTAAATGCAAATCTTTCGGAGATTAGCCGAATCCGTCAGAACGGGTAGAATTAAATAGCGGCCTTATCCTTCATTTATTCGAACGCGGCTACATAACTGCTGTAATTCAAAATTTTCTGGCGGGTCATTTCAACTTAGGAAACTGTGCCTCTAGGGGTCCACAACAAGACTCTTTTCAGCGGCAAATTATGAAAGGGGACTTCGCAAGAGCGATAGTCCAATGGTCCATAAAGCAAAACTTCGCCAGAGCGGACCGCTAAGCTTTGTTCAAGCAATTTTTATTCAGGATGCGCGGATATTTCAAGGAACTGCGCAGGAAGCTGGAAACTGAGGGTGTGTCGCAGCTTCCGTGTAGACTAAATGCGATGTCTCTTTCAACTACACTGGGCATCTGCATTCCTGAGTACTATATTATGTCGACAGGGCGGAGTGGCCGTCGCAATAAAGCTTAAGCCGACTCCCGTTTATCATTGTAGGTAGTAGTTCTCCATTCAGCTTCGCAAGCTGAACTGCGCCTCCGTCTGTTATTTTTATTACCTGAAAAGGACCTAACCAATGCACACGAAACTTGCCTGGAAACTTGATGAATTTACTATCATAAAGGAGTACCAAGTCTCCTTCTTCAAAGTGTTTATGCTTAATGTGCCTGTCATGCCAAGCTTTCTGTCTTGCCTTCTGTACCTGTTGATGAAATCCGGCCATAAGTCTGTCTTCTTCTAAAGAAAGCAGTTGCGAAAGTCTTTCATTCATAGTGTCAGGATCTGCCATTTCTGTAATTTGCGCAATTCGGAGACTGGGAACAATGTATTCCATGGGCATAACTGCTTCTTGTCCATACACCAAGCTGAAAGGTGTGTGACCTGTTAATTTCTTGCAAGTGGTTCTGTAAGCCCATAATACAGCTGTGACTCTAAGGTCCCAATCATCTCTTTGTTGATTACAGATCTTCGTCAGGGCATTCTCAAGGATCTTGTTGAATGCTTCCACGGTACCATTAGCTTGAGGATGGTAGGGTGTACTCTTATGGTGATTAATTTGAAATTCTTCAGTAAGGGCCTCTATAGTCTCATTGAGGAAATGTGTACCTTGATCACTCATGAGGATCACTGGGCATCCAAACCTAGTGATAATGTTCTCGAAAATGAACTGCGCGGCAGTAGCAGCGTCGCAGTTCTTAACTGGCTTCGCCTCAGCCCATCGGGTGAGGTACTCAGTAGCTGTAATGATATATCTTGCGCCAGTTCTTTTTCCTGGTGGGTTAATAGGTCCTACAAAGTCAATGGCCCATTTATCAAAAGCACGCAGTGTGATCTGGGGTCTTAGTGGCATTTCATCTCTCCTTGAGGGTTTTCCTGTGCGCTGGCACACATCGCAACATTTACAGAATTCCTTAGTATCCTTGTGCAATGTCGGCCACCAAAGTCCTGCGGCTAATATTTTCTGCGCAGTCGGCTTTCCTGCGAAATGGCCTCCTGCGGTACCTGAATGCGCTTCTGCGATGATAGAGCTCTTTTCATGTGGTAAGATACATCTGCGCAGAATTTCGTCAGGGCCCAACTTATAAAGCTGGCCTGCTATCAAAGTGAAGTCTGCGGCTCGAACAACAAGTTGCTTCTTCTGCTGGATTGTAAACTCAGCCGGCGCTTGTCCGGTAGTGAGAAACTTAAGAATATCAGAATAATATTCGTCTGCTGCTTGGATATAAAACAACTGTGCGTTAGGCAGATTGTCCTCCAGACTCGTAGGTTCCTCTCCTGACTCTATTCTGGATAGGTGGTCAGGCCCTGCATTCAATCTGCCTGGCTTTACAATAACCTCAAAATCATACTCTTGAAAGAGTAGTAGCCATCTGCAAATTCTGCCTCCTAAAACTGGTTTATTGACCAAATATTTCAAAGCAGAATGATCAGTATACATTTTAAAGTGAGCTCCTAACAGGTAGTGTCTGAATTTCTGTAGGGCATACACCATGGCTAGTCCTTCCCTTTCTGTAGTGGTGTAATTCTTCTCAGCTGTAGATAACTTTCTGCTGGAGTAAGCAATTGGGTGGTCAATACTTCCTTCTCCAGACTGTGTAAGCACGATTCCTAATGCTATGGAAGAAGCATCAACATGAACATGAAAAGGTTTTCTCCAGTCTGGGAAAACTAGAATAGGTGCTGTGATCATCTTTTCTTTAAGTGTGTCCAAGCTCTGTTGGCATTCCTCTGTCCATTGGAACTTCGAATCCTTCTTCAGCAATCTTTCCATAGGCGCTGTGATCCTTGCATATCCTTTGATGAATTTTCTGTAGTATCCTGTATGTCCCAATGTAGTGCGCAATTGCTTAACTGAGTTGGGCGCAGGTAAATTAGCAATGATGGCAACCTTCGCAGGATCCATCAAGAGTCCTTGTCTGCATACAATATGTCCCAACAAAATACCAAAGGGCGCACAGAATATACATTTTTTCAAGTTAAGGGAAATCTGATGCTGTCTGCATTTTTCTAGCATCATGCGCAGATTCGCAATATGCTTCTTTAGTAAACCAAATACAGTCCAGTCATCAAAATAGACTTCTAAAAACTTGTGGATAAATTCTTTAAAAACAGCAACAACAATTCTAGAGAAGATAGCAGGTGCGTTTTTAAGACCAAAGGGCATTACCGTGTACTGGAATGAGCCCCATTCAGTTGCAAAAGTAGTCTTGTGGCGGTCATCCGGATGGATTCTAATCTGATGATATCCCGAAAATCCATCAGTGAAAGAGTAAGCCTCTTGTCCTCCAACATTATCAAGTACTTCATCTGTGAAAGGAGTGGGAAATGGGTCGTGTGCTGATGCATCATTGAGTTTGCGCAAGTCGACACAAATTCTTATTTCACCTTTCGTTTTCTTTTCTTGGACCACCATAGGACTAATCCAATCGCTTTCCTCTACTGGCTCAATAATACCTGCTGCAAGCATCTTATCAATTTCTTCTTTGACTTTTTCTTTGTAGCGCGGGTTCAACCTGTAGGGGCGCTGCTTTACTGGCTTGGCGTCTGGTTTCAGAGGTATGCGCATCACTCCTAAGTCTCCTAGGATGCCTTTCATTTCTGTGAACTTGGTAGGAAAGATATCCTGGTAATCACGTAATAAATCTGAAACATGCGCAACGGTTTCATCATCCCAATAATCTCCTATAGAAGCAAACTTTGGGTCAGCTTCTGTGCCAATGTTAACTTTCTTGAGCTTGACGTGTTCTGCGATGGCAGGAATATCAAGCTCAGGACCTTCAATATTGCGTGTCCCTTCCGATTCTGGGATATTGAGGTTGCGAGGATCGTCCTCCTCATCTTCGGCGGTAAAGTTATAACATTCCAGGGCATGTTCCATCTGAACAGCCCAATCTGGTTGGGAATATTCTGTTACTAGACCTGGTTCAAATACCTTCTTTTTAATACACTTCAGAGCCTGATCAATGCTTAGATGCTCTGACTCAAAGCTGAATGTAAGTTGAAAACTTTCTATCATAAGAGCCCAAGTAAGAGTGCCTTTGCGCAATTCTATTTCAGTATACCAATTCCTTGGAATTGTATCTAATGTGTGGATGAATTGGTGAACCCATTCATCTTCCGGAATATCTGACCATTGCTGAATACATGCTTCAATGTGTGACCTGGGGTCACTCTGTCCTTCATATTTGCGTAGCGCTTCGGCTGTGGTATCCTGAAATCTGCGCAGTATCAATCTGCGACAGTCTTTCCATGTATGAATATTCTCCTTGTGCGCAATCCACCATCTTGCGGGTGTAGCGCGCAATGCTATATCCAGTGCCTGGATGCGCTGTGGTTCTGGAAGCTTTTGTTCATATTCCTGTATGAATTTAGTTACTTCGGTTAGACCATCAAAAGTTGGAGTGTCAGTTAATTCTGTGCCAATCCATCGAATGGATTTAGTCATCATGGCGCAACGTCTTGCAGAAACCTCATGTAGACGATTCTGCCAATTTTCCAATCCTGCATCTGAATCTGATGTGCACGAGCTATCACATCGCCAGCTGATATGGCCGTCTGCTGTGGGGTTGACATAGTCACTGTGGTTAGTGGTCATCTGATACAAGCTTTCCATGTGGCGCGCTTCCTCTTCTGCGCGAATAGGTTCTATATATCTTGGTCCTTGAATAGGATCAAGAGGTGCGATGACCCTGATCTGGTCATCCTCAAAGGTCATCTGTCTCTTCTTCAGGTTAATGACAGCCAAATTATCAAGTGCCCAGTCTATTCCTAACAGCGCTGGGTATGGTCTACTATCATCCATAATTTTGATTACTTCAAAATCTGCAGAGCTTCTTACTCCTTCAATATCAATAGGTACATTGGGTAATCTGCCCAATGGAGAGACTCGTTGCTGATTTGCGAGTCTTAGCTGGATAGGGGATCTTGTAAGCTGAGGGCTTCCCATCTGTTCCCATGTCTGCATAGTGAGAACATTGGCTTCTGAGCCCAAATCTAACATGACTTCGTTCATTTCAAATGCTCCAATCTGCGCTGTGAGCCTCATCTCTTTTCCTGTTCTAATGTGACTCCTAATCTGGTGAACAGCACGCTGTGGTGTGTTCGTCGAAGCAGAGTGTTGGCACTGATCCAGCAGGTGTTGGAGTTCTAGAGTTGCTTGTTCATTGCGCAACAGTTTTAAACATTGTCGCAGGAACGCATGAACACTGCCTAGGGCATGCTCCTTATCGTCGTCAGGTCTTCCAGCTGTAGTGGCCTGTTCTTGTACCAAGTTGTCTTGTCTTAGCACTTGCGATCTACTATTGTTCTGCGAAATTGCGGTAGAACTCGAAGCTCTCGGATCTAAGAAATACTCTTGAGCTTGCTTAAATGCTTCTTTTTGCTTCTGTAGGTTAAGTGGGGCTGGTTTAATGTTAGCGCGGCGCACCCATTGCGTCGCTTGCTTTCCCGTTCCCATCTCTTGCGCACCAGTGGTAGCTCCACTGCGTGTCACTATATTAACTGTAGGGTCTGGTTCTCTTTTTTCGGCTCCAATCAACTGGATATTCTGATTGACCTGTGGTGTCTTTGCTTGCATCTTAGCCTGTAACTGAGGGCATTCTTCAATGATATGGTCAGAAGATTTACAATATCTGCAGAGGGTTGTAGGATTTTGGCAATCCCTAGCAAAATGACCTTGTTCTCCGCAATTATAACAAGTGATCTGTCCTCTTCCACGACCCAAATTTGTTGTGCGTCCGCGTCCTCTGTAATTTGCTGCTCGGGCGTCCCGAGATTGGTCATAAGGTGGACCTGCTGTGGGTCCTTGTGTCTCTGCTTGTACCCTATAAACATCATGCTTTCTTTCTATCATAAGATCATACGCTCTACAATTGTTCTCATCATGACCTACTGATTTACAGAAATTACAATATAGATTCTTTGGAGTTTGTACATATTTCTGAAGTAAGTGGCATTCTTGTGGTCTATGACCTCTAGTTCTGCAGATTTCACACCAAGGCCCTTGTGCCTGTGGTAAAGGATTAGGTGCTCCAGTTGCAATATAGTCTATGAAAACAGGACAATGGTCCTTTGAATGACCTTGGGCTTTACATTTTGTACACCAAATTTCTTCCTTAATCTCCTTGCCTTTCTTAATATCATGCACTTGCAAGGTTAAGTTTGCTAATTGGTTCTGTAAATGCGCAACATCGTTGCTTGTTCCTGCAATTGGCGAAGCTTCTAGTTTCATAGCCATTTCTAGAGCTTGTTCCTGAGTATTGAGATTCTGTTGCATAAGAGGAAGTCTAATGTGTCGGAGCAGCGCAGCAATGAACCATTCTTTATGTTGCTGTGGTGCAAACTCGAAGCTTACTTGATCTATCAAGGCTTTGAACTTCTGGTCAAAATCCCATACTGATTCTGTAGGTAACTGTTTGATGTCTTTGAGCTCTGTTATACACTGTGATTCTGACTTAGGTTTCTTGAATTCTCTAATCATGGCATTTCTTACCTCAGCAAGCGTCCTATTCTGTGCTGCTGAGTATTTCATGAACCAAGTCAAGGCTCTTTCTCTTAGTGTGGTTGCTAACTGAACCAGTTTAACAGCATCATCATTAATTTGCTTAATTGTCCAAATGGCTTCACATAAGAACCAGTGCTGCTCAGGGTCCTCTATCCCTGTTCCTCTAAAAGTTGGTAGTTTCATGTCATCACCCATCCTTCTTGCACGTGTTTGAGGTGGAGGTACTGTAGCAGTGCCTCCGGGATGGTTAAACAAAGGTGGTACAGAGGTACTAGAAGTAGCGTGTGGGCTACTCGAAGGTGTTACTGTAGGATTATACTGAGCTCCGTCTGGTTTTTGCGGTGTAAAGGGGTAATACGGGATATGAGCACTCCCCTGTCTTTCTATATGGCTGGCTCTAGGGACTTGGCGATTGTCTGGGCTAGACTCAAAAGGATATTGGTCAAGGCCTACTTTATATCGTTTTCCACTACGAGTGCAACCAATAACTTCAGGATCACTATCAGAATCTACGGACATTACTTGACTATGCTATTCATCAGAAGCAATACATAGCTTTCCTTTTTCATACAGAAGCATTTTAATCCATAAGTTCAGAGAATTTAAGAACTTACCTCTGTGTACTTGGAAGAAACTCCTCTCAGCTTCACTGAAACTCTTTCTTGTATCGACTGCAAATTCGGTAATAAAACCTTCCAGTAGACTATTCAACCAAAAGTCTACTGCGCGGGACACAGGATTGTCTATCCGCTTCACAATACTAGCTAGCTCAGGCGTCCACGTGACGGGTCGATCAACATGCAGCGTAGGTCTAGAATCTGCTAACTTGGCTATCCAAGCGTGTAACTCCAATGCAAACGTAACAAAGAAAATTTCGTAAAGGTCAGCATAAATATACTTCTGTAACCAATCTTCTGTTTGAAGCGTAGGGCTTCTATTTTCTTGTTCAGCAAACTCTTTAGCCTTTAAATCAAACCAATCTCCAATTTCCTTAGTTGTAGGATTCCAGTAACACATTTGGAACCATTTGTTGGTCACTAGGCAACGGAACCATTTGTTGGCTGAGCAACAAGGTTCAGAGCAACGGAAGTGACGTGATCAAAAAGTCATGAGGCAACGGAACCATTTGTTGCACTGTTCTATCTCGCGCGTCGCCAAAATAACAAGTCTCATTCACGCGGCAACGGAACCATTTGTTGCACTGTTCTATCTCGCGCGTCGCCAAAATAACAAGTCTCATTCACGCGGCAACGGAACCATTTGTTGCACTGTTCTATCTCGCGCGTCGCCAAAATAACAAGTCTCATTCACGCGGCAACGGAACCATTTGTTGGCTGCTTTCTTGGGCAGACCCGTGTTTTAATGAAGCGCAGCAACAAAACCCCTTGGCGCACTGGCCCTCTCGGCAACGAGCTGCGCGGCAGCTCGAGGTCTCACCCGAAGTGGCTATGGGGGGGTTAAGGAATCAGGTTTCCTTAACCGGGGTGACGCGGAGATGGCCTTTCCTCGAATGGCTCCTGCGAAATCGGCGGTCGGACCTTCCCGCAGGCCGCTCGGCGCAGCTGCGTGGGTCCCTTCCTTGGCAGATCTACTGCGCAGTTTCTCCTTTCCAACGCAGCAGGCAACTATTTCTTGGGTCGACGCGCGGAACACTTTCTCGCCCTTCGCATCTAGCGCAGTAACGCAGTCTGCTCTCGCCGCAGCGACCGTGCGTTACTACCTCTTTAGCACTTAAGACACTTATAGTTATCAAGGGGTCTTTCCCACTCGCTCAAACAGTCACAAAGATAAGACAGAAGTCTTGCATACACAAATAATGAACTCGAAATAGTTATCATTCACACAAACATTATAACAAGAAGATATAAGTGAAGCTCATCTCCTCGAGGAAAACCACGTCCTCAGGAGTTTTATATTACCCAGAAAATGATAAAGTTATACAATCTGCTGCGCACACAGCTGCAGCCTTAGAACTTACAGGAAACTCCACGCACACAGCTGGGAGCCCTTTTCTCAAGCTTGTCTCCTCTCTATGGAGATTACAAAGGCACAGACGTCGACTCAGACTGTCTGGCAACTCAGGGATTAGCTCCTCGGCTATCCGATTTTCTCTCTCTAGTTCTACACACCGGGTAGAAATTACAGTGAAGGATAATCAACACATGATCTATCCCTTTAGACTGGCTCTCTAACAGTCTAGCATCTAACTCTCTAACTCTCCAAACGGGAGGAACTGAAGGAAGGGAGGAGGAACCCTCTACCCATTACAATGATTCATCTATATAGGTAGCCATGACGGTCACACCTTTACAAAACTGTGGGCCTTTCCCAACAGTGATTCCCAAAAACCCTAACCACGCACATGGCTAGGTGTACTGTAGGCGCCGCTTGCAGTCACGTCGCCGCTTCCTGCAGGCTCCATGAATTCCGGCGCAGATTGTGGGTATGGGCGATCGTCCTTCGCCTTCAATGCTCTGGTCCGTTGCTCCTCCTTGATCCGAGCAACCATAACTTCTGTACTAAGCCTTTAAATGAGGGTAGCTAAGCCCTCTACTCCATTACCTTATTTATTATGGTAGCTGAGCCACCTTCATTCTTCGATGACGTGCGCGCGAGCTCCGCAATTTCCGGTCCGTGATCTGCGCTGAGATCATCCATCTGGCACCGTACTGCGCACCGTCTCCTTCTTACCCAAAACTTAGTGCTTGTCCCAAAATTAGCACTTTCCTTCCATACTCATGCTTTTTCCCAAAATTCGCAGCTTTTACTATAGCTGCGACCTTGGCCCCAACACATCACATCATCATGTATTATAGATGTGACAACTTTACTGAACTTGTCTCTCTCATATGTACTTATTCTTCATTGTACTTTGCATTATTCTGTAGCTTGCTAGGGTTCTTTTCTTGATGAAAGGGAGGCATTAGGGTTAGGGTTTGTCCTAATAAAACAAGGGAAACTTAGGTTTGGGAGAAACTATGGAGGAGCAAAGGGAGAAATTGTTCTTGTGATTCTTGTGAGAGAAGAAGACTAATGTTTTGTGGCATTATAAACCCTAATATTTGTTGGAGTGCTTGATGTGGAGAAGATAGTGGAAGACTGTCTTGTTTTCTCTTGTATAGTTGTGTGATGCAAGTGCAGGAGCCAAAATAGGACTTGCTAATGTGTATTCTTGCTTGATGTGGATCTTTGGTGGGTGAAAACATGAAAATGGGTAATGCTTTTACTTGTTTTTGACAAAGAAAACTATAATTTTGTATATTTCTTCAACTTCAACCCATTTCAACTATTATTTTAACCTTACGAATTTCATTTTGATGTAAACACAAGATTTGTAGAGATTGTCTTATCTCGATACTCATATTTTTAACTTTTCATGGACATATATAGTGGGCCCAAATTTGTTGTTTATTGTATATACTTTAAAATTTTAGGTAAGGATAATAAGTGACCTATGTGGGAAGCTATTTTTTAAGAGATGACTATTCATTTTAGGGAAAAACAATACACGTTCACAATCTACATGGATTGCACTAGTGCCTTGATTATACTTTGTGATCTTTCGGATTTAAGCTGATCTTTTGGATTCAAGCACTACTTTATTATTATTTATTGAATAGAGTAAAAAAAAAATTGGTGTCATATATACACATTTACATGGGCACCAATTTTCTTTTTGATGTGATCATTACCAAGAAAAAAAGGAGTACCCCTTTGAAGAGTACAATGCAAGGAAGTGCATTCTGATTTTTTCAATTTTTTTGGTATTGTCATTTTGATGATATTGAATTTTGATTTTAAACAATATTGAGAAATGAATTTCTTAAGTAGTTAATTTAAGAACAAAATTATTAGTAGATAATAATTCTTAATGAAAATTCACAATTTTTATATTATTGCAAACTAGATTCTAGATGAATCTATTGGTAGAATTCCAACATATAATGTTCACAATTCACAAGGGTTCGCCCTTGCTGAAGTTGTAGGTTTATGAAAACTGCTGCAATATTCTGACTATGAATTTTTTTCCAACTCTCGACCGATATTTTAATCAAACTCACCTCGAGAAGATTTCAAGCCAACAGAATCTTAGACACGTAATGTTTCATATATATATATATAGATATATAGTATCACTTTTCGAATTACCTCCAAAAAAAAGAAGACAATAGGTTAATTGTTTTGAACTTTTAGATATGTGATTTTTTCTATCACTTGTCGAAAGTATCAATTTTGGAGTTTTGGCTTTGGGATTTTGGAATTTGCCTCATTAGTTGTGGAGTTTTGGCTTTGGGATATTGGAGTTTGCCTCATCACTCATGGAATTTAGGCTTTGGAATATTGAAAAATTTGTCTCATCACCTGTGAAATTTTGGCTTTGAGATATTTTGGAATCTATCTTATCATTGGTGGAATTCTAGGCTTCTCACTCAAGTGTAATTTTGGCACCGTACAAATCTTAGTTTCTAATTCTTTTAACTGTGAAAGGTAGCACAAATGAAAGTACGCTGGCAAGATAGATGATTTAGAATAAAAGAATGAGAAAAAACCTAAAAGCATGAAAAAATGAAGATTAAATGAAGATGATGAAAATAATGTGGAGGCACAAGTTGATGAAAGCACTGCGAAGGCACAAGTTGATGAAAGCAATGTGGAAGCACAAGTTGATGAAAGTGACATGGAGGCACATGATGATGCCAAAAAAATGAGGTTGAGGAACTTGTTGATGATGTAACCAAAAAAGACAACATTGATATTGACATCATTGGTGAGTCAATAATTTCCTAAATTTTGAATTTGCCAATTCCTAGAATTGATTTGTTCATGTTTTAAAAAATATTTTGAAACACACACATATATTTTATAGCATAGACAACATCTAATGAAGCAAGTAATAAGTGGGAGTGTTATATGTATGAGCAAAGGTGAAGTTCCATTATGATATAAAAAATGAGGAAAGGTGAAGTTCCATTGGGATATCAACTCCAAGAATTTATTAACAATAAAACAAAGGTGAAGTTCCATTGGGATATCAACTCCAAGAATTCATTAACAACAAAACAAAGGTGAAGTTCCATTAGGATATGAAATAGATTTCATCAACAACAAAGGGAAAAAATAATTCAAAAAGTTGAACAATCTTAAACTCTCTAACTAATATCTAGGGAAATGAAACCATAGGAAAAATAACTTGACTCAAACATTAGAAATGAAAACCCTAAAAAATATGATTATGTAGATACCTACATTCTTAATCATATATACAATACCAAATAAATAAGTAATTCCTTCAAAATGTTAAGGGAAATGCACAATTGACTATGTTCATTTTGAACAATGCCTTCCATTTTCCATCTCTCAAGATGATCTAGTCTTTCATGTGGAAACTCGGTCAATTCGTATCAGACTCATCAGGTTGACCCTACTTATCTACCAAAGGGGTCCAATTAGAGAAAAATCAATAAAAATTGTTTTGATCTATGATACAAAATGTGGATACTGTGTGGCCAAATGACAAGTCTTCAAACATCTTGCTATACCATTATTTACCACTTGGGATCATTAGGAACCTTTACCAACTTTAAGTTGTTGAAACACTTTTATTTTCTCATAAATTATTATTATTCAATAATAATGTTAATTTATTAAGTTATTGAGAAGCTTTATTATTTTCTCCATTGGAAAAATACACTTTCTGGAACCATTGGTGAGTTGTGAGGAGATTAGCTTCATGAGTTGGATCCTACATGTTATGAGCTAACATTGATAAGCTCTAGGTGCCCACATTCATTCCCTCTACCTTAACCATCCACCTATATAATGAAGGTCTTCCAAGGGAGAGAAGGGGAGAAGAAAAGATAGCAAACAAATGCTGCCCAATTTCAATGAGACACTCTTCCTTCCTTAATCCATCATCATTGTGGAAAACCAACCTTTGGTGATATAGGTTAAGGAGGAGATTGGATCAAGGAACCAAGGAAAAGTCCTCTATCATGGGTCAAGGTGAAATTGTAAATTGATCTATGATTAATATACATGTTGATGGTTTTTGCCCTATTCATATTGTCTTATGTTTCATGTTCAATCTAGTTATTATATTATATGATTGGATCTAACCTATGCATTGATGAAATATTGGAAGAAGTTTATTGCCTTTGTTTCTTTGTGTGCAGGATAGCAGGTGTTTAGAGGCTGGAGCATAAGATCTCTAGGGACTACACCAGCTCGGATCTACGAAGGACAACCATCTGGTAGCAAGGTATGCTTCATCCTTAGTCATATTTTGCATAATTGAAAGAGAAAATTGTTGGCATAACATCTTACTGTCTGTCTTGGGTGTTGGGAACACTCAAGGGAGGTCTTACCTATCCATAGGGAAGATTTCTCCATAACAGAATTGACAACCATACTGAGGACGATTCTTTGTTGTATGATTTTCTTGGATTTTTTGGTCTTTGCTTGAGATTGGGTCTTGATATGCCTTTGTATACATTCTCTTTAGACATATGAACTGTGGTATATACTAGATCTCTCAGATATGATTCAGATCTCAATATAATTTTAGATCTGGGCTTGCCCTACCTTCATTTTTATGGGATTTTGAGGGCGGTTTGTAACGGCTATAGCGTTCACACTATTAACCAGAAATATGACATATAATATGTCAAATCAAAACCCCCAAAAATTTCCTATCCAATGGTGCTAGTCTAGTTGAAATATGATTATCCAGTAAAAAAATATCCTCTCCGCAGTATTTTCGTCCGCGTGGAAAATTCCTGAAAAAAGTGCAGATTTGACAAAAAGATATCTTTGCTTCTCGGAATCGGTTTTGACTAATTTTGTTTTTCAAATCATGTATTGTTTTGAGAGGAATTCATATCTATAATTTTTTTTTGGAAATTCTGATTAGAAAGGTACGGAAATTGATCTAAGTTTTGCTGCCTTGTTTTTCTCTATTTTTAATTTCTTTTTTGACATTTGTTAAAAAAAAAAGAATAAAAATAGTGCAAGCAACAAGTAGTTTTAAATTATCAATTTTATTGGTTGTGATTCAATTGCATTTATTTTTTGGATTTGTTTTTCATCATAAAAAAAAAAGAAGAAAAAAAAAAGAACCAAGAAAAAATACAAAAGGAGAGCATATTTGCATATTGGGAGTGAAGTAGAGGTGCATTTTTTAGAATTGTTGAGTGTTGAGTGTGTTTTGCATTCCATTACTGTAGTGTGTGTAAAAATATCTTTTCCTTTGCTTTATATAGTGTTCATCGAAGAGAAAAATAAAAAGATGCATCATTCATGCATGGTTTTGGGTCAAGTCAAAACACTACTTTGTCCACTTAACTGTCTTAAGATAAAATAAAGCACACAGTTAATTAAATTTTTTAGCAACATTGTGTGATAGCCCAGAGACGTGTTCCAGCATCGTAAGCATAGGAGCTGTCGTTACTCATTAGCGCTACAACCTGGGGTCTGTGCGGTTCTTCCACATACCTAGAGTATATCGGAAGGCCCCTTTCAAACGGTTGCGCATTAGACAACACTACTACGGATTTGAGTTCCCACGTACCTTGAGTATATCAGGAGACGCCCATAGAATACTGAAACCAACCGAGTTAACCTTTTGTCCGTCTTGTTGTTGCAATACAATGAGAACAACACTTGGGGAGATTACTACACACATACTAACATGTAGTCGGGTAATACGGTCAAGGGTACAGTCCTAATCCTCCTTGTTTAGTGCTCTGAAATATTGTACCGAGTATTACTGTTGGACCCTGTGGTATATCGCGAGTTGTGATTACTTAACACACTTGTGAGGAACCAACTATTTATCCCACCTGTCCACATGTTTGCTTGTTGCCTTAGCTAAGTAGGCATTTATTGTGTGCTTTGTTTAGACGGATATATGGTGGGTTATTTTTCTACTGTCATTGTGGCTAACCAACCTGTACATTGTTCCCGACAGTTACGAGGGGATTCTCGTAAGTTTGAGGTTCCACCAATACAATGACGAAGGGTTAACCCTTTATTAGAACTACACACTGCCGTTGAGTTTGAAGGTAATATGGTTTCTACCGCACACACCCACTTTCCACCCCTTGACGAATTCACCCCATCTGAAATTGAAATAATTGAAGAAGGTAAAACTTTCGTTACAACCCTCCTTTGACGGATCTATGCGGTCTAGTCTTAGTTCAACTAGGGAGCTTACCTTTTTCAGAACCAACAGTCAGAAACGAAACCTACCAAATGATGTCGGGCATGGGTTTTCCATCTAGTCCTGGGGGTTCCACACCAAGTGTTATGTATTCACAGGGGACAACCATAGGTAACTCTCATTCTGTCACCATGGCTAGCACACCAATGTCACCCTTTTTACTCCCGCCATTCTTTTTGTCATCAGATCTACCTACTACCATGCCTATGCTCCATAGCACCTTGCCAAATCCTTCCTTTTCATTTGGACAAACCACTCCTACCAATATTGGGACTAGCATGCCATCAATATTTATCCCAAGTTTTGTTAACCCCTCAGTTATTTTTCCTTCAAATTGGAACTTACCTATTGGTACTAGTATTCCTACTAGTGCTAATATCTGGGGGGCATGTTATGTCTCAACCTCCTATTGGTCCTTTGGCTTCCCCCAATGTAGGTTTCCTTGCTGGGTGGCATTTTGCATCAACCAGTGGCCCATCTTCCAGTTCAGGCCAGTTACCACGGGGCATGTAATCCAGAGCTTATCCTCCAACTCCTAGTGCTAATGTTGGTCAATCCATACACCAAGGGGGATTTCAAAACAATCCATTGCATTCCTGCAATTCCTTTACAAGATTACCATTCTTGGATACTTTAAATTTACCTGACCTCTCCAGGCTGACGAATGATCTTGTTTATCACCAACCCCATTGGCCATCCATACCAACCAAGTTGCCATTAGACATTCCTAATTTTGACGGTAAACCCAGAGAGGACTTACAAAACCATGTGATGCCATTTCACTTATGGTGCTCATCTAATTCCCTTGTGGATGACAGTGTTCAATTGAGGTTATTCCAACGCACTTTGATTGGCACGACAACCAAATGGTACATTGAGTTACCTAGTGCATCTTACTATGACTTTAGTTCTTTGGCTATGGATTTCCTTACACACTTCCAATTTCCTATACGCTATGAGATTGGGACAAAACTATTGACATCCCTACGTTAGAGTACCTCCACACACATCTCTGATCATATCCATGAATGGATACGGAGGCGATGCTTTATTCATGCTGAAATACCAGACCAATTCTTAGTAGATTGGTTCATGAAGTCCTTATTACCACCTATTGCCAAAGATGTTTCCATGTCAGGTGCAATCACTGAGGAGCAGGTCATCCCAAAAGCTCAACAACTGGATTTAATTTACTCTCAATATGGCACATTGTATGACATAATACCTCATGCTCCTCGTCCTTCCATGGATCCCCAATGACCTCCTCCTAGTCCCTATGCATATGGTGTGATCGGCGCTGTCTCCACCACTTTAGTGAGTCCCCTAGTTGAGAAAATGAGTAAAAATTCAATCACTACACCTCCAGTTGTTTCACAACCTATGGATCCTACACGACCTGTCCCTACCCAAACCACCCAAGTCAATGTCGTTCAACCAGCTCAAACTGGTAACCCTCCTCAGCAGGGGGGTAACAAGAAAAATAATCGTCGAAAAAAGAATATTAACGGGCAAGGGACAGATACACAATCTGCCACTACTACTGCCAATGAGGAAGGGGGAAAGAAGAAAAACCGTTACCCATGCTCTGTTTGCAAGAGTGATCATCCTACTCACCTGTGCCCTCTCATGGGCGATGTTCACAAGTATTTGGCACAATGTGGTAATCCAAATCCACCTACTGTTCTTACCCCCCCCTTCCCTCAAAACTACCAAAAATGATAATTGCATCTCCCACACCCTCGCAAGGGGGCTCTCATGATCGCCAACATTCTGGGGGGTCATCATCCAATGCATCTATTTTCTTGTGTGACTAAGATGTCCATCTCCAAACCCGATCCAATAAATGCGATCCTTCTGAAAAACAACCAGTCATCAATGAAGTGATTCCTACTCAACTCGATGGTTCTCTCCACATAGAGAAACCACCTCTCGGTAATCTACTTCGCCTACCTAAAGGATTTCTGAATAAGTCCAATCTCCTTCCAAGAGCTTCCCAACATTACAGCATTGTTGAAGACTTGGCCCAATATCCTTGTGCCATGTCATCCTTAGAAGTGCTCCAAATTTGTCCTGGGAAGAGGAAGGCCTTGTTGAATGTCATTGGTGGCATTGATAGGGTGGATCCAATACCATTACCTTCAACCTTGACCAACTTACATTCAGGCTCCCCCACCAAGTGGATTTTAAAATACAAGTTAAGTCACGCGGTGTTAACATTTACCATACTATCGTTGATGAAGGAGCCTCCACCTATGTTATGTCTATGTTATGTTGGCAGGATTTAGGTTCGCCCATGTTAATCCCTTCTCCTACAAAGTTACAAGCCTTTGATGGTCACACTTTTCAACCCAAGGGATTGATTGTGGGATTCCCAGTGGAATCAACTGGTAAAATTGTGAATATAGACGTTGAGGTTATTGATTCACCTTTGGATTACAATCTCTTGTTAGGACAGAGTTGGTCCTATTCCATGCATGCATTATTTTCCTCCATATCCAAACTCATTTGTTTTCCCCATTAAGGAAAGGTGGTTACTATTGATCAACTAGAATTTTGCACTACTGATCCAAGGGTCTCCAATGATCAAAACATACCCTTGATCAATGCCCCCAACTTGACCATGACAAGTGTGGGGCCTAGGATGTCCAAGGATTCCACGTTGCTAGGAACATTCAACCTACCCCCACCAATTTTCTATGTGTCCTCATCCTCAATCTATATAGGCTCATTGATACCTATGGGTTCACCATCCATGGAGAATACAAATGCTTCTACTCCTCCTTCCTCATCCACTCATGATGAGCTTCCATGTTTTGATCCTGTACCATCTCATGGAGACCATGTTCCCATTACGACACATGAAGTTCTTTCAATCAGGAGCTTGGGAAACATCTCCAATACCAAGAAGAGGTGTAGATGTAGGAAATAGAAATCAAAATGAGGGAGAGAACCACTAGCCTCTACTAATCCTGGTAGGGGAACACTGTTAACTGCTACTAATCCTAGTGAGTGCAAACAATTATCCTTCGCTAATCCTAGTAGGGGAAATATATTAACCTATGGTAATCCTACTGGGGGAAATCCACTAACTTATGTGAGTCAAGCTAGGGGAATCTCACCAACCTATGGACATCATGTTGGGAAGAAAAAACCGGTTACTACCAATCATGGTGGAAGTGACATTATTTGTGGAAATCCTAGGAAAGTGGGGCATGTATTTTCTCACAAAGACTATTACATATAGGGCACATCTCCATGTGGTGCTTTATACATTATGTCCTATATATTGGTATGGTGTGCATTTTCCTTTTGTGTGTGTGGCATGTCTCGATCAGTCCCAAAATGCATATATGTAAAAATAAAAAACATTATAAAATACTAAAAACCCAAAAACATAAAAAAAACTTTAAAAATCTAAACATATCTCATAAGTGCATTTGTTTTTATATTTTTGGGCTTTTAGATTATGTTTTGGACCTTGTTTTAGATAAATTTTTAAGTTTTGACGATCGAGACATGGGTTTTTCTAGACATCCAACTTCCTTGAGGTATGATCCCTAAACTAGCATATTGGGGTACTTTATTTCCTGCGTATATTCATTGCACTTTTATCCTCCATTTTTTCCATAATCATGCCTTAGGGTCCTACCCATCAATTTGCGATATTACCCCTCGGTTGCATTGCACATCATAACTTGTGTGGTAGGTACTTCCTTCCATGGGTTCCCTAGAGTAGCACCTCCTCGTCGTTTGGCGCCCATGCCATTGCTTTCCGTAGGCACGAGAATCCTCCTTAGTCTCATTTGTGCCTTGATGGAGCCTCATGTTCTCTCTATGCTTTTCCTGGTGGCATTACCCAGTGAGGGGTATCCCTTTATCCTTTTTTTGAGCTCGTTAAAAATGAACGAAAAAGGCCCTCCATGGAGCATGTTTCTCTCTTTTCTTTAAGCTCCTTAAAAAATAAAGATGGATCCAAGTTCCCTTGTCTAGGCTTGTTAAAATTTCATAGACAAGTACCCTTACGAGCATTCTTCCATCTCTCCTTCAAGCTCATTAAATACAGAAAGGAGGTCTCGAGTTGACTTTTCCGGACTTGTTAAACTTTCACGGAAAAGGTGCACGTGGAGCATTTTTCTCTCTCTTCTTTGAGATCCTTAACCCATAAAGATGGATCCGAGCTAACTTGTCTAGGATCGTTAAAATTCTATGGATAAGGTACCATACAATCGTCTTTAAGATATTTTTCGACTCCCTTCAAAAGAAAAGATTTTCGAGCAAGCTTGATTTATTTCATGCTCGTTAAATTATTTGAAAGGTCATCCATTCTCATATAGGTTTATCCCTTTTTCGAGCAGAATGGACTAACTATGAAAAAGGAATAATCTAGTCCTTCTTGGCTAGAAGAGTTCTCTTGGATTGCTTTATGATTTTTTGGCCTTGAGGGACTAACTCCACGAAAAGACCCACCTTTCGAGCATTTTTCCATCTCTCCTTCGAGTTTGTTAAAAAGAAAACGGAGGTCTCGACCTTACTTTTTCAGGCTCGTTAAATTTTTACGGAAAAGGAACTCTTTCGAGCATTCTTCCATCTCTCCTTCGAGCTCGTTAAAAACAAAAAGGAGGTCTCGAGTTTACTTTTCGGGGCTCGTTAATTTTTTACGGAAAAGGAACTCTTTTGAGCATTCTTCTCTCTTTTACTTGAGCTCATTAAAAAATGAATAAGGACCCGAGTTTACTTCTTCGGACTCGTTAAATCTCCACAAAGAAGATTCCTTCGAGCACTACTAGTGTAGAATATCCTTGCAAAAATTGAAAAGGGGTGGAACCATCATCTGTATCTTTTCTACGAAATGGCAGCAGTCAGTTGCGTCACCCTTGAACATGGCACTTGTTTGATTCAGTATCTTACAGTTGGGTTTTAGCTTACCTAGGATCCTTATGAGTCGTTATCCTCCTCTGCTTGGTTACTCTTCCAAGCCTTATGGAGTGGGTCTCAATGCCTCCTGCATTGCAACTCTATCCCAATGCTCTTGTGTCAATGCTGCCAAGTCATGTTTTGTGTTCTACCACATGTTCAAAGGAATTTAAACCCAAGTCAACCATCTACAGTCTAGTTGACCTTATTTCCCATCCGTGTCAGCCATCCTTGAGTCAGTTTCCTTTAGTGACTTGATCCATTCAAACCATCTCTTCAAGATTTTATCGTGTCGTATGATGGGGGATACATCAAATCCCTCCTTCGACATATTCCTTCCTATCGACGTTAACTCCTCATCTAGGAAGTGAGTCTAGAAACCAGTAGTACCTTGGAGCTTGCAGTTCTCAGTGGCAGGTTTCCTTGCGTTCAACAATGGGTTTACATTATTGACTCATGCTTGAGCAATTCTACAAGTGTTCGACATCAAATCATACATTCACACTTGTTATATTGTACGAGGTACCTTGGGGGCCATTATCATCATTGGTGGTTCCCCTCGTGATTGTTAATCTTAGACATCAGTGACCGGTAATCAGACGGTTTTACCCATGCTCAACATCAAAACATCTATTTGCATGTAGTGTGAATCGTACGTTCAAGGGTTGAGACGAAGTCCTTGGGTTAGGGGTTGCATCTTTCAGCCTTTTTTACCTTCCCAAGTTGCAATGGATTATATCACTTGAGTACCTGGAGGAATACTAGAGCACTACTAGTGTGCTATTTCTCTTCTTACTTTATGCTGTGTCATAGATCCACACTGTATTGATTGGTGGCTATGATCTTATTGGTTCACATAGATCCGCACTGTATTGATCAATGACTATGATCTCATTGGTTCAGATAGATCCGCAATGTATTGGTTGGTGGCTATGCTATTTGTCATGGCATGGATCTATGATGTACTCTTTTGTAGCCATGATCTCATAGTTGGTCCCATGGATCCACAGATTATTGTTTGGAGGCCATGATTTATTCCTATTCCGAGCATGGGTATGCCTATCTTGGGGATGATATATATTCTTGACTGGATGATTGATTGCAGGATCTTCCACGGTGACTTGTTTCCTAGCTATTACCATGAACACATCCCCTCTTTCCATGCAACATTACCTTATTGTAAAGTGTTTTGACCATCAATTCCTCTTCTGACCTCGCACTTTAGGGGGAATTTGTTATACCATTATTTACCACCCCCTTGGAATCACTACGAACCTTTACCAACTTTAAGTTGTTGAGAAACTTTTATTTTCTCATAACTTATTATTATTCAATAATAATAATAATTTATTAAGTTATTGATAAATTTCATTATTTTCTCCATTGGAAAAATACACTTTCTAGAACCATTGGTGAGTTGTGAGGAGATTTGCTTCATGAGTTGCATCCTACATGTTATGATCTAACATTGTAAAATCTAGGTGTCCACATTCATCCCCTCTACCTTCACCATCCACCTATATAATGAAGGTATTCCAAGGGGAAAAAAAGAGAAGAAAAGATAGCAAACAAATGCTGCCCAATTTCAGTGAGACCCTCTTCCTTCCTTCATCCATCATCATTGTGAAAGCCCAACCTTTAGTGATATAGGTCAAGGAGGAGATTGGATCAAGGAACCAAGGAAAATTCCTCTATCATGGGTCAAGGTGAAATTGTAAATTGATCTATGATTACTATACATGTTGATGGTTTTTCCCCTATTCATAATGTCTTAGGTTTCATGTCCAATCTAGTTATTATATTACATGATTGGATCTAACCTATTCATGGATGAAATATTGGAAGAATTGTATTGCCTTTGTTCCTTTGTGTGCAGGATAGAAGGTGTTTAGAGGATGGATCATAAGATCTCTAGGGACTACACCAGTTCAGATCTACAAAGGACAATCATCCAGTAGCAAGGTATGCTTCCTCCTTAGTCATCTTTTGCATAATTGAAAGGGAAAATTGTTGGCATAACATCCCATTGTCTGTCTTGGGTGTTGGACTCCTATTTGAGTGATTCTACAAGTGTTTGACATCAACTCATCCATTCACACTTGTTAGATTGTACTAGGTACCTTGGGGTCCATGATAATCATTGGTGGTTCCCCTCACGTCTATTAACGGTAGACATCAGTGATTGATAATCAGACGGTTTCACCCATGCTCGACATCAACACATCTATTTGCATGTCATGTGAATCGTACGTTTGAGGGTTGAGACGAAGACCTTGGGTTAGGGGTTGCATCTTTCATCCTTGTTTCCCCTCCCAAGTTGCGATGGATTATATCACTTGAGTACCTGGAGGACTACCAAAGAACTACTGATCTGCTATTTTTCTTCTTGATTTATGCTGTGTCATAGATCCACACTATATTGGTTGGTGGCTATGATCTCATTGGTTCACATATATCCACACTGTATTGGTCGGTGGATATGATCTCATTGGTTCACATAGATCCACACTGTATCGATCGGTGGCTATGATATCATTGGTTCGCATATATCCACAATGTATTGGTTGGTGGCTATGTTGTTTGTCATGACATGGATCTACACTATACTTTTTTGTAGCCATGATCTCATAGTTGGTCCCATGGATCCACAACTTATTGTTTGGAGGCCATGCTTTATTCTTGTTCCAAGCATGGGTATACCTACCTCGGGGATGATATATATTGCTGACCGAATGATTGATTGCATGATATTCTGTTGTGACTTGTTTCCTATCTCCTACCTTGACCACATTCTCTCTTGCCATGCAGCATTACCTTACTGTAAAGTGTTTCGGCCATCAGTTACTCTTCCGACCTCACACTTTAGGGGGCATCTGTTATACCATTATTTACCACCCCCTTGGGATCACTAGGAACCTTCACCAACTTTAATTTGTTGAAACACTTTTATTTTCTCATAACTTATTATTATTCAATAATAATAATAATTTATTAAGTTATTGAGAAGATTTATTATTTTCTCCATTGGAAAAATACACTTTCTAGAACCATTGGTGAGTTGTGAGGATATTAGCTTCATGAGTTGGATCCCACATGTTATGAGATAACATTGCTAAGCTCTAGGTGTCCACATTCATCCCCTCTACCTTCACCATCCACCTATATAAGGTGAAATTGTAAATTGATCTATGATTAATATACATGTTGATGATTTCCCCCCTATTCATATTGTCTTATGTTTCATGTTCAATCTAGTTATTATATTATATGATTGGATCTAACCTACGCATTTATGAAATATTGGGAGTAGTGTATTGCCTTTGTTCCTTTGTGTGTAGGATAGCAGGTGTTTAGAGGCTGTAGCATAAGATCTCTAGGGAGTACACGAGCTCATATCTACGAAGGAAAACCATCTGGTAGCAAGGTATGCTTCATCCTTAGTCATCTTTTGCATAATTGAAAGGGAGATTTTTTGGTATAACATCTTACTGTCTGTTTTGGGTGTTGGGCACACTCAAGGGAGGTCTTACCTATCCGTAGGGAAGATTTCTCCATAACACATCTCTCCCTTATGGTTTCTAACTTTTAAGGTTTCAACATCTATCCATTAGAATAGATGCATTTCCATGGACCATGTCTGGTTCCAAAATTGTAACTAGGCTCCTTAATCAAATCCCATTGAACTTTATTTACAATTTCTACAAAGGTTACAATGGCAGTTACAAAGATGGCCATTATGCCAACTACAAGAATTTCAACTAAGCTTCTAATGGTGATTTAGTTCATCTACCTTTCTAGCTCCTTTTATGTGTTAAGTAGCTAATACCAAGTCACAACATTTTCCTTTGCAAAAGCATGCCATAGATAAGGGTTTTCTAGATTCACATTTAAGTATCTAATAACAAGTCATTGGATTTTTTGAAATATGGGACAAAACTATGGCAATACAACAACCAAATTTCAATCAAAAGATCAATAAAATAGGCACAAAACTTAGTCTAATTTCCCACTGATTGTGCCATGGAAATATTATCCCAACCATAACAATTTAAGAAAATAATCAAGCACTCCTATTTGTGAATCCATATAAGAGAGATTTTAACTAGTCATCCAAATACCATAAGGTATTTTAAATTCTATTATGGAATAAAACATATGAATTTTTTCATTGGAAAAAATGTGTACGCGAATTGTAGCAACATTAATTCCCATCAAAGGTACATAACTCATAGCCAACATATCTAGGGAAATGTTATGTTGTATACACATGCAAATTGAATGCACCCAAGAAACATTAAATGTTCAATATAGAGATATATAAGTTTGAAATTTAAAACTTCACATTATAGATACTATTTATACATATATGTTGGTAATCTCATGGTGAACAAATTATTCCTCAATATCAAATACTTGATCATTAAGAAATGCTGTATAATGTACATAAGTTTCAACAAATATATGTAAATGATATTTTAAAACTAAATATATAGGCTCACAATTTAAAATCAATCAAGTAACATTAGTATGTACATGCTTACATACCTCTCCCATGGACATCCTTTGTTGAGTAGCGTGCCTACACATATCTCCACATGTATATTCATATTGTTGAAGAGCCAACCAGTCCATATCTTTCAACTCATCATTTGAAATTCTAACAAACCCATTAATCTATGCATTAGGTGATCACGATCTATTTCTTATGATGATTCCTATCCCTACCAAACAAACCCAAGTACTCTTCTTGATATGATCCCCAGACACACTTGTTGATTAGGATGTAATGTCTATCTCTCTTGAAAGTGTAACCAATATAGGGGGCCGAGGTACTAAATGAGGGGCTAGAAACCTACTAGCAACAACTTGGATGGTGTTAGGTCATTCATATGTATGACCTTTTCCAAAACCATATAATTAAGATCCTTATTTGTATAATCATGGTCGATGTACTCTTTAAACTAAGCATAAATTGTTCTTGCAAAGAATTGAGGCACTTCATCATTATTTGAGAATTTCCCATATTATGCATACATGAACTTCTCATAAATAAAAGGATTTGTTTGGATCATTAAACCTTGAAATATTTAGACCTTTTTGTCTTCTAGTTGTATATGAAGTAATGACAATGCCATTCTTTTGTGACGTTGATTTTAACTTCCAACATAAGAGTGGTGACCCATCAATGATGATCTCCTCCCGCACATTATTTATGTCAATAAAATATGGACAGATGGTCCAATGTCATGATATGTGTCAATCAATAGATCCACATTATGCAAAACAATCTATAAAATCTATTGACAAGATCTAAAGAGATTGTTTTTTTGCAACTCAATCTGCAATTTGGTGGAGTGCTACCTCATTTCAACAACAATGAGCATATTGATTTTCTCTTCCCAAGGATCTCCTCGGGGATATCTCTTGGATAAGTGTATAGAGGGGAGTGGGTTTGATTGAGAACAAATTTTTGTTCCTGAAAACCTCCCACTCTCACATGAAGTGGAAGAGGAAGGGAACACCGAACCCTATATAATGTAAAACATGTTAAATTTTGAGCATTAATTCACAATACTCTAGGATCTTCACTAAGAGAATAACATATACAGTATATCAATGCATAACAATCACAATAAGCATGACAAGCATCACAAGAATCAAAAGCATGAGAGACAAGAGACACAGAGTTTCCGTGGGGAAAACCCTAAGGTGAAAAACCCCACAACTTCCTCAGAGATAGAGAGAGAAATGGATCAACCAAAGTACAACCAAAATACACTGAGATAGTCTCCTAGTAGCAGATGATCCTCCTCCTCACTAGTGCGCCACTTTCTGAGTGAGAGAAGTGTGACTTTCCGAATGATCAAAATAGAGATCTCCCGATCTCTATTTATACTAACCTGTTTTCCCAGTTACACTATGGGGCTGACTTGTCTATCTAGATACATCCACAATATAATATATATTTCAGGGCCGACCCCACACATGGTGGTCTAATAACCCATCGGCAAGTACACACACTTGCGACACTTGTCAATCCACATGACGACACTTCCTTATAGAGGAATAACACATCTCTTATAAGGGTACAATAAATATATATGAAATACATAGATGGAATACATTCCGAAGTTACATATACATCAACACTCCCTCTTAACTAGGAAGGTATTTCTCGACACAGATCTGCTAGACAAGTCTTCTTCTTGGGATCATCGTCATCATCATTGTCACTGCTGCTGTTATCTCAACCAATCTTTGACTCTACTCGTCATAGGAAGTTCTACAGAGTCAGTCCTTTTTCATACTGGATGTAGGCCCACCACTTGCAAGTATTCATCATCACTGGCCATACTGTGGAATCCTCAGGACTTATTACGTGCGTCACAAAACCTGGCTGTAGCATCCCAGGCTATTACGAGCACATAGCTCTACTTGTCGGATCTCCCAGGAGCACATTACATGTGACCCATCACAAAACCTGGCTGAAGCATCCCGGGCTGTTACGAGCACACAGATCTACCTGTCGAATCTCCCAGGAGCACATTACATGTGATCTCACCAAAAAACTTGGCTGAAGCATCTGAGGCCTTTTTCATCCTGTCCAGATCTCCCAGGAGCCTATTACATGTGGTCCACCACAAAACCTAGCTGAAGCATCTGAGGCCTTTTTCATCTTGTCCAGATCTCCCAGGAGCAAATTATATGTGGTCATGGCAAAACCTAGCTAAAGCATCTGAGGCCTTTTTCATCCTGTCCAGATCTCCCAGGAGCAAATTACATTCCATAGGACAAAACCTCGCAAGAGCATCTCAGGATGTTATGGGTACATAAATCCGACCTGAAATCTCCCAGGGCACAAATTACATGTCCTCCTAGAGCAATGTCTCGAAAGAGCATCCCAGGCTATTATGGGTACGCAACTCCGACCTAGAGGATCTCCTAGACATGCTCATCTGCACAACCTGATCCATGGCCACAAAGTATCATCTGATACTCACCATACATCATCCTGATGTACACATGATCATCCTGATCATCATCACTGCAACATCCTGCTGCATGTCATCTGGAGGAGCTCGTCATCCACGATCACCCTGATCATACAATGCATCCATCTGATGTACACCAAGTATCTACCTGATACATATCATCATACATAGTGTATCCACCTGATACATAGATACATGATCCACACAATGTATCCATCAACATACATGATCTACCTGATCATACCTGATACATATCAATATACATGATCTACCTGATCATACAATGTATCCACCTGATACATATACAGATACATGGTCCAAGCATCCAACATGATGCATATACAAAATACATACAAATGATCCAACCGATCATATCCAGCATCCAACATGATGCGTACATACATATAAATGATCCAACTGATCATATCCAGCATCCAACATTATGCATACATACATATAAATGATCCAACTGATCATATCCAACATCCAACATGATGCGTACATACATATAGATACAAATGATCCAACTGATCATACAAAGCAGAAACTAGAACATCATCCTGATGCTCATCATCCAGCGCTTACATCCACAGCCATGTGAAGGATCCTCCTTCCAACATGCTTGGAATGGCTTCAGCAAATGTGTCCATCAATTCTTCCTCGAAGTGTCCTCGATCTGAAGAACACCAAGCCTCTCCCTGAAGTACTCGAACTTCACCCTGGCTAGTGGCTTCGTCAGCACATTTGCAATCTGCTCGTCCGTCGCAACATACAGGAGCTTCATAGCTCCTCTCTGCACCATATCCTTGATATAGTGATATTTGATCTCTATGTGTTTCGACCTGTCATGAGACACTGGATTCTCAGACAGCTTCACACAACTCTGGTTATCGCAGAAGATACCAGTAGCATCCAATGGGAGATCAAATAACTTAGACAGTAGCTTCCGTAGCCATACTGCCTCACAACTAGCTGAATAGGCTGCAACATACTCTGCCTCAACTGTACACAGTGCTACACAGGGCTACTTCCTGCTAAACCAAGAGATCACACCTGATCCCATACTGAAGCAGCATTTAGATGTGCTCTTCCTATCTGCAGCACTACCAGCCCAATCTAAATCAACATAACCCTGCAGGTTAAACTTTTGATTCGCTTCATACTTGAGCCCATAATCCACTGCACCCTTCAGGTACCTCAGAACATGCTTTACTGCAACCAGGTGAACACTCCTCGGATCCATCAGGAACTGGCTCAATGTGTTCACAGCAAAGCAAATATCTGGTCTCGTGTTCGTCAGATACATCAAGGACCCAATCATCTGACGATACATAGAGACATCAACCGGCTTAGATGAAGCATCACATAGAAGCTTCAGATTCGATGCCATATGTGTGGCCATGGCCTTGCAATCCATCATCCTGAATCTCTTTACGATATCTACTGTGTACTTCCCTTGACCAAGGAAGATCCCACCTGCACTCTGCCACACCTCCATACCTAGGAAATAATGCATCATTCCCAAATCTTTCATATCGAACTCAACAGCAAGCTTCCTCTTAGGATCTGCAATCAATCTGTCATCTCCTATTACAAATAAGTCATCCACATACAGAAGTAGAATCACATGATTCTCTTCTTCAACCTTGTAGTAAAGGTTGGAATCCGCTTTACTCTTGGTAAAGCCCAAACTAGATAGGAAACTGTCCATCCTACCATACCAAGTTCTGGGAGCTTGTTTCAAGCCATACAAGGCTTTCTTCAATCTGCACACATATGACTCCCTGTCATGTATTTCGAAACCGAGTGGCTGCTCCACATATACTTCTTCTTCAACTACACCATTCAAGAAGGAAGTCTTGACATCCATCTGGTGTTATTTCCATTTCATTGCTGCAGCCAGGGCAAGTATTGTTCTGATGGAAGTATACCTGGCTACAGGTGCAAAGGTTTCTTCATAATCTATTCCCTCTTTCTGAGAGAAGCTATGAGCTACGAATCTTGCTTTGTATTTCTCTACACTGCCATCTGCAGCATGCTTGATTTTGTAGATCCATTTGGAAGTCACAACAGACTTCTCTTTGTTAAGTTTTAAACCAAATAGACTAGAAAGATCATTGAAAGAAACATAATCACAAGATAGACACAGAATTTACCCTGGGAAACCCTCATGGGGTAGAAAACCCAGCAAAGCTTTCCTTAATAAGATGATCAACCAAAATACAAGATGTGCTCCCTCCTTCTCTACCTCCTTAGTAGACCTCCCAGACAAGTGCGCTACTTTTCTGAGTTGTACAAGTGTGTCTAATGAGGAGCTCACCTCCTCTATTTATATTAGTTCCCGACTGACTAAAAACCCTAATGGGGCTGACCTCTCCTGGAGAATTCTAATAACCCCTAAAATATAAGATCAGGGCCGACCCCCACATGGTGGGTCTAATAACCCTAGTTACCCCCCATCGGAGGAATAATCATCTCCGGATACATAATAGGGTTACCTCGGAGGGATGAAACATCTCCGAAATAATAATGTACAAATATAATATTCTTAGAAGTTACAATATTCAACACTCCCCCTTAACGAGAAGGATATTATAACAACGTCTGCAGGAGCAAGGAGTCATCGACTACATCATACATGATACATCTATAAATCATCGGAAGCTTTCTTCAATTCATCATCATCAGTAACTCAACCAGTTATTGGAACATCAATGTCATCAGCATCGTCATCACACGATCATCAGCATCGTCATCATACGATCATCAACATCGTCATCACACGATCATCAGCATCATCATCACACGATCATCAACATCATCATCACACGATCATCAGCATCATCATCACACGATCATGAGCATCATCATCAGACGATCATCAACATCATCATCACACGATCATCAGCATCGTCATCACACGATCATCAACATTTTCATCACACGATCATCAGCATCGTCATCATATGATCATCGGCATCGTCATCATACAATCATCGGCATCGTCATCATACGATCATCAGCATCGTCATCATACGATCATATTACAGGATGACCAATCCTGCTCTCTTTAGGACATAGGTCCATGGATGATGCAATCCTATCATGTACCTTTTGAACCGAGGTCCAAGGACGATCTAGTCCTACCATGTACCTTTTGAACCAAGGTCCAGGGACGATACAGTCCTGTAATTCAATTCTCAGAGACCTCATGCCTATGGCTCAATTCAAAGGACCAAAGTCTGAGGACGATCCAATCCCCTTACCTGTTCATTCAGGATTTTGTTTTCAGAGACATCTTGTCTACGGCTCAATTCAAAGGACAAAAGTCCGAGGATGATCCAATCCCCTTACCTGTTCATTCAGGATTTTGTTTTCGGAGACATCTTGTCTACAGCTCAATTCAAAGGACCAAAGTCCGAGGACGATCTAATCCCCTTACCTGTTCATTCAGGATTTTGTTTTCGGAGACATCTTGTCTACGGCTCAATTCAAAGGACCAAAGTCCGAGGACGATCCAATCCCCTTACTTGTTCATTCAGGATTTTGTTTTCGGAGACATCTTGTCTACGGCTCAATTCAAAGGACCAAAGTCCGAGGACGATCCAATCCCCTTACCTGTTCATTCAGGATTTTGTTTTCGGAGACATCTTGTCTACGGATCAATTCAAAGGACCAAAGTCCGAGGATGATCCAATCCCCTTACCTGTTCATTCAGGATTTTGTTTTCGGAGACATCTTGTCTACGGCTCAATTCAAAGGACCAAAGTCCGAGGACGATCCAATCCCCTTACCTGTTCATTCAGGATTTTGTTTTCGGAGACATCTTGTCTACGGCTCAATTCAAAGGACCAAAGTCCGAGGACGATCCAATCCCCTTACCTGTTCATTCAGGATTTTGTTTTCGGAGACATCTTGTCTACGGCTCAATTCAAAGGACCAAAGTCCGAGGACGATCCAATCCCCTTACCTGTTCATTCAGGATTTTGTTTTCGGAGACATTTTGTCTACGGTTCAATTCAAAGGACCAAAGTCCGAGGACGATCCAATCCCCTTACCTGTTCATTCAGGATTTTGTTTTTGGAGACATCTTGTCTACGGCTCAATTCAAAGGACCAAAGTCCGAGGATGATCCAATCCCCTTACCTGTTCATTCAGGATTTTGTTTTCAGAGACATCTTGTCTACGGCTCAATTCAAAGGACCAAAGTCCGAGGACGATCCAATCCCCTTACCTGTTCATTCAGGATTTTGTTTTCGGAGACATCTTGTCTACGGCTCAATTCAAAGGACCAAAGTCCGAGGACGATCCAATCCCCTTACCTGTTCATTCAGGATTTTGTTTTCGGAGACATCTTGTCTACGGTTCACTTTAGGACTGAAGTACAAGGATGATCCAATCCTCACATCAATATGGATACCAGTATCCTCATCCATACAAGTACATCATTAAAACATGTATTCTCATCAATACATATACTATCAAAACATGTATCCTCATCAATACATACATCATCAAAACATGTATCCTCATCAATATATACATCATCACAACATGTATCCTCATCAATACATACATCATCACAACATGTATCCTCATCAATACATACATCATCAAAACATGTATCCTCATCAATACATACATCATCACAACATGTATCCTCATCAATACATACATCATCAAAACATGTATCCTCATCAATACATACATTATCAAAAATAAAAATAGTGTAAGTGTTCTAAGTGTAAGAAGTCTAAATCTAAATAAGCCTAAATATCTAAGAGTGGTAGACATGTATCTTCATCATTAATGACGATACTACTCCCCATTTCGAGGAGGGTCCTTTAGAGCTACACCAAGCTTGTCTCGGAAGTATTCAAATTTCACACGAGCTAGGGGTTTGGTTAATATATTAGCAACTTGTTCTTCAATACTTATATACTCGAGTTTGATAGCTCCTCTCTGCACCATGTCTCGTATATAAAAGTATCGGATCTCTATGTGTTTTGACTTATCGTGGAATACAGGATTTTCTGTCATTTTGATGCAACTTTGATTGTCACACATGATCACAGTGGGATCCATCTCTAAGTCAAACACTCTAGATAATAGTTTCCGAAGCCATACTGCTTCACAGCTAGCAGAGCAAGCAGCTATGTATTCTGCTTCAGCAGTACTGAGAGCCACACTGGATTATTTCTTGCTGAACCATGAGATCATGGCAGATCCAAGACCATAACATCCACCTGATGTACTCTTTCTGTCTGAGATACTTCCTGCCCAATCAGAGTCTGAGTAACCATGTAAATTGAGTTCATGGTTCCCAAGATAATATAGATCAAAATCTAAAGTACCCTTTAGGTACCTCATCACATGCTTTGCAGCTATTAAGTGAACCTTTCTAGGTTCTACTAGATACTGACTCAGAGTATTTACGGCAAAGCATATATCTGGCCTAGTATTTGTTAAATACATTAAATACCCAATGATTTGTCTATATAGAGTTATGTCCACTAATTCTGATGTGTCATTAATTAATAACTTCAAGTTGGAGTCCATGGGAGTGGCCATGGCTTTACACTCCAACATATTAAATCTTTTTAGAATCTCCACAACATACTTACCTTGATTTAGAAAGATTCCTTTTGGTTCTTTCCATACTTCTAGACCTAAGAAGTAGTGCATTAATCCGAGATCTTTCATCTCGAATTCTGAAGAAATCTTCTTCTTGCATTCAATAATCTGTTTCTCATTTCCGATTAGAAATAGATCATCTACATATAATAGTAGCATAAATGGTTCATCATCCATTACCTTAAGATAAAGATTAGGGTCAGCTTTACTCTTGGTAAAGCCCATGCTTGTTAAGAAATTGTCAATCCTTCCGTACCAAGCTCTGGGAGCTTGCTTTAATCCATATAATGCCTTTTTTAGTTTGCATACATGAGTTCTCCCGTCTTTAACCTTGAACCCTTGTGGTTGTTCTACAAATCTTGCCCTATATTTTTCAATGCTACCATCTGCAGCATGTTTTATTTTAAAAATCCATTTGGAAGAAACCACACTTTTATCTTTTGGTTTGGGAACTATATCCCAAACATCATTTTTCATTATTGACTGATATTCTTCTGTCATTGCTTCTACCCATTCTTTCTTTTGAGCTACCTCTTCATAGCTAGTAGGATGTTGATCCACAAGATCACACATCAAGGCTACATAGTTGGATACTAGCTCTGGTTTCTTTCTTTCTCTGGTGGAGCCTTCAGGAGCTCCATATCTTTTAGCTCCTTGAATAATGTCTCTAGCCCATGCTGGCCTTCTTTTCCTAGATAAGTCTGAAATAGGGGGTTCTTGTGGTTCTATCATGTCATGATCTTCTGGAGTATCATCTTCAGGAATGTGCACAGCTTCTGTGATTCTAGGAGGTGTGTCTTCTTCATAGATTTCTTCAAGTTGACACTTCCTGGATTTCTTGAGAGCTGCTTCTTCATCAAATGTTACATCTCTACTTATTTTCATATGATGAAAACCTGGTATGTAGATTTTGAAGGCTTTGGATGATTCACAGTATTCAACAAATATTCCCTTCTTACCAGAAGGATCCAACTTGGTTCTCTTTTCTTTTGGAATGTGAATGTACACAGGACAACCAAATATTTTGAGATGACTTACCTCAGGCTTCTTTCCTGTGAACACTTCTTCTGGAGTTTTGAATTCAAGAGCACTATGGGAAAGTCTATTCTGCACATAGACTGCTGTCCTAGCTGCTTCAGCCCATAAATACATAGGTAGATCTTGATCATGTATCATAGTTTTTATAGCTTCCATGATGGTTCTATTCTTTCTTTCAGCCACCCCATTTTGTTGGGGATTGTAGGGAGTGGTTAGTTCCCTCTGGATCCCAGCTTCCTTACAAAAGTCTTCAAAGTCCTTTGAAGTATATTCTCCCCCATTATTTGTTCTAAGAATCTTGATTTTCTTTTTTGAGAGATTTTCTATTAAGGCCTTGAACTCTTTGAATTTTCCAAAGACTTCATTCTTACCTTTTAGAAAGTATATCCATGTATTCCTTGAATAGTCATCAATGAAAGAGAGATAGTATTCAAAACCACTTAGGGAAGTGGTGGGAATTGGTCCACACACATCTGAATGTATTAGTTCCAAAATGTTCTTAGTCTTTGTTTCACTCTTTGGAAAAGGATTCTTGATATTCTTTTCTTTTTCACATCCTTTACATGAGCCATTATGATCAACCTTTAAGTCTGGTAATCCTATGACCACCTTACTTACATAAGGGTAGGGCTTTATAGTTAATGTGAGCTAATCTTATGTGCCATAGCTCACTGGGGCTAGAGGTTTCATGAACAAGGGCAACTTCTGGATGTCCCTTGAGCTTATAGAGGCCTCCTTCCTCTTCACCAATGACAACTGCATCTTCAATAGATTTTCCTTTGGGCCACATAAGTACTTGACCATCTATGAAGGCAACTCTAAAACCTTTCTTATCTAGTGCAGAGATAGAGAGTAGGTTTTTCTTCAATCTTGGCACATATAAAATTTCTTTCATCTTCAAGGGTGTTCCAGAATTTAGCTTGTAGCTTGCTTCACCAATCCCCTTGATGGGATATTGGTAATCATCTCCTAGAGATACCTTTTGTGTAGAAGACTTTTCTTCAAGATTTGAGAAAGTCTTTCTTTGACCTGTCATGTGCTTAGAAGCACCACTATCAATGAGACATGTATCTTCTCCACGAGATACAGATCCAGAGAGTGCAGAGAATAGGACATATTCTTCTGGATCTTTTTTCTTTATTTTAGATCTTTTCCTTCGAGGCTTTTCCTCTTCCTCTTCTTCTTCTTCTTCTTCTTCTTCTTCTTCACTATCATCTTCTGCCATGTGTGCATGATGTCTTTTGTGTACAAACTTCTTCTTCTTTTGTGAAGGACAAAATATGGCAATGTGTCCTAGTTTAAGACAACTGTAACCAGGGATAATTTTAAGGACCCATACTTATTTAAAAGTGTATAAACCTTAGTGAATCTTACCAATTCTTAAAATGTCAACTATAAAATATTTGGCGATGTTTTTCTAAAATTATGTCAATTTCTAAGGATTTTATATAGTTTATATAATAATTTGGCGATTTTTAGAGTGAAAAAAGTTTACCCCATCAAAATTGGGAGAAATGGGGCTTCAAAAAATGCAAATTGGCGAATCTTTTTTGGGAAAAAAACATGGAAAAATAGCCCATGGGCTAAATTTCACCCCTAAAATTATCCTTGACTGTAACACTAGACTGTGGAGAGATCTCTTACTGGATTGGATCCTTTATTCCTTTTAAATTTAGAGAAGTGTTGAAATCCTTTGTGGTCAACTTTCTTGAAGTGACCCGTTCTTCTTCTTTTGGTGTGAGTGGCCAAGGCTTGGTCATCCTCCTTGAGGAGTGCTTCTCTGTTGGCTACTCTAGCCTCTTCTTGAACACAATCTTCCCATACTACATCAAACTTCATACTTTCTTTTCTGGCACACATAGTTTGTATAAATGACTCCCAAGGTCTAGTGAGACCATTTAGAGCAGTCATCACAAGTTCATCTTCATTAAGAGTATCACCAATGGCATCTAGTTGCTCCTTGATTTGGGAGACCCTTGAGAAGTAGTCTTGAATGGATTCCCCTTTGTTCATCTTGGTACTCTTCAACTGAGTTCTTAGGTTCATCTTCTTATTGATTTTCTTTCCCTCATACATTCTTCCTAGGGCATCATACATCTCCTTTGGAGTTTTCTTGGAAGCCACTTGGGGAATCAAGTGGTCCTTAATGGAATCAGCTATGATTCTCTTTGCCCTAATCAAATCCTTTCTATGCTTCTCTTTGGCTTCATCTCCTTCAGGTTCTGCAACTTCATCCTTGATGTACTGAGCAAGATCATTCTCTTCAAGAATGAGACCAATTCTGTATTTCCATGCCCAAAAATTCTCTATACCTTCTAACTTGTCTTCAAGCTTAGTGATTGGAGCCATCTTCTCTTGGGGGAGTCCAAGAGACAAGATATAGAACAGTACTTACCTGGAAACTTTAACCTTTTTACTTTTCCGGATCCTGGGACAGAATTTCTGGTTTATCGCACTTTTGGTAAAACTAGGGTTTGAATTTCCCGGAGTTCTACCCAACCAAAAAGTTCGATCTAGGGCTCAAAAGATTGGTTGTGAGAAGGGCTATCCAACCATGTAATTAGAATTCAACAATACCAACTTTTTGCTGAAACCAATTTCTGGTTTATCGCACTTTTGGTAAAACTAGGGTTTGACTTTCCCGGAGTTCTACCCAACCAAAAAGTTCGATCTAGGGCTCAAAAGATTGGTTTTGAGAAGGGCTATCCAGCCATGCAATCAGAATTCAACAATACCAACTTTTTTATGAAACCCTAATTTTCACCGGAGAGAGAGAGAGAGAGATATTCTTACCTTGTGAAAGATGTCCTATTCAGGCTAGCTCTGATCCCATGTTAAGTTTTAAACCAAATAGACTAGCAAGATCACTGAAAGAAACATAATCACAAGATAGACACATAATTTACCCTGGGAAACCCTCATGGGGTAGAAAACCTAGCAAAGATTTCCTCAATAAGATGATCAACCAAAATACAAGATGTGCTCCCTCCTTCTCTACCTCTTTAGTAGACCTCCCGGACAAGTGCGCTACTTTTCTGAGTTGTACAAGTGTGTCTAATGAGGAGCTCACCTCCTCTATTTATATTAGTTCCCGACTGACTAAAAACCCTAATGAGGCTGACCTCTCCTGGAGAAGTCTAATAACCCCTAAAATATAAGATCAGGGCCGACCCCCACATGGTGGGTCTAATAACCCTAGTTACCACAACCCATCGGAGGAATAATCATCTCCGGATACATAATAGGGTTACCTCGGAGGGATGAAACATCTCCGGAATAATAATGTACAAATATAATATTCTTAGAAGTTACAATATTCAACACTCTTTAGGTCTTGGGACAACATCCCAAACATCATTCTTCATTATTGATTGGTATTCCTCAACCATGGCATCCTTCCATTATTTCTTTTCCGCTGCTTCTTCATAACTGGAAGGTTCTTTGTTCATAATATCACAGAGTAAAGAAACATAGCTGGTATGTGATCTGGTTCTCTTCTTTGCCTTGTGTTCTTCTTCTGGAATGCCAAATCTTTCTGCATCTTGAATGAGCTCTCTAGCCCATGCATGTTTCCTCTTGTGAGAATTATCCTCATGGGGTGGATCTACAGGTTCTTGCAGATCTTCAACCTGACGAACAACTTCTGGAATTGCTTTAGTCATGGTAGTTTCTTGAAATCTAGTTTCCTTAGGTTCTTCATAAACTTCAATAGGTTCCTTCCTTGATTTGATGAATGCTGAGTTTTCATCAAATGTCACATCCCTGCTGACATCAATCTTCTTGAACCCTGGAAAGTATATTCTGTAAGCCTTCGAGCTTTCACTGTAACCCACAAAGATACCCTTCTTTCCTGAAGGATCTAGTTTGGTCCTCTTTTCCTTTGGGACATGAATGAATACTGGACAACCAAATATGCTGAGATGGCTGACTTCAGGTTCCTTACCAGAAAAGACCTCTTTTGGTGTCTTGTTGTCCAATATCTTGTGGGGTGATCTGTTCTGCACATATATAGCTGTTCTAGCTGCTTCTGCCCATAGATGCATGGGTAGATCCTGGTCATGTAGCATTGCTCTTGCTGCTTCCATGATTGTTCTATTCTTCCTTTCTGCAACTCCATTCTGTTGTGGATTGTAAGGAGAAGTCAACTCCCTCTTAATCCCTGAATCACTGCAAAGCTTCTTGAAGTCACCTGAGGTGAATTCTCCACCATTGTCGGATTTGAATGTTTTGATCTTCTTGTCAGTTTGATTCTCCATCAAGGTTTTGAATTCCTTAAACTTATCAAACACCTCATCTTTGTTCTTCAAGAAGTATACCCAAGTCTTCCTGAAGAAGTCATCAATAAATGAGACATAGTAAACATACCCACTTAGAGAACTGGATGACATAGGACCACATACATCTGAGTGGATGATTTCCAGGATATCCTTTGCCTTGCTTTCACTACTTGGGAAATCCTTCTTAATGTTCTTACCTTTTGCACATCCTTTGCAAACACCTTCATGTTTGGTCTTGATTTCAGGAAGACCCTCTACAACCTTGCTTGCAATTTGAAGTGACTTATAGTGCATATGAGCAAGTCTTCTATGCCAAAGTTCACTTGGCTCCATGGATTCATGCACCATGGCATGTTCAGGTTGTCCCTTCAATTTAGACAAACCTCCCTCTTGCTCTCCAATCACTACTGCATCATCTATGGTCTTTCCCTTTGGTCACATTAGGACTTGGCCATCCACAAATGCAACCCTCATACCTTTTGCATCCAATGCAGAGATGGAGAGTAAGTTCTTCTTGAGCCCAGGTACATAAAGGACTTCTTTCATCTTCAAAGATTTTCCAGAATCTAGGTTGTAGGAGGCTTCACCACTTCCTTTGATTGGGTATTGATAATCATCCCCAAGTTTCACCTTATGGGGTGATTCATGTTCAGATAGGTTCACAAAAGATTCCTTAAACCCAGTCATGTGTTTGGAAGCCCCACTATCAATTAACCAATCATTACAACCATGGGAGATAGTACCTGTGAGAGCAGAGATCAGAACATACTCTTCTTCACTTGATGAGTCATCATTACTATCATCACTTTCTGCCCTAGCCTTCTTCTTGGGTGGTTTATCATCTTCGGCAGCATGAGCATGAAACCTTCTTTTGCTACCCTTCTTCTTCTTGTTGAAGTTGTTGTTGTCCTTCTTGTTCTTGGGACAATTTATGGCAATATGTCCTTTCTCATTACAGGTGAAGCATATTCTTCTTTCTTTGAAGTGATGTGAAGATTTCTTGGAGTGAGATGGCTCTCTCTTGGAATTCCCTTTCTTGGTGTGAGCTGTGAGAGCTTGATCTTCATTCCCCATCTTTTCTTCTCGTGCCACAAGCCTTACTTCTTCTTGTGAGCATTCTTCCCGTAATCTACTGAAGGAAATCAACTTCTTTCTTGCACAGATTCCTTGAATGAAGGAGTCCCATGACCTAGGTAAGCCATTCAGAGTGGTCATGACAACTTCACCATTCTCCACCATTTCATCCACTGCTTCTAGTTGTTCCTTGATCTGGGAGACCCTTGAAAAATAAGATTGAATGGTTTCTCCATTCTGAAACTTTACTCCTTTCAATTGGTTCCGTAGGGTTATCTTCCGATTTATGTTCTTCCCTTCAAATAGCTTGGTCAAAGAGTCAAACATCTCTTTGGGTGTCTTTAGAGAAGACACATGGGGTATGAGATGGTCTTTGATAGAATCAATAATGATTCTCTTTGCCTTGACCAAGTTCTTCTTATGCAATACTTTAGCCTCTTCATCCTCTGGGATAGGGATGTCTTCTTTTATATATGAGTCCAACTCATTCTCTTCCAGGATTAACCCAATCCTATACTTCCAAGCTCGGAAGTTATCATCCCCTTCAAGCTTATCCTCAAGCTTGGTGTTGTGAGACATTTTAAAGAGTACTTCAAATGGAAATAGAAAAGATTTAGGTCTTACCACTTGAAATGCTGAAAATTGGATCTGGTCCCGGATTAGGGTTTGTCGAAAAAACCCTAAAAATTCAAAATATGAATTTCAACTTTTTGAAAGGATATCAAGATGCGCCTTGATGATCTGATCAGCCTGGTGCATTCAGAATTTGAGATCAGCAAATTTTTACCCTTCAGATTTGACTTTTTGTCCTCCCGGGTTCACTAGGGAGAGCCCTGAATTAGGGTTTGAGTTTCCCGGAGATCTACCCAACCAAAAATCTCAATCTAAAGCTCTAAACTTTGATTTGTGCAAGGAGCTTCCAGCTATGTCTTCCGATTTCAGAAATTCCTATTTTTGTGGAAACCCTAATTTTTAGGGCCAAATCGAAAAATGCTCAGAATTGAATTCTAATTGGACAGATCGATTCTCCTTGATGAGTAGAGTCAATCTACTATACTGCTTTTCCAAAATCTGTGGAGAGAAACCCAATAAACAAGAAACTCAAGTTTCCGTCACTGCAAAATGTCTTCTTCTCAGGTTAGCTCTGATACCATGTTAAATTTTGAGCATTAATTCACAATACTCTAGGATCTTCACTAAGAGAATAAAATATACAGTATATCAATGCATAACAATCACAATAAGCATGAAAAGCATCACAAGAATCAAAAGCATGAGAGACATGAGAAACAGAGTTTCCGTGGGGAAAACCCTAAGGTGAAAAACCCCACAACTTCCTCAGAGATAGAGAGAGGAATGGCTCAACCAAAGTACAACCAAAATACACTGAGATAGTCTCCTAGTAGCAGATGATCCTCCTCCTCACTAGTGCGCCACTTTCTGAGTGAGAGAAGTGTGACTTTCTGAATGATCAAAATAGAGATCTCCCAATCTCTATTTATACTAACCTGTTTGCCCAGTTACACTATGGGGACGACTTGTCTATCTAGATACATCCATAATATAATATATATTTTAGGGCCGACCCCACACATGGTGGTTTAATAACCCATCGGCAAGTACACACACTTGCGACACTTGTCAATCCACATGACGACACTTCCTTATAGAGGAATAACACATCTCTTATAAGGGTACAATAAATATATATGAAATACATTCCAAAGTTACATATACATCAACAAAACAAGTGCTTGTGTTAACATGTACTCTACGCGAGGGAGCACCGAACCCTATATAATTAAAAACAAGTACTTGTGTTAACATGTGACCAATAAAATATGGACTTAATTGATATGTACTCTACGTGTACATGTGCAACCAATGGATATGTTTCAATAAAATACCTGGTGGAATATCAACCTTATCACCCATGTCGGTATGAACAACAAATCCTCCCTATGAGGAAGGAATACCTATAATAGACCTTGTACAGAAAACCAAGTTGTCAATCCCACATGCATGTATAACAAAATAAATTTTCAGATTAAGCATTTAAAGTCAATTTATTTTTTATTATCTAAACCAAGCCTATTACATGATGTATTGGCTTTGCTAGGAACACTAAAAGAACATGTTATAATAGTTGAATTTACCTAAGTGTGTCCTCTAGGTGTGTGGTGTAGCATGTGGGGTGCATTGATATTGCTCATATGGAATCTAATGTTGCTACTATGTAAGTTGTATCTGTTTAGTGTGTGCACTTGTAGTTTGATTAACATGATGGAGAGATGGACATATTCATTAGAAAAATTAATATGTGTATATATTTATTAAAACTAACATCATATAATTTTCAATTTAAAATCAATTACCATCAATGAGTGCACTACATCCTATAGACCCCTTTGAACAAAATCTACCAATGTTGGATCCCCTACTATCAGAGCTAGGAAAATCAAGATGATCCATATAACCAACAACTACCCCCCATGAGGGTGGAATACTTGTACTAGCCATTATACAAAAAAATAATTTTTTAATGCAACATGTATGAATTAAACACAATATTTTTTCACATTAAATATTTAAGCAATATTTATATTTGATTTCACATCATATATTTAAGTAATATTTATGTTTGATTTTGTTGATGTATTTGTAACTTTAGAAGATATTCACTTGTATATTATATGTATTACATTTGTACTTTATTGTATCCCCAATGGAGATGTTTTATTCCTCCGATTGGAAGTGTCGTCATTTGTATTTGCAAGTGTCGCAAGCTATATTGTAAGTGTCGTAACTTATACTTGATGGGTTATTAGACCACCTTGGTGGGGTCGGCCCAGTATGGGTTAAAGGGTTATTAGACCACCCTAGTGGGGTCGGCCCAGTGACAAGTGGTAATGGGTTATTAGACTCTCCTAAGGGAGGTCGGCCCAGTTAGAGTTAAAGGCAGGTCAAGTCATTGTATAAATAGAGAGTGTGAGTCTCTCATTCTATTCATTCACACACTCACTCACTTCACATTAGTGAGAGTGAGGAGGAGTGTGCACAAGTGGAGGAGGAGAAGCTTCTAGGATACTATCTCTTGTTTTGGGGTTTGATCTTTGTGATCTTTGTATGGGTGCACATTCTATCTCTGAGGAAGTTGCGGGGTTTTTCACCTTCATGGTTTTTGCTGGTGAAATGCTTTGTGTCTCTTGTCTCTTATGTTTGATATGATGTACATGTTGTTCTCTCAGTTAAGATCCTAGATCATATTGAATTAAATAAAGAAAAACTAACATGGTATCAGAGCTAGCCTAAAGGAAGGCATTGTATGGCATTTACGACACTTGTTGCACTTGCGACAAATTGGAAGCTAGGGCTTGATATAGTAAAAACTAGTCATCGTGGAACTTTCGCTATAAATCAGTTTGGGAAAAGGTTAAGGATCTGAAACGTTTACAGGACGAAGATGAAATGTTCATGTACCTTGTGTCAGAATATCAGCATCAGATTCGTTGTACTTTCAGAATGCATCCCTAAATAGGTGACCTGGGAACAGAGGTCATATCTCAGGATAGGAAGCTCCAAATGGAATTCCGTAAAAAGTAGAAGTTAGGGCACAGACTATAGTTTCACAGGTCTGAGTTTCAGAGGCCGAAGTTGAAACAATGACACTTGGCATTCCGTACAAGTTCGCTATACTGTTTCATCCTATAAACAAGTCATGTTGCGACACTTGGCATATCTCTCTCATGGAGAATCCATTGAAGCTCAGATCTGTGGGGTTGGAAAGATGACAGGTCAGTCTACGACAGGACGAAGTTTCAGACCCTGAGGATCTAAAATTTCAGAGATACACCAGAAACAATATGGCATATATTTCTGTCCAAACATAATTGGATTCTGAGCACTTTCATTTTTTGGCTTGTCACTACTGCGGGAAATTAGGGTTTCTGCAAAAGTTGGATTTTTTGGAATCTGAGACCACAGATGTATGCTCCTCATCAAAATTGAAATTTAGAGACTAAGATCAAAGTTTTTGGTTGGGTAGAACCTCGGTCTCTATCAAACCCTAGTTCGGTATTTTGACTAGAAAACCAGAAAAACCAGAAAACCAAAAGTTGATAGAAGTTGCGAATCCAAAATTCGTAGGTCATTTTTGGAGGATCAATTTTTGGAGTTTTCAAAATCTGAGCACACCAGCTTGCTTGCCTCAGTCAATTTCATCTCCCTGTCCAGACATAAGTTTGAAATTCCAAGTTTGGATTTTTAGAGTTTCTTTGTCAAACCCTAGCCAGCTCCAGATCCAGTTTCAACAAATCAAAGTGGACTGGGTTAATCCTAGAAGAGGATGAATTGGACACCTGCATAAGTGAAGAGATTCCAATTCCAAATGGAGATGAGGCTAAGGCTTTACATAAGAAGACTACAAGCAATCCCGACAGGTATGACTTGAGGAGATATAGGTATGTTTTGAAATCTGTTCATGATTAAGTTTATGATACATTTGTCTTCATATTATTGAGGTTAGTACAATATTGATTAATTTTAGACTTGTGTTATCACCTTAGTAAAAGTATGAATGCATGTGAATGATAGAAGACATTCATTGATTAGGGTTATGACACTTATGATTGTACTAATGCACTGTGGTGTTGTATGAGGATGATGTTGTTCGCTAACATGAAAGGTACATCAAGAAAGACAAATCAAGTTCTAGATTAAGAACATATGACCATGGTGACATGAAGACAAAGACTCATCCATATCCATTGATCACATAAAATCTCTACTTACGAGGTATGTATAATTTGGTTCTACAATGCTTAACTTATGAGATATGTAGGTTACTAGCACAAGGTCTCTAAATCATTGAAGAGGAGAAAGAAGACATTGTTTGGGTATGTTAGACATAACTCGTAAACATGATAATCCATGTATGTTTTTCTTGTATCAAGTTAGAATCCTACCTTGTGTTAGGGTCTCATATAAGTATACTTTTGTATGATCGATAATGATTATTCATGAAGTTATAGGTTTGAGTAATCATGGGTTTATGCATATTATGCTTCTTACTTTGATTAATGATATGACAAACTAGAAGAGTCCTATAGTCAAATAAGAATATGCATGAGTAAAATAAGTACTCCCTGAAACCTTGAATACTAACGCTTGTGATAAATTACCTGTGTATGAAATGATCATGACCATACATATTTAGAATCATAATGTTTTGATAGTATTGAGATTATACTAATGCATGTATGATTATGTATGAGATCTTGAGAATGACACAATGATGACACTAGTGCACACTTAAGCATGCATAGTGGTCCAGGATGGATATAAGTTCAAAGACAGATAATCCAGGAAGCAAAGATCAAGAGGGAGCACACTCCAGTAGTTCCTGCAAGGAAGCAAAGATCAAGAGGGAGCACACTCCAGTAATTCCTGTAAGGAAGCAAAGATTGAGAGGGAGTCCACCCAACAAGCAAACAAAGATAAGTATTTGAATTGTCATTTCTTATTACTTAAATGATGTTGTTCAGTCATGTACATACTTATGTTCCTATATTTAGGATGTATATTATGCATATTAGAAAAGTTGCATTAATGAACAAGATACTACTAATATACAAGTAATGGGTAAGTGGCCTATGGTATTGTACAACATTCCATTGCTAATTATCTAGAATGAAACCTCTTTGCTGACATGTTGGGAGTTGTGCACACTCTTAACAATGTTCTGGTAGAGATGGAAGGCATATAGAAAGTTATGGGATATGGATAGATGTTGTATTGAAGCATTGGCTAAGATAATTGCATGACTGTATGACATATGTCCTTATGTGTAAGATTTTGTTCTGAAAACTATGAGAAGTTTCTAATCATGCAATTGAATTTGACTTGTAGGAAAGGTTGTGTACAATCACCTACAAAAGAAGGACAACGACATTTGTTCCAGCGATGAAGTTCAAGAGAACTACCTATTGTATATATTGAAGAATCTGAAGTTCCTAGGATCAGGGATACAGTAATGGAAGAATTCCATGATCAAGGAGTAGTAGTTGATCATGAAGAATGATGTTTGGGATGTGGTCTCAAGACCAGAAGGGAAGTCTGTTGTGAATTCCAAGTAGATCTACAAGATCAAGCATGCTGCAGATGGTAGCATAGAGAAATAGAAGGCAAGGTTTGTGGCTAGTGGCTTCTCCCAAAAAGAAGGGATAGATTATGAAGAAACTTTTGCACCTGTAGCCAGATACACTTTCATCAGAACAATACTTGCTCTGGCTGCAGTGATGAAGTGGAAGATACACCAGATGGATGTTAAGACAACTTTCTTGAATGGTGTAGTCAAAGAGGAAGTGTATGTGGAGTAGCCACTTGGATTTGAGACACATGATAGGGAGGCACATGTGTGAAAATTAAAGAAAGCCTTGTACGGTTGGAAACAAGCACCCAGGACATGGTACAACAGGATTGACAACTTTTTGACTAGTTTGGGATTTACCAAGAGTAAAGCGGATTCCAACCTTTACTACAAGGTTGAGGAATGCAATCCAGTGATACTCCTACTTTATGTGGATGAACTGTTTGTGAAAGGTGAGGATAGGTTGATTGCCGACACGATGAGGAAGCTTGCTGCCGAGTTCAAGATGAAGAACTTGGGTATGATGCATTACTTTTTAGGTATGGAGGTGTGGCAGAGTGCAGATGGAATATTCCTTGGACAAGGGAAGTATGCAATAGAGATCCTGAAGTGGTTCGGGATGATGGACTGCAAGGCCATGGCCACACCTATGGCATTGAACATGAAGCTATTGAGTGATGCTTCATCAGATTCGGTTGATGCCACGATGTATCGTCAGATGATTGGGTCCTTGATGTACATGACGAACACGAGACCAGATATTTGCTTTGCGGTGAACACCTTGAGACAGTTCCTGATGGATCCTAGACATGTTCACCTGATTGTTGTAAAGCATATTCTGAGGTACCTGAAGGGTACAATTGATTATGGGCTCAAGTATGATGCAAATCAAAATTTTAACCTGGAGGGTTATGTTGATTTAGATTGGGTAGGTAGTGCTGTAGATAGGAAGAGAACTTCAGGGCAATGATCCAGTATGGGATCAGGTGCGATCTCTTGGTTTAGTAGGAATAAATCCTGTGTAGCACCGAGTACAACCGAATCAGAGTATGTCGCAGCTTGTTTGGCTAGTTGTAAGGCAGTATGGCTAAGGAAGCTACTGTCTGATTTATTTGATCTCCAATTGGATGCTACTTGTATCTATTGTGACAACCAAAGTTGTGTGAAGTTATCAGAGAACCCGATGTTCCATGACAAGTTGAAGCACATCGAGATCAAATATCACTATATCAGGGATATGGTGCAGAGAGGAGCAGTGAAGCTCTTGTATGTTGCGACGAATGAGCAGATTGCAAATGTGTTGACCAAACCACTGGCTAGAGTGAAGTTTGAGTACTTCAGAGAGAGGCTTGGTGTTCTTAAGATAGAAGATACTTCGAGGAGGAAGTGATGGGACACATTTGCAGGAGCCATTCCAAGCATGGTGGTAGGAGGATCCTTCCCATGGATGTGGATGTAAGTGCTGTGTGATGAGCATCAGGACGGTGCTCTGGATGTTGCTATGTATGATAATGATCAGGTTGATCATGTGTGATGAGCATCGGGACGATGCTCCAGATGATATGCATCAGGACGATCCTATGATGATGATCAGGATGATCATGTGATGATAATGTGCATCAAGATGATGTACTGTATGATGATGATCAGTATGATCATCAACATCAGGATGATGCTCCTTGTGAGGATGATCAGGTTGAACATGAGTATCATGATGATATTCTGTGGCCATGGATAGGTTGTACGATAAGCATATAATAGCGCCTTGGGATATTTGCAGATACTCTTGCGAGGTTTTTCCTATGGCATAAAATAGCTCCCTTGGAGATCTGGCAAATGGTCTTTCGAGGTTTTGCTTGGAGGGAAATATAATAGCGCCCTGGGAGATTTCCAGATACTATTGCTAGGTTTTGCCTATGGCATATAATATCTCCTCGAGAGATATGACAAATGCTCTTTCGAGGTTTTGTCTATGGCATATAATTTCTCCCTGGGAGATCCGTTAGGTTGAGCAGTAAGCTTGTAATCAGTCCTGGGATGCTCTTTCTAGGTTTTTCCAGGCCACATGTAATCAGTCCTGGAGATCCAATAGGTTGTGCTAGGCACGTAAAAGTCCTGGGATGCTATTTATATATCTTGCAGGTCACAAGACACTCTTTTAAGGTTTTGTGGGGACCACATGTAATCCATCTTGGAGATCCGATAGGTTGAGCAGTAAGCTCGTAATCAATCCTGGGATGCTCTTTAGAGATCTTGCAGGTCGCAAGACACTCTTTTAAGGTTTTGTGGAGGTCACATGTAATAGATCCCTAGGAGATCCGATAGGTTGAGCAGTAAGCTCGTAATCAGTCCTGGGATGCTCTTTTGAGGTTTTGTTAACTCACGTAATCATCCCTGAGGATTCCATAGGATGGCCAGCTCACAGAGATGATGAAGACCTACAGGAGGCTAGGCCTACATCCAACATGAAAAAGGGTTGTATATGTAGAAATTCCTATGACGAGAAGAATTTAGAGATAGACCTAGTGATTGAGATGACGAGTACATCAGCAATGACGTTTATGCTCCATGATCCAATGATGATGATCCAGCTCTAGAATTGAAGACTTGTGCTTATATGTATTGATGACCCGTGTCAAGAGAATACCTTCCTAGTTAAGAGGGAGTGTTGATGTCTTTGTAACTTCATAAGATATTCACCTGTATATTATATGTATTACATTTGTACTTTATTGTATCCCCAATGGAGATGTATTATTCCTCCGATTGGAAGTGTCGTCATTTGTATTTGCAAGTGTCGCAAGTTATATTGTAAGTGTCGTAACTTATACTTGATGGGTTATTAGACCACCTTTGTGGAGTCGACCCAGTATGGGTTAAAGGGTTATTAGACCACCCTAGTGAGGTCGTCCCAGTGACAAGTGGTAATCGGTTATTAGACTCTCCTAAGGGAGGTCGGCCCAGTTAGAGTTAAAGGCAGGTCAAGTCATTGTATAAATAGAGAGTGTGAGTCTCTCATTCTATTCATTCACACACTCACTCACTTTGCATTAGTGAGAGTGAGGAGGAGTGTGCACAAGTGGAGGAGGAGAAGCTTCTAGGAGACTATCTCTTGTTTTGGGGTTTGATCTTTGTGATCTTTGTATTGGTGCTCATTCTATCTCTGAGGAAGTTGCAGGGTTTTTCACCTTCTTGGTTTTCCCCGGTGAAATGCTTTGTGTCTCTTGTCTCTTATGTTTGATATGCTGTACATGTTGTTCTCTCAGTTAAGATCCTCGATCATATTGAATTAAATGATGAAAACTAACAAATTTTACGTAAACCAGAACTTCTAGTAGTGGTCTAGATGTTCTAGTCACACTAGAAGAATAGGACACACACACACAAAATGAATCAAGTTCAATATATATTGTTAAAATATAATTAAATATAACGTACATAAACATGTTATAATAGTTCAATTTAGTGTGTCATCTTGGTGTGCAAGGAAGCATGTGGGGTGTGCTAATATTGTTTTTGTGGAAGATGTATGCATTGATTGTACACACTTGTTTTTTGAATAATATGGTAGAGAGATGGATAAATATGTTATAAAAAGTAATATATGTATATAATATTAAAACCAATGCCATAGAATTCCAATTTAAAATCAATTACCGTCAATTGGTGCATAACATTCAGTAAACCCCTTTAAACGATGTCTACTAGTGCTGGAGCCATTACCAACAGAGCTTGGAAACTCAAGATGATCCATCTGACCAACAATGTTCCCCTGTTAGGGAGGAATACCGATACTAGACCCTCTACAAAAAAATTGTTAATCCCACATGTATGAATTAACGCAAGAATTTCATTCCTTGTATGAAAGAATTTCATTATTCTTTTGTTATAGATATTTGAAGCATTGGGTGGAAGTGAAATATGAAATTATGACTATTTTTCCTTCTCATGCATTATTATACCTTTAATATATACTGCATTTTTGACAGTTGAGAAGCATTATTCTCAAAGAAAAGAGTCAATGGAACAAATATTATGACCATATGTAAGCCCCCCTTTACATGAATACTAAATACATCTATAATAAAGGTGAAAAGGAAAATAATTGACCTTAAAGATTCATATGCCATTGAATGATGCCAACGAGATTTCTTCTAGCTAATCAAAAAATAAAAACTATATATCATGCAAATATGGTCATGACAAGACCAATATAATTACATGAGATTTTGTTGTTAGTCCACATTCAAATGAGGGAAATGTTTGTTTCATTGGGAAAATCTACTGTGTTCAAATTTGATCTAGCATTGCAATTTGCAGCTATAGCCTAGGATAGATAAGGTAAGATATGTATCTACAAATATTGAACTTGTGCATTGTGTTTCCATTGAAAAAAAAAATCCTTATCATGGGTGGTAATGAAGTCACGTTCATAGATATTAAACCTACATGGGAAGTTTGTATCGCCTACTCCATTATTTGGTACCTATGCAATGAAAAAGATAAAAATTAATCATAGAATCAAAATTACAAACCAAAAATTAACCTAGATATGTATGTTAAACTCAGAAAACTCTTAGAATGGCCATCCCCACAAAAAATTGAGCCTTTGTCTTAGTGAGAATTTAACATCCTATTGTTTTGGTAAAATAAAAAGTTACAAATACTTTTTCCATTAAGAGACACAATTTAGATAACATGTATAATTAAAATCCTCAAGCTGTCTCAACCATTATCAAATAAGTTCAAGATAAAATACAATGGCACTTCCAAGTAAAATGATAGAGACACTGGTAGTGATGGGGTAATAACAAAACAAGAATGTATTGTCAAATTCCTATACCAATAATATCAAGGAAATGATATAAATGGAAACTTTAATTGACTGGATAAAATTGATGCTGTCAGAACCTTCAATCTATTGAATTGAAGGTGACTCAAATGCCATCATCACATTGAAGGTGACTAAAGGACTATTATCACCATCATGAATGGATATTAATTTATCAGTGAACACTAGTTCCTCAAAACTATATCAAAATGGTTAAAGCAATAAGATTCATAATTAGATTTATCATTTTTCAATACAAGAAGAACTTGTATCAATATTATAGTAACAAGATTGTCAATTGTTTGCAAACATACATGTGTGGTGTCTGAAAAGGATCTCCCATCTAGCATTTGATACTACCTTCTCCTTTTCATAGTTTCAAGGGAATCCCATGGTTCAAATAAATTTATTCCTATGAGAAGAGCTATCCAAGGATTTCAGAGTGGGATCAACACATAGAAAATATGAATATCAAATAGATTGAGGGTGGATAATGACACATTGGAATTATTTACATGATTATTGCTAACACGAGTTGTTCTTGACCTCAGTTTGGAATTAGTTGTGATGAGGTTTAGAGGGTTGTTGACCTTAGTTTGGAATGATATTTACGCCATACTAGGTGTAATGGGTTGTGGGTGGGAAAATGAAGTAGTCGAGCGTGAATAGGTTAAAACCATAGGTTTTCACCATTCCCAAGCTTTTACTAAATACAATGAAAACAAGTACTTACATATTTTGATAACAATTCCTTACAACCAATGTGGAGGTGATTGGTGACTATAGCCACTTAGTGTGGAGGTCACTATAACATTATTTTTGTGAAAATCAAGGTCGAACAAATTTATTTTTTAAACATAAAAATTCTTATCCTTGAGATTGACAAATTCTGAATTGTGAAATTGGGTATAGAGTCTAAACTCTCGGTCAAGAAAGTGGCCAGTATATGTAATGTCTTCGTTGAGGGATGCCTTTGATACTTTTGAAAGTTTCAATTTTTAGTCGAAAAAAATATTTCGTCCAAGAAAATTTTGTATAAAAAAACTCGGCCTAAAAATTATTAACTTAGGAAAAATCTCGGTCAAGATATTTATAAACTCTTAGTCGAGAAACTGTAAATTTCTTAGCCAAGATTTGTTTTTTTTTTTAAACTTTTTTCTCGTTTGAAAAAATATTTCACAATCATATTTCTTGCCTCACTACAAAATGTGTTACCCATTAGTTCATTTTCAACCTGGTGGAGTGAGCATATTTGGTTGGGACCAATTAATTCTAGATATGAGGAGTTGGTGGCTAGGGTTTGATAGTTGGTGTGATGATAACTTGTTGTGGTTTCCCTAGCTAGGCTGTGGAGAGAGTTTGAGAATCCTAGATTGTGATAATATTGAAGAAATATCTTATACCAACTTGGGATAAGCTATTTTTATGTATTTGTAACTTCATCTTTTGTATATATGAAGAGTTCTTTTCTATCCAAATTGTGTGTATTTACAGATTTGAATTTTAACTTATATTTTCATGGTGATTAAGTAGTTTCAAGTGCTAGTTAGGTATGCTAATTTAACATAACAATGAGCAGGTTTTGTTAAGTGATTTGATAAACATATAGAATTTAAGTGGGTAGATTTCTGTCTGTAATAAAACTTCTATAAACATGTATTTATAGATCTATTCTATGTTGGGATGTGTAACACCTGTTTGGAAACATTGTTTCCTTGAAGTACAATTGTTTGGTGTTTATTTTATTTGGCTACTTTATGTATTGGGTTGGATATAAATGAAATATACATGAATGAATTATATATTTCCGATTTAACACTAAGGTCCAAATTTCACATGAAATAGATTTAGGGAACCTCAATGTTGTGAAATTTCAGAATTTGCATTAAAATACAGTTTCTCAAAATTTCCACATGGTATAAGAGTTGATTTCACTTGGGATCATTCTCGAGGTGAAGAGTGAGTTGGGTAGCTTAGTTGTTTCATTACTAAGGTGATTGACCTATTATAGGTTGTTGGGTGTGAAAACATACTATGCTTTGGGAGCACTAAAACCCCAAAAGGGTTATTTTACTTAATTTTTTGTTGATTTTTCTTTGAGGTTGATTTATATTTGCAACGATGACTACTTTTGGTCTTAGAGAGGGTGAAAATTGGGATGACCAGTGCTTCCAAAATTTCACCTTGGAAGTGCAAATTGAAAATGCTATTGGAAGAAGGTTATCTTTGGGAGCATATTGAGAATGATATCATTATATCTGATCTGAAACTATTGGACCTGCATAATAAGAAGGATACCATGACAAAGATAATCATTCTTAGTCCAATGAAGGATCATTTGATCACTCATATTCTCATATTGCAGAGAAGATGATGCCTTGGTTGCATTATACTAGAGTGCAATTGTCTCAAGGAAACTTCTCTTAGGAAACAAATTTCCATCTATTCACATGATTATCACATGTATAGTGGTGAGCTACCTATCTAGGATAATGAAGTTGAGATAATAGTTGGATGCTATAATGTTAACAAACTAATTTTTCTCACCTTCCTTTACCATGAGTATCATCACCATTATACATAAAACACCCATTTCATTAAATTTGGACATATTACGTAGAATCTAGACTAAAAAAGTGCAAAATCACACTTTCTAAAGCCCAAAAACAACCTTTCTAAAGTGAAAAACTGTGTTCAAAAAGTGCAGTGATAGGTTCAAAAAGTGCAATTTCCAATTCTAAAAGTTCAATTTTTGAATCATATTGAATCCCAAAAGTACAATTTTTTTATTTGAAAAGTGTAATTTTTAATATGAAAATTGCATTTTTTGATTATGAGGTGTCTCCCAAAGTTCCGAAAGTGTGTATTTCACAAATGTGGTTTTCAATTCCAAAAGTAAAAGTTATAATTCGAAAAGCATTATTGTTGTGTCTATTAAATTCCAATTTAAATTTCAAAAAGCATGATTATTGCATCTATTAAATGCCAATTTAAATTTTGTAGAGTTAAATAAAGATTCCAATTCATTTGAACAATGTACAATTAAAAGGTTCATTTCTTACCTATTTATTTAGGGAGCATAAACAACTACAATTAAAAGGATCATTTCTTACCTATTTATTTAGGGAGTATCAAATTATTTTGTTGTATATCTTTGATGTCTATATATTTAACAATGTACATCATAGTTCTTGGATGAGGTGTCTGGTGTGGAGGAAGCTCGTAACCCCTTTTCCTTATGAGGAGGAGACCCACACGTTTCATGATGAGGCAACTCAAGGGGATGCAGCAGGATCCTCTGCCCCTAGCATTAAGGTGACTACACACCAACAAAGATATGAAAATGATGGGATGGAGACGGGTTTGAAGGCTCACACGAGCATACGAGCGAGAACATGGCGAAGAATAATGGCCTAGTATTCCTAAGACAAACTATGATCATGAGTTGTAATGGGATAAATTGGGAAGGAAGCGCCCTGGCACTCCAATTATGGCTCCACTCTCTCCAAAGAAGAGATCCAATTCATAGTGTTGATGGGGAATTTAACTTCCCCCTGTTCATAGTGTAATGGTTCCCAGTGTTGAGTAAAATATGCACTATCTAATTCAACACTTAATTGTCAACTTAGGGGCTAGTAATCTTAGAGGTGTCGGCACAGTATGTGCAGGACCGAAGGCTTAAACTACTCTAGGCTAACCTAACCTAAAGCTAGTAATATACTTAAAAGTGGAAAGTGAAATCTAATTCAGAATGGAAAACTGAGTTACTTACATTCATAAAGAATCTATCTTATTATTTATCAAACAATACTACATACAACGCTTCATTTAGACACTACATACGACACTTCATTCAAACACTACATACGACACTTCATTTAGACTCTAACTAGGATTTCAAATGTAAAGCTAATATATTAATTCAAAGCTAACTCTATGCTATCTTAAACTATGAACGAGAATTGAAATTGAAAATAAAAAGAAATTACTATTCGAGAAACCAGTGTTTGGTTTGAAAGCAATTAATTAACGAAAGCAAAACTACTTCAAGCAAACTATTAATCTATTCTATGAAAATGAAATCTATTCTATTTGTGCAGAAAGAAAGATCTATCTAAGAATTAAATTGCAGCTGATTACTAAGGATCTAAGCTATGTAACTTGTAAACTAATCACTTCGAACAAAAAACTATGCTATTTCTACGCAAGCAAACTAACTACTTTGATCTATGTAATTTAATCTGACTAATTAACTATGAATTCACAAAAGCAAAGCAAAACCACTATTCTAAAGACAAAGCGTAAATAAATGCGTTGCAAAACTATAAACTAATCAAAGCAAACTATGTAATTAACCTATGCAACTTAACTTGACAACTAAGTATGAATTGACGAAAGCAGGGTAAATTGTTATTCTAAAGACTAACTACAAAGCATGAAATAACTTGGAAATAATTCTATCTAGCTGATATCTAATCAATTTGAAATGTGTTTAACTACTGCTGGAAAAGAAATTAATTACAAAGCGGAATTCAAATGCGATTCTAGAATAAGAAATTAAGCGTTCAATCAAATATCTAAGATCTATGAAATTTAAAACCCTAAGAAACCTTTTCTTCAACTCAATCTTCAAAGCAATGAAACTACAACAATTGAGAATGTAAATGACTATGTTTAAAATTAATTAGATTTCCTAACTACGGCAAATGAAACCAAGAAAAACTATCCGAATTACTCAAGCTCTAAATCCTAACACTATCTTTGTCTATTGATGGAAGTATGAAATGAGAGTGCAGGTTTACGATGAAGGAAGGTAACACAGATCTGAAAGCGTGATGGCAAAACGCAAAGGTTTGTTCAGGCACACTTTTCTCCACACTTGTTAAGCAATTCTGGAAATTGTCCATGCTAAGGGGTAAATGAGCCCATTTGGGAAGTGGGTTTCGAACCGTTTCCCCAGATTCCTTACGGTTTGCTCAAGATATGCTCCTGAAAAATTTCTCCTGAACTAATGACGAGAATGTAATTGTAAATGCAACAAAACATAAGCGTGAAAATAAAGATGGATGGGCAGAACGCAAATTTCTGAGAGGTAAAGAGTGAAATCGTGACAGAGTTGAGTGAAGACAAAGGTATGTAAAGGTATAACTGTAATTGAAATAGACTGAAATGCAAAGGCAAAAGAAACTAAGAAAATGCTATGGTGATTAAAATATCAATGGGAAAGGCAAAACGTGAAAGAGCAACAAATTGAAGATACTTGAACAAAGCAAAACGTGAATGGAATAAACAGAAATACAAAGGATAAAGCAACTGGGTAGATCTCTGCAAATAGGGGGAAATTGACTAAGCTACTAAACAGAAATGAATCTAATTCAAACTATAGGTAATCTAAGCATTTATCAAACCGAAATTAACAAATTGAAATGCAGGAAATCGAAACTAATTATCTCACAAACATAAACAAAGTTGAACGAGATCAATCTTGCACACACAAAAAGGCACACTTGTCACTGAGGGGCCCTCTCAGGTGACAGTGGCTTCCATTCATGAGCTAATCAGTTACCAAAGCATAAAAACGAATTTGAGCCAGGAGAAACAATTCAATATTATTAAATCTCAGAATTTGTACATTACAGTGGTCTCTAGAGCAAGGCTAAGAGCTTGTATATATAGGAGTTTATACAGTAGAGATCAATGCCTAGAACTGAATCGATTAAAGAGAAAAATGAAGAGATTCGTTTTGCATTCATTTGCCAAAAAATGAATTCCTACATTCCAATAATTGGGCCTCGAGATTCCTGTAGATGAAAAACGACTTGGGTGGACTCCTGGAGGTGGAGAAGCATGAGAGGACCACCACGAACAAAACCCACATCTCCGTTTTTTCCATAAATGCCTCTAAGTACCCGAACTAATGATTCCGGGGGTGCGAATGACAGTCCGAATGCGAATGAAGGTCTGAATGGGCGTCCGAATGACCTGGAACTGAAACTAGTTCAAAAATCCGATTTCTGGCTGAATTGGTGCTGGGTTGTTTGTCAAATTGATTGCTGGGTGCTAAGTTTAAATAATGGCTGGGTTCTATTGGTTTCATCATGTGATCCTCATCCTTTTCATCCACACGCTGCGTGCCCTCCTCCTCACGAGTTCATTATTCACGTCTTGTTCATATTAAGTTCATGGCCTGCACAAAAAACCATTACATTAAAACCATTACATTAGAACCAAAGTGATATGAAAGCCAATCTTAAAGTTTTGATAGTATATTTAAATGTAAAGACCATTCCACTTCAAAGGGTTTTTATTAATATTACTTTTTAAAGGGAAACATGATGGTATGTTTTATATATGGTCAACGGAATATTCCAAATAATTGGTTTTAATGTTTGAAGGGAATGATATATAAGGAAGTTTATCATATCATATTCAAAGGGATTAAATGGCCATGTGTAATTTAATTAATTAAATAAGTGCCAAAAATCCATATCACTTTCCACTTTATGTTTTGATTAATTTGGATATGAGTGAGTTTGAAACAGTGATTTAAAGTTTAAATAATGTTTTAATATTAAAGTTTTTTAATATTTATATTTTTATTCTCTTATGTGTTTAAATTTGAGGTTGATTCCATGAATATGGGTAATTCTTTTTGGCCAAATATGACGGTGAAAAACAGAAATTTTACCCATGTATTAAATTGAAGCCCTCGAAACTCATACTTGCCACATGAATTTTGACATGTGGTTGAAAAACGAAATGTAGATAATTATGTTGGCTTTCCAATGATAATTTTTTTGAAATATACCAATGCCATAGATTGTGTCAAATTTTCATTTAATGAAACGTGTGTACTTAAAAATTTGAAGAGCAATTAACAAGTAGTTTGTGTGCGTGCACAATAAATTAATGTTAAAGTAATAATTAAAAAAAATGGAATATGTGAACATGATCTAGACAGAGTGCACTGGGGCTTATATATTTTTCTTTTAATTTTTGTCGAAAAATTATATTTATTATTATTTTTCGAAACTTACCAATGAATATTTAAGTCGCATTTTGCACACACATGTGTGTGTGTGCATGAATTTTTTTGATTTTTTACATAATTTGCAAAACTAAAAATACCCTTTTAAAGAGGACGCGTTTATTTGGGGCTTGCGTATTTTTTCAAATTTTTTGGATGTGTATTTTGAATGTTGTGGATTTATCTTTGAGCTCAATCAAAGTTGTCGGCATTGTTTTTTAGGGCAAGTTTTAGTATAAATTTAAAAACAAAAGACATATGAAGATAAAAATTCGTAAATTTATATATCTGGATAGAGGATTCGTTGACGAATCCAATGGTATCAAGTCCGCTCATTAATGAGAATTTAATGACATAGTTTAAGTTTGTGGAAGGCAGACAAACATTCCATTCTGTAGGGAAAGGGCTCTCGGCCTGTATTTTAAGCCCTCGATCGAGTTATTTTAAATCCCTTGATTGAGGGCTTAATAGAACCTCGATCGAGGGTTTAACAATCCCTCGATCGAGAGTTTAACTAGACCTCAATCGAGGTGCTGTTAAACCCTTGATCGAGGTATTTGCTCGATCGAGGGTCTGTCAAATAGGCTCGATCGAGGTTTCGTCTGTGTAAAAAAATATATATATAAACCAACTGGGGCGAAACCGCGAAAGGAGTTGGCAACAATTAATGTTGCCAACTACCCTTCCCTCGTAAAAACATCAACAAACCCGTATATAACTAGCAAACAAGGATTCACAAACAACAATTTACCTCATTTCTAGTTTTTTTTTTCCATTAGAGCTTTGTCAATTTGATCTTGTTGAATTAGAGATTTGTCAATTTGATCTTGTTGAATTAGAGATTTGTCATTTTCATATTGCTGAATTAGACTTCATTAGATATGTAAGATTTCTTTGTAGGCATAATTCAAGATTTCATACTAACATTTTGTTGTTTGTTATAACAATTTGAAAAAAAATTTGTTTGTTTTCCTTGTAGATTTATTCATGTAAGATTTCTTTGTAGGCATATTTCAAGATTTCATACTAACATATTGTTGTTTGTTATAACATTTTAAAAAAAAATTATTTTTTTTCATTGTAGATTGATGGGGAATAAAAAAAAAGACAAATAAAACATGCTAGACAACAAAATGCCAATGAAGAACGTGAGTATAATAGAGAACGAATGAGACAACAAAGAGAAAGGTTGAGAGAAGAAGAAGATGCACATTTGGTGCAACAAATTCCAATGGAGGACAACCAAAGTAAATTATTGAATTGCATGCTATCATAATTTAAATATAATGCTACATAATTTACAAAATTAGTAACAATTTTCCAATAAATTTAACGAAATTTCATAATTTAATTTGTTTCATATTTATTTGTAATTATATTTTATTTATTTCATCAATTTGTTATTTAAATTTCAAAGTTTGCAACAATTTTATGTTAAATGAACAATTTTCAAGTGGCTTTAAACAAAAGTTAAATTAGAACAATTTTCAAATGAAACATGTAAATTTTGATTCTTTTTTTTTCCGCGAAAAAAAAACATACCACTGTTATTCAATTAACGTGAATCAAGTAGTACATATGTTCCTCAAAAGATGTTTCAGTCAATCCAATATATCAGATTTGACCTTCCAATTCTTACAAAAAAACTACAAAATATAACAAACTGAACTGTGTACCAAGACCTTTATGCAGTCATACAAAATACTGTTGAAAGTTTAGATAAGGAAATATAGTGAACCAGAATCCACCACCACATCCTCGCAGACATCCTCCCAAAATAAAAGACCTTCATCGCTATCTAATGCCATCTTTGAAAGTTTATCAGCTTGAGTATTAAACTCACGATAAATATGATCCAGTGAATAAGTATGAAGCAAACTTAAGTCCTGCTAAATACGGAAACACCAGTTGCTCAGATTCAGAACAAGTTAAGATATGAACATATTTTTAACTATTTTCAAATTATTTCAAAGTTGCTAACAATTTTCAAATTATGCTTCAAAGTTGCATTAAAACATTTTTCAGATTATTTCAAAGTTTGCTAACAATTTTCAAATGAAATGTATACTTAGATTCTATTTTCAAGTTAAAATGTATGTACATATTAATTATTTATAAATTTCTAAACTTTACTAACAATTTTCAATGTTATTAGAGAATTTTTCAAATTAAATGTACACTTAAACATTATATTTTCAAGTTAAATTGCACATATTTAACTAATTGCAATTTTTAGAGTTACTAACAATTTCAAGTTAAATGTAATTTCAATTCTTGTTTTGTTAGAAAATTCGATTTCAAACAAATGAATGAATATTTTAAAATTTACATGTTTGATAGTTATGTATTAGTTAGAATTTATTCAATTTGAAAACAAATGAATGAATATTTTCATAGTTATGGTGGTTGACAATATTTTCATAGTAATGAATATTTGAATACAAATGAATGTTCAAAGAGCTATTTAATTATAATGTTTACTTTAAAAAAAATTCCATCTATCACTTATATTTTTATTTGCATAATATGACATATCACCATGATAAGATTAATGATTAGAATCATATATTTTGTTAGGACAAATTGGAAATAATTAAATTTGCAATGCTTGCAACCTTGCATTGTTATGTGAAGCATTATTGATAATAAATTCTTAAATTGCAATTTATGATAAAATTACAATTTCCATTTAAATGTCTATTGTTGAAATTGCAAAATCATCACTAATTAAAATGTTATTTTGCATTAAAAATTATGAATTTCTTCTCAATCATATCACTACAATGTTTTTAATTAAATATCGTATTCATCTCTAAATCAATGTTTTTTTCCCCACATTTAGAGTATAATAGGTATGTTATGATGGGTAGAAAATCAATCTTAAATTTTTATTTCACGTATATACAACATGGGATGCATGATGTTGTCCTTAAAATTCTAGGGTAGAAGTGTTGTAATCACTCATTCTTTGCATGGTGATTTGCAACTTGTATTTTAAATATTTATTTATTTATATACTATACCATAAAGTTCAAATAACATTTTTCTTGTAATGTAAAAGTAAAATGGACATAAATTGCATAAAGAAAATTTGCCCACAATTATATAATGTGATGATTGTAAATGATATTAATTTTTATGCCCACAATAATTTTTATCATGTTATTAATAATTATCTTGGCTTAAATATATATAGTTGATTTTCAAGTTACTAGCAATTTTAAAGTGAAATGTACAAGTTACTACCAATTTCAAGTTACAAGCAATTTCAAATTTTACTAGGAATTTCAAACTTTACTTCTAGAACAATTCTCAAGTTTAATTAAGTTAGCAATTTCAAATGTCAAGTTACTAGCAATTTCAAGTTACTTGATGTTAAGATCCTAGTGGGCGGCCTTCACTAACACCTCAGGGTTTTGGTGTAACGGTTCGTATCATTTGGTATCAGAACACTTTCTTAGGCTCATTGGGTGGAATTTTTGCCATTTTTTTTTTCGCATCTGTTGCAAGTTCGGATCTGGGAATAATCCCCGTCTGCTTAACTGTGGGAAGTACTTGGGCATAATCCCTAAAAATCATTGTGAGGAGTAGCACAGGAACCCCAAAGTAGTTGGCCCATTGAGAGGACCTGCCAGCGAAAAGGGAAACGACCCCTACCTGATTGACTAGTTTTTCCCCTTGAGGTAAACCAAGAGCTGTTGTTTGTGGCCAAGCAGTTATCAATTTTACCTGAGCCATGGAGTGAGGGGTACTGCCCCAATACGCAAGCCATCAGACAGCATTGGTGGCCGAGTGAAACACCTGAACCGTTAGGAAGTCGAACATACCTGGGGTCCATATCTATTTTCAGCTAAACTGTTGTCGATCACTTCCGCGCCGTTTCAGATCCAACGTCGGCATTGCAGTGTTCGTCCGGGGCTCGTACGACGCAGAGGGGACACCACCATATGGGCGCACATCCAGCCCAGAGTCTGGACTGCGGAGCATGGTGGGATGTTAAGATCCTAGTGGGCGGCCTTCACTAACACCTCGGGGTTTTGGTGTAACGGTTCGTATCACTTGAGCAATTTCAAATTTCAAGTTACTAGCAATTTCAAGTTACTTGAGCAATTTCAAATTTCAAGTTACTAGCAATTTCAATTTTTACTTAGAACAATTCTCAAGCTAAATGTATTAGTTGGAAAATTCAATTCACATGCAATTTTCAATTTTTCAATTTCCACATCAAATTTCAAGTTACTAGCAATTTTAAAGTTCAATGCACAACTATCAAGTAACCAATTTTCAATTTGTTAATTTACATGTTATGTAGGGAGAGATTATGGTCAGACATCACATCATGGTGATCAAGAATCACATGACCCTGTGCCCCCTCATGATCCTGATAAGCCATCACATGACACCTTTCCCTCTCACATTGAAAATATAATTGGGAGTTGCAGTGGGGTTGGAAGGGGTGGAAATTTTCTAGAGGATTGTGCAGTTGTTTCTGCACAATAAGAGATTGGGAACTCGATCCCTGGTCAGAGAGTTAGAGAGCACGTCAATAACATAATCAAGTCATATTTTGAACAAAATTCAACAATGGCACAAGCTCAAATCCTACAAGGGTTGATAAAACATAAAAAATTGAAACGTGCCACAAAGTTGTTGGGTTTTCAAGATGTTAAAACAAAAAAGACATGCGAGAATGCAATAGAAAATGTAAGAACTGCATTATCTTCATTTGGAAAATCAGAAACAATGATACCCGAGCTGCTCATAGGGAAATTACAACGGCTGTTGTGGCACAAAGCACCTCGAGAAATCGAATGGTATCAACAATGGCATCATTGCTCAATGTTTCAAAAATAACATTGCTCAAATATACTAAATTCAGGGTCTGGATAGATGAAAATGATGAAGCTGCTTGTTGGGCTCTTATTTGTAGGGAACCCTATCGAGGTAGGATGGCAGCAGGCATTAGAGAGAAGGTGATAGAGTTTTGGGATAGCCATTCTCGTGCTATTCCAGATCGAAATCATGTCCTGCGACAACGTTTATCCAGAGGCATTTATCAGGAGCATTGTAAGCATGTGATGGAGATGACAGGAGTTGCACTTTACGAGGAATTCCAAGAAACCAATCCTGGTGTTCAAATATCATTTAGCTTGTTCAACAAATTGAAACCGTGGTATATTAGGCCAAATACGATTTGTGATACTTGTTGCTATCGATACCACGTTGAATTTCAACTATACTATGACACATTTATGGATTTTTGCAAAAGGCACTAGAACGGTGTACTAGCTCCTCACACAGTGTGAGATTTTATTTGTATGATACTATGCAACATGAATCCTGAACACGTGTTTTTCAAGAAGAGGTGTGTAGGTGGGAGAAAATGTCATGAATGCGGTGATTTGACATTGTTCCATAGGAACTTTCCTATCGATCCAACACACCATGGATTGTCAGATATCATCGTTAGGTGGAAGAGGTACGAATACGTCACCATGAATCCAACATCTTCTTCATCTGTGCCATCCAAGAGGATCGACTTGCTTGATGATGAGATTCCTATTTCAGATTTCATGGAGAAGTTTCAAAGTTAGATTTATAAATACATAAAGCACTCCCATAGGTCCAGGTAGCAAGATTCAGAATTCAAACATTCTCGTGAGGTATTTGAGCCGGGCACAATCTTATCAGTGGTAGACTTTGCAGAGAACTACACCTTTGCTCCTCAGAGAGAGATACTGAGTGAGTACTATCACTCCGACTAGGTGTCTATCTTCGTACATGTATTGTACAGACATGCTCAGGAAAACATTGATGGTAGGGATAGCACTCCTCAGTCATGTGAAGTGATCAAGGAGTACCATTTTTATGTTAGTGATGATCGTGAGCATGACACATTGTTCGTTCAACACTGCTTTGGGTTGATTTATGATTCATTCAGACAGAGAGGCATATCATTTACTGAACAGTCAGATGGGTGTGCAGGGCAATTCAAATCGGCACACTCATTTTATTGGTTGAGTCGCCTTCATAAAGAGACAGGAATCCGACACACCTGGAGCTTTTTTGAGATAGGGCATGGAAAGGGTGAACATGATGGCGCATGTGCTTATGTGAAATGAGCACTTCGGAGGTACCAGATGAGTCATGGTGCAACCCGACTCAAATGATTCACTGAAGTAGTTGATTGGTGCACACGTCATTTGGGACATCAAGGTCGCGAACAAGCAAGGCCGGTGTGCAGGTAATAAACTTCAAACTCAATTAATAAGATAATAACATTCAATATCATCATTTCCAAAAGAACACATACTCAATAGGAATTTACATATGACAAACTGAATTCCATGCAGGTTCTTTTGGGATGTTTCCCTTGGAGATGTTAATAGATCCATTCCGTGGTATTGTGAGACCATCCCTGGTACGAGGGAATTACATTCTATTCGAAGTAAAGACATGGGTGACATATTTTCCATTGAAACGAGGAAGTATGCCTGTTTTTGATATTTTTGCATTGATCCAAATAGATGCGGGCTTGATCACTGTGAAAATGATGTATATGTGAAACCATGGAAATATGTCTCTCTTAATCCAAAGGGCCCACATCCAATTCCAACATGGCAAGAGATGCACACTGAAGAGGAAATGGTCTCATTAGATCATGATCGAGTTTTTGATATGGTTAGGGAAGGTACAAGAGTCTTCATTAAGTTAATTAGTTCGTTATATATTACACATATACAAATGTTGTAGAAATTTGCACGTAGGACATTTGAATAATATTTGTAATGTATCTTGCAGGTGATGTATTCGTTGTCATTACACCCGTCCACAACCAAGAAAATGCTGCATACTATTTGATGCGATGCACACAAATAAAGAGTAGGTTGGTGCGACCCTACCAAGATGGGGACTTCGCATACCAGATTGGAGACATGGTTCTAATGGGACACCTTTTTGAAAAAGTGAAAAAACAGGGTGCTCACATTATTTACAGAGTTTTTATGCCTAAATATATATCATGTTAATACAGTGATTTGGTGGTTGCAGCTCGGATACCTCTAACATAAATCAAGGTGAAGAGAGGTGATCCAAAGAGATGGAAGATGATAGAAGCTGACCATGATCGCATTATGGAGACTTGCATTCCTATAACCCATTGGCCAGATGAATGAGTTACATGTATGCCACTTGCATCATTGGCATAGTTTTCATGTTGTCTTTTGTAATATTTTTTTGGAGATTTTTGTGGAGGTTGTTTTATAAATGTATTTTTGTAGATGCTTTAACATCAAGAATACAAATACTAGATGGGAGGATTTTGTGAAATTTGGGTCATGGTGCTCCAATGTGAATACACTTGAACATGTACATGTTCTAATTTTAAATTTTGAGTTAAAATACAATTGTAATGCAATTGAGAATTTAAAATACATCTATACAATGTGGAATTGTAAAATTTAAATTTTGAATTGTACAATGTATTCTAATTTTAAATTTTGATTCCAAACTTGCAAAATTTTATACATTATAATCCAGGTTAAACCAAAATCAATAAACTTATGTATTTTAGGTTTTAGGTCACTAAATAATTGCTTCAACTAAGTAAAATTCATGATGGCCAAAACTTAATTTGTATTTTCATATTTATAAGTATGGAAATCATTTGAAATGAGTTTGGGTACCTTGAAAACACACAAGTATCATAATTTAGAGTGGTTTATCAAATTCCATACTAAAGGTTTGGGTGTTGTAGAATGCTATATATAAATTCATATACAATCTTTAATATATAACTTAAGTCACTACTTTATTGGTGCTTGGATCTCTACAACTGAAACACAAGCATAAAGGAATTGGAACACAAGCAAAAAGGAATTGAGAGATAACTACCATGGTTAGCATGCAATGCATGCCCACTTAATTCAATTTAGGAGTATGATGATTAAGGCATACATTGTTTATGCAATTGAGAGTCCCCACACCTTCAGGGAAATTTATATGGCTCTAGACTTGATCCTTAAACATCTAGACTCTTCTATGTCCCTTGTATTCATATGTGACAATGATCTATATAATAGATACTCAATGTTGTCACCTACCTTGAACTTGAATTTGGTAACTGATTACCATTTTGTGCAACATTCTTTAATATATGAATTTAGAAAATTTTGGGCATTATAATTATTGTTTGGACCACACATTCTTGTATGGATAACCTAGAATTTTTACTATTTAGGACTATTGTGTTTCCCTTGATTGTTCATAGTCTATCATTGAATGTTCAACCAGAGGTCTCATACATACCCATGTGTGGTATATATGTGACTCTTCCTTAGCTATATTTTTTGGGACGTGACCGCAATCAATCCATAGTTTTGAATTTTGCTTACTAAGGGAAATGAAGGGCACCAAAACACTCCTTCAATTTGATTTCCTTCCAAAGCAATTGATTAATAATTAGATTGACCTTACTAGTAGAATTTTTACATTCGTGGGTGACATTTAGTTATGGTGATTTGGTGGTTGAAAATCCCTTTGCTTGACACTTGTATGGCATCCACATAATTCTTGAATTCATTTGTTATAATCTTGTATCATGGTGAACTATGTCCTTGATGGCATCAAGTGCAAGCCATGATTGGATGAGGATTACATCGTCCATATCATCAAAACGATTTGTAAGGTTTTGTCATAAGTAGTTGGGAAGCATAGTCTCACAAAACATTATTTTGTTTGTTGATGTAAGCATTCATTAACTTTCAATACTCGCATTCAATAAAACGTTATTTTGTATGTTGATGTGAACATTCATTACTTTACATGCTTGCTTTTAAGAAACATTTCATTACTTTTGTTGCCTAAGTATTTATTTTGTGAGACATATAAATTGCAATAATGGTTTATCTTACCTTTCTTCGTATAAATCAAAGTATATGAACTTCACATTTTGTATAATCAAAGTATTTGAACTTCACAAATATTCACTATAATTTCTAACCATCAAACCTTCTCAATTTTTGGATTACATGCATAAAAAACACATTGAATTTTCAATTGAAATTACACATTAAATTTGAGATTTTAATCTTAAATTGTAATTGAATTGGAATGTGTAAATTGTAATTGAATTGTGATGTGTAGACAACATAATGTAATTGCAATTTCAATTTTTAATTTCAAATGTATTCTAATTTTACATTTTGATTTCATTTATGCAATTGTAATGTAGTTGAAAAAGAGCTTTTAAATTGTAATTGATTTGGAATTGAAATTACACATTAAATTTGAAATTTTACATTGTAATTGAATTGGAATTGTAATTTCAATCTTAAAACGTAATGTATGTATTCAATTCTAAATTTTCGAAGATGTTCTATAATGTGGTCAAAATTTGCATTTTAAATTGAACTAAATTGTAACTACACATTAAATATGTATTTGAAACGACAAAACATAAATTTGTAACTATAATAACTATATCCAAATCTAATATAAAAAAGCAATCGATTTCAAATAAGATACAAAATACACATCAAGACATCAATATGATAAAATATACAAAATATCCAAAAGTCCATATCCAAAGTCCATATATGATAAAAGTCCATGTATAAACGATAGAAATCCATATCCAAAACATGAAAACGTATACATAGATCATCCAAACACATGAAAATATCCAAAACATGGAAATGTATAGATCATCAAATCATCAGCCACTACCCCCACGAGGCATGTGATCATCCCTCTGACTACCCTCGTGTGCAACAACCCATTGCTGTCTCTGAGACTCTAAACCCTCAATGAATTTCTCCATATCCATCGTGTCAATGGTGATATCCAGGATCTGGGTAGGAATATGGGTAGATGGCCCTTCATCAGGACCATGTACTCGAGCTACATCCCAACCATGTGTGAAATCCATTGCAGCATTGACACCCGCCTGTAGCGATGCCTGTGTAATATGCCATTACATGTAATAAGTTAGATTTATTAAAAATTAAAACTAAATTTAACATAATTTAAAAGCTATCCGTAAAAAATTGAAACATAAAGTACAAAAATCAATTACTAAATGTGACTAAATAACATGAATTGGAACATAAATTAAAACTCACATGTGTCTCTGAACCCGGCTTGTTAGGACCTTCGCGGTCCTCATTTCCATAATCAGGATCTACCTCCTTTCCTTTGCCCTGTACAATTTGAAATTCATTTGAAGTTAAGATCTACAACATACAATCTCGAAAATTAAGAAATAAAACACAAATTATTTAAACTGAGAAATAATATTCAAACACAAATTAAATTGGAACATAAATTATAACTTACCTCGACTACTATCATCTGCGGGTGGGGACGAGCGGATGGACGAACCCATGGATTTCTACCAAAGAGTTGATCCATGAATGGGGTCCCCTGCATGGATCAATAGAATACAACAACCTTAAGTATTATTGACGCATCTACGATATAACTGAAAGTATGCATCTCGCCCTGCCTCAGCATACCACAGTAGGGTCTCGCCATCGAAACTCTTGAGCATGTCACTAGAGACATACTCTATCTTTGGCTTTGCAGGTGGAGGGGGTGGTCTAGATGCCTCTCCATGCACCGCAACAATAGCATTGCCCATGGTAGTGAATAACGACTCTGCAAGGTCCTGTCTAGACTCTACAACAAGCTGGGATGATTGTGCCACATCCCCCGACCTGATAACCGTCTTGTCTAGAAACGGTACCAACCTCAGAGCGGGTGCCATGAAGGTAGGGTCTCTCCGAGCTCTAGGACGTTGGTAGGAGCATCCCCTAGCAGCCCCATAGAACTGGGACTCTGTGCTAGTGTAATCCGGGTGCATGTCCAAAACAAACTCTGCATAAACATGTTTTGCAACGTACAATGGGACCTGGTCATGGTGGGGGAACATGCCCCATGCTCATGGTGGGGGAACATGCCCCATGCTCCCACGAATCTATCATATAGATGTGGTGCAACGAACTCCAACTTAAACTCCTTGAGTCTAAGCGGTTGACCGGGGGCGCGGTCACAAGGGATGTCGAATAAAGCACCTTGATGTCATGCCCTCTTATGGCGACTTTGAAATCCTCCCATTTGTGGATCCCAATGACACCATGTCTCCTCCTCTAGCATGAATGTCGCCAAATGTCACTGAGAGGTCCTACCCTCTTGTAGAGGGCCAACATCTCATCAACTGCTGATAACATCATCGACAAAGATCGTCGTGTGGGAGAATACTCCCTCAAAGTGCACACACATGAGCTCACCCACTCTCACTGGGAAATGATATCAGCGAGAGTGACCTGTGCGACCTCATCATCGTATGATCCCCTTGATGGGGCACCTGTGATCCAAACCAAAACACAAATGTTACTAAAAATATATATTATAACTTGCAGCTGAAATTCAATGCATTATATACTAAAAATTTACTGAAAATGTGCTAACAAAAAATACGCACCTGATGCACTTGTGTCTTGTTGCACATCCTCCTCCTGGGGATCCACATGTATGTTGTCGGGATGAACCAACACACTATCTCTCTTGCTGCCGCCACCAGTGGCAGCCGACCCCGGCCTGGCATCACTCCTCGGTGAACGAGAGCATTGCCGATGGCCACCCCGTCGTGCGCCGTCAGATCCTCTCATGCTTCGCGGAGCATGAAGCACTAAATCTCTCTCTACAGGACTATCTGCATCACATTTCAATTTCTAATTCTAATTTTCTTTCAAATTCTATTCCAAATTTCACATTTCAATTTCAAATTCAAATTCAATTCAAATTTCAAATTCTATTTCAAATTTCACATTTCAAATTCAAATTCAAATTTCAATTTCAATTTCAAATTTCAAATTCAATTCCAAATTCAATTTCAATTCCAATTCAAATTCAAGGCCACCACTGGACTAGAGTTTGCTCCTATTGATCCTCAACCATTGAGTGAGAGGAAGGTTCCTACAATCATTGTTTTAGACTTTTGGATTCAATTTTGCAAGATTTATTTTTTCGGATTTGGTGTTTGATAGAGCTAAGTGAGTTATTTGAATTGTTGAGTGAACTAAATGAATATAGCCTCAATGTTTAATATTGACTTCTGGAAATGATCTATTAAGCAAGTTGCATTAGTTTAGATGCCTAGTTCTGCATATATTTTGTTGGCATCTCATAATTTTACAGACGCCCCAGATTGATAAGTACAAATCTAAGTCATGTCAATAGAGAACTTGGTGACAACATGGTCTTAGTAGCATGAAGGCATACAAATACATGATTAGTTTTGCATTGGAATTTTCTAAGTAGAGTGTGTTTTCTGTAGATTTATTTCATTTAAATATAAATGGTAGAGTAGTTTTTAATTATTTCAATTTCATTTGGTGGTGCAGTAAGAACCACCCCATCCACTAACCATTGGAAGGATAAATTATGAAGGGATGCATATGAAGGAGGAAAAACAAGTAGAGTTTCAGGAGCTAAAAGTCTGAGGTTTGTATACGAGGTGAATTTTTTTCTACTATGATTTTAAAGTTGTAGATTTCAAAATATAGAGAGTCACCATATTCATGAGTATGCTCTCTTCCTATGTCTAGTTGTGATTTGGAAGATTAGAAAAGAAAAATATGGATACAAGTCTTTATATCAACTTGTAATTCTACTCTCGGGGTTTTCTGAAAAATTAAATCTGTTTGCAATTCATGAGTGCATGATCTCTTGATGGGACATGTTTATAACGTCCAATTCTAACACATTATGGAGAAGGTGATAAGCTTACCCCCTGCAAGGTAGTGAGCTCAAAACCTTGTAATGTCTACTTTGAATTGACCATCTACAATATTTTGTTATAAATTGCCACAAGTTGTTTAAAAACCATATTTAAGATCTAAGAGATAGGTATAGAATATTTTTTGTGGGGTGAACTCATAAATTCACCACAGACACACTCACCAAGAATATCACATACCTAGATCAGATTTAGGGAGAACATTGTAATTTTTTAATTTTGACTATCATATTCTATCATCTTGACTATCATATTCTATGGGGGAATCGATTTCAATATATCATTTCATACCTGTCAAAATGAACTAAGGTACCTTGACACTCATTTTGATTATTGGTTAGTTGTCTCATGTTGGTTAACGCCATACGTCAATGGCCAGTAATCCATGATTTCTTCCCATGCTCGAATTTAACAAAATCATTCACATGGATAGAATTGTACCAAAGGTTCGAATATGAATGAAGACTGCACGCTTTCATATCACTAACACCAACTTGCAACAATGTTCCACTAAATCAAGATCCACATCTAGAGTTCAACACCAATAGAGTAGTTCTAGCAATACGAAGATTTGGGTGAATCCACGAATGTGGTTCACCATTTTGGGCGGATCGAATGGGAAAAGTTTGTAGTTATAGCAATAATTATTTTCTAGTTCACTAAATAATGGAGGAATTATTTTGTATTGTTCATGACCATTTTTTTGTGCATAATTTTCTCATAATGATTGTACTTGTTTGAATAATTTCTATGTTTGTAAAAACTATGGAGGCCTAGGCTATGATCCCAAATCTAGTAAGAATGAAATTCAAATAATCATGTGCATGCCCAAAATCGAGGAATTTTATTTTCTTGCAAAGGATAGACCACATGCCTTCATGAGTAATCCATGTATCCCTCTTTGACCACTAGTCCCAATATTTTTTAATAACAATCATAAAGCTATGGCCAAGGGACTTAAAGGATATAAATAAAATAATATTCTTTCATTGTATTTTCCTTATAAATAATAAGGTTGAAAAAGTAATGTTAGGTAATATGAGCTTGTTCTAAGAGGACCTATAGTCATCCATTGCCAATTTCCAAGGAGCATTTCCGTAAGTTTTATTTGTCTAGCCATTTTTATAATTTTTACATTTTAGAAATGTCCATATTTTTAAAAAGGTGTTTTTATTGTTTTTATTGTAGTTTGTATTCCACAAAGATGGTGGAAAAATCTAATCCAAACGCAGTAGTCTAGTCCAGCAAAATGCATTTGTAGTGGCTTATATCATTCAGAGACATCATCTAATGATGTTAGGCCACCTGATGTTGGGAATTTTTCCAAGCTATCCATTATGGTTCCAAGCCAATTTATCTTCATTGATGCTCACATTGTGGACATACTTTTCATGGCCTAAGAGGGGATCCTATTTAGGACAATTTGGCAAGTTGGTTATGGTTATTATTAATAATATATGATTATATATTATTAATATTCTTTTTTTTTTAAAATTTTTTATATTATATTATTAATATTAAATATTATTTTTTAAAAATAAATTAAGTACAAATTAATAAATAATATATGATTATATATATTATTAATATTCATTTTTTAATTTTTTATATTATAATATTAATATTAATATATGATTTTTTTTTTCAATCTTCTTGGCGTTCTCGGAGGATTGAAAAAAAATTGGCAGCATTTATGCTTGTAAAAACACATTTTAAAATAAAACCGGTAGCATTTGTGCGGTGAAATGCTACCAGTTGATATATAAACAAATTTACATACCAAATAATTTTTAAACAAATAAATGCAAAATAAATTTAAAATCCTAAACCTATTTCAAATTTCAAATTGTTTTGGTTTTTGTTTTGAAATGGTTTTTTGTTTTAGGTTCAAATGGTTTTTTTTTCAATCCTCTTGGCGTTCTCGGAGGATTGGAAAAAAATGGGTAGCATTTCTGCTTGCAAAATCACATTTTAAAATAAAACCGGTAGCATTTATGCGGTAAAATGCTACCGATTGATATATAAACAAAAATAAATCAAATAATTTAAACAAATAACTGCAAAATATCTAAAACCCTAAATCGATTTCAAATTTCAAATGGTTTTGGTTTGAAATGGGTTTTTGTTTTAGTTAAATGAAATGGTTTTTTTTTCAATTAGTTTGGTTTCAATGGCGGTTTTCGGTTTCAATATTGGTTTAGTTTCAATGCCTACATCCTAACCATTTCTAGAAAATCAAATTAAACTAGATTTGATAAAAAACACAAATTTATACAAATACAAAATATATATTTTTTTTAAATAACAAAAAAAATGGTGGAATTCTACCCACCTGGTGGAATAGATGACATGATGGCTACCGTGTGGGGAGGTGGCGTCGGGCGTGTGCTTGGTCGAGGTCCCCGGTCGCTGCTGTTTCGGTCTTTGTCAAGCCACTGCACAAAACAGGGCCAGCCGGGCCCTGTTTTGTTTTTTTCCCTGTCGCATACCTCGATTGAGCAAACCCTTGATCGAGGGCCTGTCAAGACACCGCACAACTGACTGGGCCCTTTTTTTTTTTCCTTGTTGGATCGAGCAAACCAAACCCTCGATCGAGGGTCTGTCAATCCACTGCACAACCGACCGGGCCCTGTTTTGTTTTTTTTTCCCTGTCGGATCGAGCAAACCCTCGATCGAGGGTCTAACCAAACCCTCGATAGAGGGTTTGCTCGATCGAGGGTTTGGTTAGACCCTCGATTGAGGGTTTAAAATACCCTTGATCGAGGTATGTTAGAGCCTTCAATCGAGGTATTTTTAAACCCTCGATCAAGCATTTAAAACCTCGATTGAGGGCTCTAAAATACCTCGATCGAGGGTCCGAAAAACAAATTTTTCCCATGCGATTAGCCAAAAATGGTGAACCACATTCGTGGATTCACCCTTGAATCAATGTTAAAATTCATCCTCACTTCATGGTGTCTGCATATGCAGGCATTATAGGATCAGCAAAAGATGGAAGACAAAGGTAAGCCAAATTAGCAAACCACTAAGAAACATGTCATCAAACCTAGTGCGAAACTTAGGACCGGAAGAAGGGTTGAATGAAAGGTCAGATGAAGTAACGAAAGTTTATCATTTGCACACTATTGCGTTTAATATATAAAAAATAACAGGTTAGGATTCTTTACATTTATGATATTTTAATTAATAAAACAAAGTAAAAGATAGCCTTATTGCACATAGATGTATTAAATAATAGTAAATAGGTCGGGAAATTAATGTAAGTAAAATCAGTATAAAGGACAATTCCTGGAGCCCAACACCCAGCAGTGGGAAAGTCCACCCCTCTCTTGCTGGATCGATGCGGGTTTCCAAGGAAGTGGTGGAAGCTGCAGACTTCCACAACATTGAGGTTTCATAGGAAGAACATGCATCAATGTACATAGTGAAAGCAGAGGTAAAACTGGCCTGGGCTTACTAGGAGGATGACAATGTAGAGAAGTAGCTGTGGGAGATTATTCCAGATCTTGTCCGCACCAAAACACAAAATTCCCAATTCTAGAGAACCCTGAAGTTGTATTGTCATACCAAAAAATGGTCACCCAATAAATGCTTCCAAAAGACGAGGATTTTTGCTAGTTGAAGCATAGAATGGAAACCTTGGAGGAGCATAATTCCCATATCATGAAGGTGGTCACTTGTATATGTTGGGTCACGGATTTGTCCATATTTTCATCACCTATCGACATATATTTCACCCCTCTTATTCCTATTATTATCCATTTATCATTCCATTTTCCATCCATTTGTTGTAACTGCACGTAAAATACCATATTACTTCCATTGATGCTTTAGTGGTTAATCATGATTATTTTCCTTTATTTCCTATGAATTGAAGACTATTATGCATAATTTTATTGATGCGGGTTTATGGAGTGATTTTTCATATCAGCAGCAGTAGCAACCATGGTTCAAACCTCCAAAGTTGGCATGCTAGCACACGTCCGCATGAATATTCACAACATGGTTTCATTCCTAGGATTGATTATGTGGATTTGTGATTTCAATTCGTGCTCAAGTCCAACATGGCAGCCTCCAACTTATGATCAAACGGCCTCAACCAAAAATGCATGCCAGATAAGAAAACATTGATTTGCATCGCAATTTGCGGACAGATGAAGAAGAATCTCAAAAATCCGGGGCACGGGGTTTGTGCGTAACAGCCGCAGTTATCTTACTCGTTAGGAAATCGCCAAACAAAGCCACAGTTTGAGATGTACAACTGGTTCTCTAAATGTGTAATTCTCAGATTTACTGTCGCGACCAGTTTTACAAATTAGCAATTGGTTGAAACAGATCAGAAGTTGGGGATTTGGTTTCTCATTCTCCTGAGAGAATTTTATGTTTAAATATGTAATCATTCTCATGTATTGGGAAGAGAGAAAGCAATGTTATGTTGTAGAATCTGAACCAGACTCTATTGTAATAATTCCATTCTGATAATACATGCTGGCAGTTTCTTAATTCTAGAGTCGTAGACTTTCATTATGGAGTGTTGAGATATTGTAACTTCAAATAATATTATATTTGTACTTTATTATTCCGGAGATGATTCATTCCTCTGTGAATATCTTATTGTATATCCGGAGATGTTTATTCCTCCGTCGGAATGTGGTAACTTGGGTTATTAGACTTCCCTAGTGGGGGTCGGCCCTATATGTGTTATGTGGGTCAAAGGGTTATTAAATCACTCTAGAGGGGTCGGCCCAGTCAGTTGTAGTGGGGTATTTAAACCATTGGTTAAATACGAGCCTACATGATTTGTGTAAAAGACAAGTCGAAGTAGTGTATAAATAGAGGAGGTGTATTCCTCATTTTACACACACTCACTCACTTGAGAGTAGCGCACTTGTGGAGGAGAGGTCTTCTATGGTGGAGGAGGAGATCATGTCTTTGGTTTGCATCTTTGTATATTGCTGGTCATCTATATTGAGGAAGCTTTGCTGGGTTTTCTATCCCATGAGGGTTTCCCAGGATAAATCTGTGTCTCTTGTGTTTATGCTGTGCTTGTTGTTTCTTCAGTGATCCTGTATATGCTATTATTGTGAAATGGAATGTAATGCTGCTATTTTCTATCTTAGCATATTAAATCTTAACATGGTATCAGAGCTAACCTGAAGGAAGGATATGTATGGCACTTATGACACTTGCTTCACTTGCGACAATTTGAAGGTTTGGGTTTTACATAGAAAAAACCAGTCATCGTGGAACTTTCGCTATAAATCCATTTATGCGAAGTTTCAGGATATGAAAAGTTTACAGGTCGTAGAAAACATCCCCAGGTACTTTTTGTCCAAAGGGCACCCTCAGATTCGTTGTACTTTGTGAGTTATGATTAGTACAAGTTAGGGTTTCTGCCTCTTCCAGATCTCAGTAAAAATCAGGTGACCTAGGAAGAAAGGTCATAACTTGGGCTAGGAAGCTCCAAATAAAATTTAGTAAAACGTAACAGGTAGTACATAGACTGTACTATCTCAGGAAACTTTTTCAGAGGCCGAAGCTGAACCAGTGACACGTGGCACTCCGTACAAGTTCGCTCTCCTGTTTTATCCCATAAACAGGTCACGTTGCGACACTTGGAATAACTTGGGATAGGAAGATCCAAATGCAATTTCGTAAAAAGTGACAGGTAGTACACAAAATGTAATATCTCAGGAAACATTTTCAAAGGCTGAAGCTGAACCAGTGACACGTGGTATGCCGTACAAGTTTGCTCTCCTGTTTTATCCCATAAACAGGTCACGTTGCGACACTTGGCATAACTCTCTCTCAGAAAATCCAATTGAGGTCAGACCTATCGGGATGGAAATATGATAGGTCAGGCTACCACAAAATTTTTTTTCAGACCCTGTGGAGCAAAAAGTTTGGAGTTACAGCATAAACAATTAGGTACATATTTCTGGAAAAACAAAATTATTTTTGGAGCACCTTCATTCATGGCTTTCGGAATTTAGGGTTTCGGAGAAAGTTAGAATTTTTGGAATCGAAATCCACGGCTGAATGCTACTCAGGAAAATCAAAATTTAGAGTCCAAGATAGAATTTTTTGGTTGGGTAGAAGACCGGGCTTGATCAAACCCCAGTTCGGGATTTTGATCGGAAAGATGGAAAATTAGGGCTTCAGCAAAAGTTGGAATTTTTGAAGTCTGTAACCATGGCTGGAAGCTCCTCAGAAAAATAAGAGTTTAGAGCCTTGGATCGAACCTTTTGATTGGACAGAAGGGTGGGATTTATCAAACCCTAGTTCGAGTTCCTGTCCAGAAGATCTAGAAGTTTCGAAGGCAAGTTTGAGGGGTCAAATTTTGGAGATTTCAAAATTGAAGTATGCTAGTTTGATCAGCTCAGCAAGACACATCCTTCCCTCCATTCAGAAGTGTGAAAGTCAAAAAATTGAATATTTAGGGTTTCTCTAGCAAACCCTAATCAAGCTCGAGATCAAGTTTCAGGGGGAGTTGAGGCTAAGGCCTTACATAAGAAGACTACAAGAAGTCTCGACAGGTATGACTTAAGGAGGTTCAGGTATGTCTTGAAATCTGATTCTTGATTAAGTTCATAATGTGTTTGTCCTCATATTATTTATTAGTACAATCTTGATTAATGTTAGAATTGTCTTATCACCCTAGTAATAGTATGAATGCATGTGAATGATCAAAGACATTAATTTATTAGGGCTATATGATTGTACTAATGCATTATGGTGTTGTGTAAGGTTGATGTTGTCTGCTAACAAGATACAGGTACATCACAAAAGACAAATCAAGTTCCATGACCATGAAAACATGAAGACAAAGACTCATCCATAATCTTTGTTCTACTTACGAGGTATGTATGACTCTGTTATATTATTCTTAACCTATGAGACATGCAGGTTCTAGCTCAGGATCTCTAAATCATTGAAGAGATTGTTTAGGAATGTTGTACATAACTAAGCAGGTATACTAATCCAGGTATGTTTTCCTATGTCAAGTTAAAATCTTACCTTGTGTTAGGATCCCTTATATAAGTATACTTGGTATGATTGGTTATGCTTATTCATAAAGTTAGTAATCAAGGGTTTATGCATATTATGTCTCTTATCTTGATGATTTAATTAACCAGAAGAGTACTATGATCAAACAAGAATATGCATGAGTAAAAGAAGACTTCCTTGAAACCCTGAATACTAATGATCATGACTATACATATTCAAGTTATTTAGAATTAGAATGTTTTGATAATATTGAGAATATACTAATGAATGTATGTTTGTGTATGAGATCATGAGGATGACACTAGTGCACACTTGAGCATGCACAGTGGTTCAGAATGAATAGAAGTTTGTTAGGAACCCATGTCTTTACTTTGTTAGTATGTTGTTATTGGACGCATATGCTTTGTAAGTCGTCCCGTAGTATTTGTTGATCAATAGTTTGTGTTATTGTTGTTGGCGCATATGCTTTGTAAGTCGCCCGTAGTATTGTTGATCCATAGTTTGTAACGGCCCATGGTTTCGACCCATAGTATTGGCGCCTAGAATTAGTATATAAGTGTGTGTTGAGACCTATGAAGCCACCGTGAAGTTATTTGTATTGAGCTTGCTCAAAGGAGGTTGCCCCCTCGAAGTGGCCCGTGATCAATACAAAAGTGATTCTGAGTTCTGTCATTTCTGCTATTTCGCGCATTCTTGTTAATTAATTGTTGCAGGTGCCTCACATCTGGTATCAGAGCACTTTCTTGGGCTCGCTGGGTGAAATTTCTGCCAAAATTTTTTTTCGCATCTGTTGCAGGTTCGGATTTGGGAATAATCCCTATCCGCTTAACTGTGGGAAGTACTTGGGCATAAGCCCTAAAACTCATTGTGAGGAGTACCACAGGAACCCCGAAGTAGCTGGCCCATTGAGAGGACCTGCCGGCGAAAAGGGCAACGACCCCTACCTGATTGACTAGTTCCCACCCGTGAGGTAAACCAAGAGCTGTCGTTTGTGGCAAAGCGGTTATCAGTTTTACCTGAGCCGTGGAGTGAGGGGTACTGCCCCAATACGCAAGCCGTCAGACAGCATTGGTGGCCGAGTGAAAACCCTGAACTGTTAGGAAGCCGCACATACCTGGGGTCCATATCTACTTTCAGTTGAACTATTGTCGATCACTGCTGCACCGTTTCAGACTCATTTTGCAAGCCGTTCCAGATCCAGCAGGTCGGCGTTGTTCCAGATTCCTTCTGAGCCGTAGCCGCTCCAGTCTGTAAAAAAAAAAAAAAAAAAAAGAGTATAAAATTCAGTTTTTTCTCCATATCTCCCTTGTTTTACCTCTGTTTCCCTTGAAATTTTCAGGGAACCCCTGTCATTCCATTCTGCATATTTCATCCCTGAGGACCCTATCCTCAGTTCCCCTTCCTACAGCCGGAAATCCCACATTTGTCTATTTTTAGGGTTTGCCATAACTTCCTCAGATTTCACCCAATCACCTTCAATTTTTACCACAGAGTTCCTTTCTGAATTCTGCTTCTTTGTTCCCTTCTGCCAATTTTTCCCATCCTTTCACCCCGCTGCTGAAATCCTCATTTTTACTTCCCTGTCTATCCAACAGTGTCCAAAAAACGAGTCAAACCCCAATTACCCTTCTGATTTTTTCCCAAATCCAAATTTTCCTTTACTGAAGTAGTTCCTGTTTTTGTTTTCCTACCCCAAAAAAAAAAAAAAAAAAAAAAAAAAAAATCCCTGGTTATGGTTGTCACCCGTGCAGGAGCAAAAACCATGGAGGAATCCCTTACAGCCATCCAAGCCAAACTCCAGGATCTGGATGAAAAATTTCTTGGTCTCCATCTTGAGCATTCAGCTATGAACAACAAACGGCAGTCCGAGTCTTCAGTAGACACTGGGTTCTCTTCTTCCAGCAATTTCCGTGGTCCAAAGCTTGATTTTCCTCACTTCAATGGTACCGATCCAACTGGGTGGATCTATCGTGCAGAACAATATTTCAGTCTGCATAATACGTTTGATGTCAACAAAGTTCCGTTGGCATCCTTTCATTTGGAACAGGAAGCTCTTCAGTGGTACCGTTGGTACATCAAGGCTCATCCAGAGCCCAACTGGCCAAACTTTTGCCAGCTCCTTCTGCAACGATTTGGTCCTAGTGCTTTTGATGACTTCACAGGAGCCCTCACTAAACTTCGCCAGACCGGCACTGTGAGAGAGTATCAAACTGAATTTGAGAATCTAGCCAACCACACCGAAGGATTGTCTGATGAATTTTACCGGAGTTGTTTTATCAGTGGTCTAAAGGATGCCATCCGCTCCGAGGTCAAAATGTTCTGCCCCAACACAATGATGGAAGCACTCGGGTTGGCTAAATTGGCAGAAGACAAGATTGCAGCCCAACAACGCTCCAAGCCCACTTTTGTTCCCTTCAGAAATATGGGGTCTCAGCGACCTCCTATACCGCAGGCTCCTCGACCGACTCCTATCAAGCGTTTGTCAGAAACAGAGATGCAAGCACGCAGAGAAAAGGGTCTTTGTTATAATTGTGATGAGAAATTCACTCGGGGACATCGATGTGTTCAGCAAAAACTATATCTCCTGGATGTGGAGTCTCCGCCTGCCTCTGAAATGGGTGACGGAGATCCAGAAACACTGGATGCTCCGGTCGACATTCAGGAACCGCCTATTGACCCTCCGTCTCAGGATGACCAGCCAGAGATATCTCTCCATGCTTTAGCTGGAATCACCACCCCCCAAACAATGCGGGTCAGGGGTTACTTCAAGAAGCTTCCTCTTACAATCCTCATTGATTCTGGTAGCACTCATAATTTCATCGACCCTCGGATCGCCAAACAAGCTGATTGTTTTATCCATCCTTGCTCCAACTTTGAAGTCATGATTGCCAATGGGGGCACCTTACCTTGCAAAGGGAAGTGTCGAAATGTGCGTATCTCTATGGGAGATTATATCCTGCGGTCTGACATGTTTGCCTTGCCATTAGGCGGATGTGATGTGGTTTTGGGCGCTCAATGGCTACGCACACTCGGCCCTATCTTATGGGATTTTGCCGAACTTTGGATGCAGTTTTCCCTCAATGGACACAAACACACATTGACAGGATTACAACCAGGTTCTCTCAGCATCATCAGTTCACATCGCATGGAGAAACTCCTCAAGAAGAGTTCACATGGTGTCATCGCTCAGATCAGTTCCATCCAGATGCAACCATCCGCGGTCTCCACTACTCCTTTGGATCTACAACAAATTCTGAATCGATATACAGGTGTCTTTGCTGAACCAGTGGGATTACCACCTTCCAGGCCAGAAGACCATCGTATTCAGCTCCTTCCTGGCAGCGTTCCTCCCAACATCAGGCCCTATCGCTACCCATTTCACCAAAAAACAGAGATTGAAATGCTCGTGCGGGACTTATTGAAGCAAGGTATTATTCGCCCAAGCACTAGTTCCTTTTCTTCTCCAGTTATTCTTGTCCGCAAAAAAGATGGGTCATGGCGCCTCTGCATTGACTTTCGAGCACTTAATCACCTCACCATCAAGGATAAGTTTCCAATTCCTGTCGTTGATGAGCTTCTTGATGAGCTTCATGGGGCTCACTTTTTCTCCAAGTTGGATCTTCGTTCTGGGTATCATCAAATTCGAGTTCATGAGGAGGATATTCCTAAAACAGCTTTCCGCACACATGATGGCCATTATGAGTTTTTGGTCATGCCCTTTGGCCTCACTAATGCTCCTTCCACATTCCAGGCCTTAATGAATAAAATATTTCGACCCTACTTGCGGAAATTCATTCTGGTATTCTTTGATGATATCCTCATCTACAGTAAAACATGGGATGAACATCTCCAGCATCTGGATCTTGTCATGCAACTTTTCTCTGACCATCATCTCCATGCCAAGAAGTCTAAATGTGTTTTTGGACAAAAGGAAGTTGAGTATCTCGGGCACATTATATCAGCACAAGGGGTTCGCGTGGATCCTGCCAAAATCGATGCCATGAACAATTGGCCACATCCTCAGACACTCAAGAGCCTTCGTGGTTTTTTGGGGTTGACTGGCTACTACCGCAAGTTTGTCAAGGATTATGGGAAGATTGCAGCTCCATTAACTGCCCTATTGAAAAAGATGCTTTTACATGGACACCTGCTGCTCAGTGTGCATTTGACAAACTAAAACAAGCTATGTGTACTACACCTGTGCTAGCTATGCCCGATTTTTCCAAGCCCTTCACGATTGAGAGTGATGCTTGCGGCAATGGACTTGGTGCTGTTCTCCTTCAAGATGAACACCCCATTGCATTCACCAGCAAAGCCCTTTCCGGTAAGAATTTAGCTGCCTCTACCTATGAGAAGGAAATGATGGCTATTTTGCATGCAGTACAGAAGTGGCGTCCATACCTATTAGGGAATCATTTCTGCATCAAGACTGATCACCAGAGTTTGAAATATTTCTTGGACCAGCGTGTCTCCTCCCCGGCACAACAGAAATGGGTTAGCAAACTCATGGGTTATGACTATGAGATCACTTACAAGAAGGGTAAAGACAATATTGTGGCAGATGCTCTTTCTCGTACATTTGATACCCAAGGTTCTCTTTCAGCTATCTCTATGCCGGTTCCAAATTGGTTGCAATCTGTTCAACACGGTTATGTCAATGACTCTTCCTTATCTCAGATCATCCAGCGCTTGACCAACAATCCTTCTGCGGTCCCACATTACTCTTGGGATGGTGCTTCTCTGCGATACAAGGGTCGTCTGGTGCTTCCCCAGAGCACAGATCTTCAACAGGCTG